>VZTJ01004208.1:897140-1028560 GCA_013397795.1 Orthonyx spaldingii | reverse complement strand
TAAGGGGGGGGAATCCAAAGCGAAGGGCGGAGGAGGAGTCCTCAAGGAAAGGGCGGGGATGCCACACACAAGATGGCGGCAGCGCCCACCGTCCCCGCCCCCGGCACGGGGCGGGAGCGGCTGCCGGTTTAAGTGCAGCGAGGGCAGCGATTGGCTGCCGCTGCCGGATCCGCCGCTCCTATTGGTCGAGCGGCTGTCAATCACGCGCCGGCCCTCGCCGGGTCCGTGCGCCCGCGGGGCCGGGCCTGATCCCGCCGTGAGGGGATGCGGAGCCTGCGGCGACGGCAGCGTGGCGGCCCCGGCGCTCCGGGGATGCACATTCCCTGTTTAAAAATAGCGTGTGGCAGCGAGGCATCGGGAGGGCCGGTATTCTCGCAGCCCCCGAGGACGCGCAGTTCTCCGCTGCACGCTGCAGTTCAGCGTTCGTGGATGTGTCCAACACCCTCACGGAGATGTGTCCTGCACGCTCATCCTGTAGTTCATGGCTACGCAGCCGGACCTTTTTTTTTCTGGATGCAGTCAGGAGTACATCTGGTAGTCATTGAGGAAAAATTGGAATTAAAAAAAAAGAGGAATATGAGGCTGAGTGGCATCATGGACCCACGAAGGCTGAAGTCTCTAATATATAGACATTTAAATTGTTTGTAGTTCGAGGATTGGGGCTTTTGTCCCCAACATGAGAAGAGATAAAACAGCATCTCGCTATTATAAGGCAGGGCAGTAACCATGAGGAGAACAGACTTGGAATCTCAGTGTCGGGTTTCATCCTTCTTTGCTGGTCACTGTTCTTGTGGCTTGAAGTCAGGCCCTTCTGCGGGTCGAAGAACATGGGTTACATGTATTTTTAGTTTATTAGGGCAAATTCCTGAGATGCCTCTGGTGAACCAGGCTTTGTGGAGGGCCACTGCCAAAGGCATGGTCTGACCACAGCGCTTTCACTCGTGCTCTAATGCAGGACACCAACTCCTTCCTTCTGCTCTTTTTGGTGTCCTGCAGAAGCCCCACAGCCCCACCTCACTCGCTGCTGTGCAGGCACTCCACAGCTCTGTCATAAGGCTGAACCTCCAACTGAAAAGCTGTTTGCCTTCCTGCTTTGCTGTGTTAAACATTCCCCTGCTGAGCAATTTTTAATATTTGCTAAATATGCCTTAATTACTGCTCGGAACCGTCTCTGTGATCTTTTAACCATGTTATAAAAGGAGTTTATATAGCAATTAAAAACAGGTTTTACCCCAGAGCAGGCACCCGGGTAGCCAGTGTCGTATTTCTGATAGCTAACAGCATGTTAAAAATGGACCTGAGCCAGGCACCACCAACAAAAAGAGACTTATACACTTAATTTTACCACAGTGCTTTTAAATTCAGAACCGTCTTTTGGATTCTCTTATTTCTGGGCTGAAAATCCTCTCCCTGAAGGCAATGCTAAAACTCTTATTGCTTTAGACCACTGGAGCAGGATTAGGTCCACAATGAGCCTTGTTCTTTAAGAATAACCACGAGCTTTGATCAAAATTAAAATTTAAAATGTGCACTGGCAAGACCACTAGTGGCCACGTGAGCATAGAGAGAGGAGTGCTACATTTTAGTTTTCCAGCTCTGCAATGAAAAATGCATTTCCATATTTTTAAACCCAAATCTCTGATTCACTCATAAGCTCCAGGTCTCATAAATTTTGCATTATTTTTTTAAATGAACTCAGCATTTTGAGTCTCTCAAAAGTCAGGGGTTGCTGTTGCACTCATTCATTCAGTGAGTTGTTCCGACCTGAGGCTGTTGAGGGATGAAAACGTGGAGCTGGATTCCACAAAGCTTTTATTCCAACTTCAGACCTCCAAGCAGCACCTTCTCCTCTTTCATCACTTCTGCTCATCCTCCTTTTCCTGATTTGCTGTATTTTGCCTGTCTGGTGTAGGCTGTGAGCTCCTCGGGGCAGAGGTAATGCCTCTATTTATAAAAGAGCTGTGAAGTGGTGCTGCTGAATCAAGTGCTCTGTTGTAATAACAAGAAATTCTAGTGGAAATCTGAAGTGGAAAAGCAGCTTCCTGATGTATCCACCTCCCCTCTGGACCGGGCTTTAGGGGAGACTGAGAAGTGGAAAAACTTCAGATGTCTTTCAGGTGGGAAGGCTTCAGCCTGAGGAAAAAAAAATCCCAGAGCTGAGTTTCCTGAATTTTTTGACTTGCAGTAAAACACCACGGATCAGGGCAGGCAGGGCCCTCCTCCTCCACTGATTCTGCAACAGAATAGAGGCTTTCTCCTGCCTCCTGCATTTCACTGATATCCCAAGGCTGGTGTTCCACTGCCAAAGGCCTTGGCACACCAGGCACACAACGCATGCTCTCACACAAAACGTTCCCCTTCTCGTAAGGCACGTGGTTTCCTGCCTTTCTGGGCCAATTACTTATTGTTTCAGCGAAACTTACTGGCACTATCCAGCTCTTTGCTTGGTTTTTCCATCCATGTAATACTGCCTGTTGTAAAACTGATGTTTAATGCACAGATTCTGATGCTCAGCACTGCAGACATTAATACCTTTAGTGGTTGATGGTGGATGGATTTTATCAGCAGGTCGAGGGAGGTGATTCTGCCCCTCTGCTCAGGTGAGACCCCACCTGCAGAGCTGCATCCAGCTCCAGGAAGGACATGGAGCACAGGAGCAAGTCCAGAGGAGGCCACAAAGATGCTGGAGCACCTCTGCTGTGGAGAGTTGGGGTTGTACAGCCTGGAGAAGAGGAGGCTCAAGGGAGATCTTATTGGGGCTTTTCGGTACTTGAAGGGGGCCTGTAAGAAAAACAGGAAAAAACTTTTTAGTAGGGTCTGTTGCAATAGGACAAGAGGGCATGACTTTAAACTGAAGGATTGTCAGTTTTGATGAGATATCAGAAAGAAGTTTTTTATCACAAGGGTGGTGAGGCACTGGCACAGCTTGCCCAGAGAGGTGCTGGATGCCCCATTGCTGCAAATATTCAAGGTTGGGTTGGAGGGGCTCTGAGCAACCTGATCTAGTGGAAGATGTCCCTGCTCATTGCAGGGGGGTTGGACTAGATGACCTTTAAAGGTCCCTTCCAACCCAAACTGTTTTATGATTCTGTGATCATCACAACTGTGAACTAACTTCATTTACACTTGGGTTGTAGAAAACTAATTTAAACTCCAGTTTGTGTATCGAGGCCCTGCAGATTTCAACTTCCTAGTCATGTAGCCTCTCAGATATATAATTTTCTTCTTGTTAGGGTTTCAGCCAAAGTTGCTCTTTCAGCAGAGCCATGCAGAGACATTTGCTGTCACAGCTCAGTGGTGTTTAGGGCCGTGGCATTTGTTGCCGTGTTTATGGTTTAAGGCTCTTTAAGGCACCATAAACCTCAGTGAGTGGCTCCCAGGGCTCGTGCAGACAATGACAGTGAATGTGCCTGTGGAGCTGCCTGGTACTGAGGGAAGCCCAACAATGCCCGTTTTATTGCCCTGGGAGCTGGGCAAGCCCCTGCCCTCGAGCAGAATGCCTGACCTTGTTCCACTGCAGAATTTGCCCGCTGTTCTCTCTTCATGGAAACACTTCCAGGTTTATTGAAGGGACCTTACTCTATCAGACTGCAGCTGATTACTTAACTAAGTACGAGGCAGCTTCCTCTCCAACAAACAAAGGCAGGCACTACACTTGATCTCCAGGGGTTTCTCCTGGCAGCTTTGCTTTGGGTTTGGAGAAATGAGGTGAGGACGCTGCAGTGGAGGGAGGAGCAGTGATTTCAAACCCTCCAACTGGAGCAAGCTTTTAGTAACAGTTGTTTTAAAACCACAAGCTAAATTCCAGTCTAAACCATGCCGGCAGGTTTTCCTAAGTGATCCCGTGTGCTACCCAGTATCTCCACCCTGTCACTGAGCCATTTTACATTCAGCTCTGAGGTCACTTTGAAGTCAAGTAGCTGAAGGCCCGGTTTTAACAGGTGAATTCTGGTTCTCACAGGGTGTTTACTGAAACCAGCTTTGGCTCTGCAAACACACTTCTCATCCCAACACCCTGCCTCTTAGCAGAAACTCTGTGCTGCTCTCTTATTTCCTGCACTGAAAATATCCCCCAGATTTTAAGCTCCAGGAAACAAGCAAAGAGTTTATGACCAAGACAAGATCTTTTTCTTCTTACTCTTTTCTTCCAAGTTTATGATTTTTTTTAGTACATAAATTGAAAGCCAGTTAACCCTCTCTGTAACAAAGTAAAGCTTTGCTGCCTCCTTCCAATCTCATATAAAATCAATGCCAGGCTTGAGAAATAATTATAACAAGATCTTGATTACCACATACCTGAACCACCATTTAATAATAAGCCCTTGCTCTGCTCTGGTTTACAATAATGCTTTCTTCATACCTCTTTGTCTTTATAGAAGCCAATGAAAGACACTTCACATGCCTGCACCTCTTTTCACCCTGGAAATGTCACAGCTTCTGAGGACATAAATGTTTTCCCACCAGCCTCTTCCATGGAGGGCAAATCTCCATCACAAAACATTTTCTAAGCAGCTGACCACGACACAAATGAGAATGTGTTTCAGAGCTTTTTCCCTGGTTCTTGAGAGTGCAAAATAAGGCTGCAGCAAGCAGCCAGACCCTGATGGACAAGTGGATACACCTGGCCTGACTCTTCTGCAGCTGATTAAGGGTGGCCAAGGACTGTTGGTTCTATGATATAAAGCTTTGTGTGTGTATTTAAGACCATTTTGACATTTTATTACTCAACAAAACTCTTCTAGAAAAAAGCTCACTCTGGGCATAACCCCCAACAGACCCTGGGAAGGAGACTGAAGTACCCAGGGACACTTGGGACTTCTCTGCTGCAACAGCAAGTGGAAGGGAGGGTTGGCCATGGCAGGACTGAGCACGGAAAGCAGCTTTTGGAGGTGACACTGCTGCTCCCAGGTGGTACAGCATGGATCCTCTCTCAGCTGGGAGTGCTTGGACCCAATTTACGGCTGGAAAACTTTGAAGAAATAAAATAAAACTTCTTTTGTAATGTTACAGTGAAGTAAGAGAAGTTCTCTTACAAGGCAGTGAGAAAAGAAACCCTAGGAACAGAAAGATAGGATTGAATAAGATTTCACTCACTTCTTGCCATCTGGGAGTAAAATTTGTGAGGGAATACTGTTCTTATCCATATAAATTGCTAATATCTTCTCAAACCCAGCAAAGCAGAGGCCAGGCAAGGTTTATGGTTCACATTAGCAGATTCTAATGACATGAGTTTACAATAATGGTCTAATCGTTCAGTGTAACAGTGACTCATGGCTTATTACTGTGGCAATAGGAATGTAAAGAGATCTCATTTGAAAAAAAAATATATTTGGATAGTTCACATCCTTTCCTCTCTACTCATGAATTCCTGTGCCATTGACTGCTAGCTGCTAAAAATAGGATCCTTTTTGTGTTTCTAAAGGAAAACCTAGAATCAGGGAGAGAGTGGGAGGAGACCAAGGTCCTTCCACGCAGAGCCTTCAGGAAATATTTTAATGAAAGCCCTTTGAGAGTGTAGAAATGTTTTTAAAAGATGGGAGCAATCCAAGAAGGTATTTTTGAGAGAAGAAGGAGAGGAATTAATGAATCACAGCAGTTCTCAGCTTTGGTATTTTGCACCATAGGGATGGAAAGATTAATCTCTCTGTTAGGTACAGGACCAAGCTGCAGCTTTGTCTTGGAGAAGCTGTTTCACTTCAGCAGCAGGAAGCTCCAGGGAACAGCCCTGTGGGCTGATGAGGAGCCAGAGAGGAGCCACAAGAAGAGACTCACTAGGAGTCATTTGAAGTTGTACAAGTCCCTTAAGGACAGCAGCAGGAAAGAGGAACTGGGAAGACGTGAGTAAGGTGTCTGCAAATGAAATGGATTATCACCAGCACCCCTTCGAAAAAGAAAAAAATCCACATGGCACCTCAGAAACAAACCGCTGAAGTGTGAAATCATGCGGCAGGGAAAGCTGTCACAGAGAATCAGAAATTGATTTAATAGACGCAAATTGACTGCTGCATAATTTGTGCAGATTGCTGCTGGCTGAGAAGGAGGGAGATCCACAGCTCTGGAGAGCTGAGCACAGGCACCGCCTGGCAAAAGGTGCGGAAAGCAAAATTTCATCGTTGGTAATTGTACGTGTACTGAATGCTTCCTCTTCAGTAGGGAACAATTAAAATCGATGGCAGGATGCAAGGTAACAAAAGGAAATGACTGATCAATATGCATGTCTTGGAGCTGAAGACAAGCCCGTCTGCCAAGAGCAGCATGCTGATGAGGCGAGATTCTGAGAGGGAACCTGAAAAACTTCCGCTCCTGATGCTCAAAAACACAACACAGCTGAGCAGATGCCAGGTGCAGTGCTAGGAGAGGTGAAGGCACCAAGGAGGCTGGAGAATAACTGTTAGGAAAAACAGGGAATATTAATTTTAAGACTAAATAGCTTTAAAGTAAAAAAAATGTGATGCTTCTCTTCTTTGCCTTTCTAAAGATCTCAAAAGCACTTTACTGATACTGAAAAATTATGGTCTTTACATACCTGTGCAATGTTTTAAGAGATACTGAAACAGTGATATTTTAAGGCCAATGTCCAATTTATTCCTCTGCTGAAAGCACTTGAAATCTGTTTTCCCTGTATATTTCACTGGGGGGTCCCTGCCAAGTGCTGCCAAAAGTCAACCACTAAATCTTCTATGAGTCAGTAGTTTTAAATCAGTCACCCAGATTTCTGAATACTTTTGAAAATGTTGCTGTAAAGCCAACTGCAGGGTCTGCCATGGTTTCCAGTGGGACAGAGAAGAGCACATGGAACTCCAGGTTAGTTTGCCCAGTTTTTCCCCTGCTGAGTGATATTTGTTTCTGAGGCCACAGCCCATAGACTGGCACATGAGCAGTTAAACACCTCAGGTCTTGCAGCTCATGCATCTCATTCTGCTGACACAGACAGAAGGCAGACACAGCTGAAGATCAGAGCCAGAAAAATGCTGCAAAAACTTTGCAAAAGTTCACTTCATCATCATCCTACATTTGCCTGAACATATTCCCTGTGAGTTCCTGACTAGCATCCTAAACAGCGGATAAAGACCTGTTTTATTACCTCATGACTTTGATTTCATTAACAGACCAGAGGAGATTGGTAGCAATGAGCCTCCACGTTCTCACTGGGCTTGGAGCAAGGGTTCTCCTCGTGGTCCTGCGTTGTATCACCCACTGGCTCCTCCACAGAGCCCTCCTGCTCTCTTGGCACAGGTGAAGGAGCAGCCACTCCCCTCAGGAGCCAGCAGAACCCATTGCATCTTTCCCTGGAGGCTGGCACTCAGCTGGGCACGCTGCTTTGCTCTTTCCTTGCAGCAATGCACAGAAGAACTGAGAGCTGTGCAAAATCTGTCCGGTCCGGGGAGCATTTGGATGCTTGGCTGTTGAGGAAACGCTGGCATGTTCCTCCCAGTGCCTCTGTGCTCCAGCCATCTGCCAGCTGCCTTCTCACTGGGGGTTCTCTGCGTTTGCTGGGAAGGGGAGGCTTGGAAGCACAGGGTGGAACAGCTGTGCTGTCCTTGGGCTCAGCCAGACACACTGCACATTGTCCCGCTCTCCAAGGAGGTGGGAAGGGGTGTGGAAACAGGAGGAGGAAAAAGTTCCAAGCAACCTTTTGCAGACAGCCATAGTTAAGTGTTTCATGGACAATACAGAGATGTTCATTCCCTCCTTCTAGCCCAGCCCCACCAAAACCCACCCGAAGGAAGACTAGGAATTGGAGAAATGGGAACCAAAGCCCCTCCACTGGCTGCGAGGCAGGAGGAACTCCATGTGCAGCTGATACAGCCTTCATGCTCTGAACTGCAGGGATGCATCCTGCCTTTGTGGAAAGCATCTATGCAGCTGGGATAGAAGGATCAGGCTGTCTGGTGGGCAGGGGCAGCCCTGACCTCTGCTGTGGCACCAGCAGCTTTATCAGTGGGAACGGGAGGAGGGAAAGGCACTGCTAAGCTGGGCTCTGCTGCAGAACAGAAAATGCATTGTTTGTAAATCAGACTTTGGAACTGCTTAAGATTTAAACACAGCTTCAATTAATTGAACTTTCACAGCGCAGCACAGCCCCAGAGTGAATACAACACTATTCAGTCCCCTGACTGCAGATTTTGTTGCAAAATAAACAAATTTTTCCAGGGCTGGGCTTGATAGTGCTGATCAAGAGGTTGGGTTGGGTTCAAAGTCATCTCAAAGTCCTAGTGGGGATACGAAAATAGTTGTAACACCTAGAGAAATTACCTTTAGTGAAATATTTGTACACAGCACGTGTTGTAAAGCCCCAAATGGTCTGGCAGAGGTGCTCTTTAATAAGCTCTATGAGCATGTTTCCCAGCAGTGTGAACCTTGTGGGGTTTGTTTTTTATTACCTTATTAAAATCTGTTTCCAGGATGCTCAAGCAACATTTTTCCAGCTATTTTTTATGCATAATTACACTTTTTTCCTTACGCTAATTTCATTCCTGTAAATGTGCCCTCTGGACCAAGCAGTGTCTCCCTTATGGTAACAGAACTCTTTTCACATTGGTAAAAATGAAGGATGGAATTTGATCCATTGAGGTCTGTACTTGACCTCTCACCCTCTCTTTCTGAAGCTGAGAACATTCTGCAGCAGTTTCACCAGGTAAATGCTGTCCTCCAGTAGATGAGGAAATGGCACTAACATTCCTGCACCAAAATAAAACACAGGACTGGGAATATTTCTTCAGCACAACGGGAATGACAGCTGGAAAAGGGCCACTGCAGCTGGACCCATCAACCCCACCTGAATCAAAGCTGAGGCTCAGATACAGGCAAGAATCATTAACTGCTCCAACCCATGGAACAGAGGAGTGTGTAAAGCTGCACTGGGAGTGATGGGATGCCAACACTGTGAGGGAACAGAACTCTCCTGGCAGGCTGCTCTTGCCAGCAGTTTCCATCTCAAATAACCTCTCCAGGCATGGTTTCCATACTGCTGTCCATATGTTCATAGCAGCCATAGCAGAGCCACAATTTCATATGCTTTATAGGGAATGTGGCCCTGCAAGTGGCTTAGGGTATGGCCCCTCCCATTGGGAAGAGCAGCTCGGCCTTGACCTCCAGGAATTCCTTCCAACCAACACTTCTGTGATTCAGTGATCCTTCGTCTTTTCCTGTGGCAGGGCCTTGGCCCAACAGCTGCTAGGTTTGTGAGTTATTTCCCTGGCTTGGACTGACAGTGAGCCAAAGGAAATAAAACTGGCAGAATCCCCCGGATCGCCGTGCTGGAGTAATCCCTGCTGGGGCCTCCAGAAAGGGTCTGGAACAGGAGCAGCATACCAGCAGAGCCCTGGCTCCATCCACTCCAGCCTGATGGGCACCAGTATCTGATGGCACCAGGATGGCAACACAGATCATAAAACAAAAAACAAGACCTGGAGAGGAACCACATGTCTGAAGTACAGTTCCTTAATAAATTTTCCTCCTGGTATGACATAATTCCATTTCTCCCTCTCCCAGGCACAGCCAACCACCCCCTCTGATGAAGTTATTTAGCCAAAACATGAAAAGAAAATAAAGAACTATCCCGTATCATTCCTCACTTACACTTCCCTTTGACACCCAGTTTTATTCTCTGATGCCCACAAAGCAGATTCAGCCTGCTGGGTTTTCAGTCTTTATTTTAAAATGTTTTCACAAGTAGCAAAAGGTTGGGTTTTTGAGGAGAAAAACAGAAACACTATTTTCAGAATGGTTATAAACATGGATGCTTCCCCCCTTTGTATCAGAACACAAAATGAATATAAATATATATGTCTATATATAAAAATAAATGATTTGGCACTAACAGATTCAACTAAGACAATTTCAGTGAGGGACAGAGACAAAATAGAAAAAAACCTGTAGCATCACAATTTTATAAATCCCTTTTTTAAAGGTGTTCAAAAATTTTGACCTTCCACAGAGTGTGAAAGAGGGGAGAACCCCAAATGCCACCAAAATGGGCAAATGGTTCACAACAACTACATTTTGTATCATTCAAGATGTCACACCTCAAGTTCTTTGGACAAGGCAGATATGAAAGTGTCAGAAGTGCATAAACTCTGGGGTTTACATAGAAGAGGATACATATTTAAAGCATATTTTATGTTTTAGGGCGGTTACCTTACTTTACCCCAAAATAATCATTTTAGCCTGTAAGATAAATTGTAACTTGCAATAAAGCAACAGCCCCACCACAGTAAGACTTTCCCAGCATTCAAGCCAAGCAGGGAGAAAGGCCAGGGCACCACAAGCAGGGTGGTTAACAAGATCCCAACATCTTTCACCACTAACTGGAATATGGCATTTATCTACTGGAAGTCAGAAAATTTAGAGATCCAGCTCCTGCATTTGCTTTCCCTTCCAGAACCAGCACTTTCCCTGTTGGGCCATCACCAAATCATCTCTTACACACATCATCATTTTTCCTGCTGTTATTTTCCCCTCATTTGCAACACACCAAGTCCCAAACCATCAGGACTCGGAAGACATCACAGGAGGTTCAAGCTGCCAAAATTCTCGCTGGTTTTGGTACAGAAGAGAGTGCAAGGGGCAGAGGAGGAGAACCCACTTGTCTTTTCGTCTCTCCCCATCCCACCCGCATTCCCTCGCAGGTGCCTGCGTGGGCCATGGCCTCCCTCTAGCGTCCACAGCCCGGGCTCCTCTGCCTCAGCTCTCCGAAAGAGCCACCACAGCCCTTCCAGCTCTCCAGGCAGGAGGAATCTGGTGCGGTCCTGCGAGTAATGACCCATAATTGATGTTTATAGACTCTCCAGAGTAGGAGAATTCATCGAGCCCCCGGAGCGCCTGGGGATCAAGCAGCCTCCTGACACTCTTCTATAATTAACATTTAACGATTATGCAGAAAGCCCGAGGCAAGCAGCTGTCTCCACTTCTGCAGGAGAGGCCCGAGGGCAATAGGACATGAAGACAAACTAATCAGAAACCCCTCATCAACTTAACTTTCCTCCTCCCGTGCGCACAGACTTCTCACTTGTTCTAGCAAGACAGGAAGGTGCACATGTCACCTTGGCACGATGGCAGCAGTTATTTTTGTAGAAGAAACACCCAGCTCGTGGGTCTATCCAAAAATGGCTCCTGCTGCAAACATGATGTGTGTGAATGAGTTTCACCATGCTCAGGTCAAGGGCTGCTGCTGTCAGCCAGGAGGAACCAGCAGCAGTGCCTGGACAGGATTTGGCAGCATCCCTCGTAAGGGATCATTCACTGATGAGGGAGGGGCAGGAGCACATTTCTGTCTGTGTCTCAGCCCTGGTAATGCTTTAAAACAAAACTAAAATTGGGGGGGAAAAAAATCACATCCAGATGCAACCTTAAAAATGTAAACTAGTAAAACATTAAGCTGTAAAATCAACATGAGTCAGTGGCTGAAGTAATGAACAAATGGGCAGAGTTCAAACAACTGTGGACACATAAGCAAGATTCCTCTCTTCCCCAATTTAAAAAGTAAATATTTACTGTAAATCTGTTTAATGCACCAATAGATCACTTTAAACACTCCTTTGGGCAGAACTCCTGACCTCCATCCTGGAGCACTGATGAGATCCACTAGTCACAGGCAGGATTCAAGGCCAAGTCTAACAAGCAGAGCAGTCTCGACGTTGCTCCAAGCCTTAGTCACAGAAATACAGTAATTATTGTGGCAGTTAAGTAAATTAGGCTCTTTCCCATTAATCTAACATTCGCCTCCCTATTTTAAACAGCCCAAATGTCAATTTAATACACTCCTTATTCAGTGTTTATCCCTGTGCCTTTGAGGCATCCCAAAAGCTGCTGTGTTTTAGAATGCTTTTAAAGGTGAAAGAATTGGAGATCTGGACCCACTGAGATGCAGACCTTGGTCAAGTCAACGAGCAACAGCAGCCCCTGCTTTGTATAGTAAGGACTGTCACTGAAAAGATGTATTTTAAGACTAAATTTCTCCTGAAGGAGAAGTAAAAATTTAGTAATATCTGGGAATATTAAATGCTGGTATAAAGTCACTGAATCAAATGTGACCTGAATAGAGACAGACATGTCCAACATGGTACAATTCCCACCAAGCCTCAATGTTACTACAGCTTTTAAAACATTGACAAAGCCTGCAGTTTGAGGCTCTGAGGTCTTGCTATTGCTTACAACAGAGTCTTCCTGTATGAGACACGCTTTAAATGCATACTTTCAGTATTTTTAGTGAAGGTGCTTACTCAACAAATGCTGGATGCTGCTGCTCACTGACTTAACCCGGAACACCCACACAGTTGCTTTACTTCCCCTCTGAGTTGCAAAGAAGTGCTGGAGAAAGTTCTTTGTTCCCAGTCACAGGCTCTAGGCAAGGATCCAGGTTCTGAAGTGGTGGAAGACCCTGTGTCAGTGACACCCCTGGTCCGAAGGCACAGCCAGGACAGGCTACAAGAGCATCCAGCTCTCAGGACTTTGTATCATGGCAGCATGAGGGATTTTGCCAGTCTTGTCCAGAACCATTTTTTGGTGCAAGGATTGGTGTAGTCACAAATGGTAATGAACCGTAAGATACTTGGAAACTCGTTCTTCATGGATTTGTACTTGACTGGAATCAGCCGTTTGTGACGGGCACCTGAAAGAGAGGTGACACAGGCAGAGGGTTACACAGAGCCACAGGCAGATCCCACATCCATTCCCTCCCCACCACAGCACACACATCACAAGATCCACCTGTGCTCCTGATTGTGCTTCATCTGTTTATACTGCAACCAGCTCTCACCCTGGAGAGCAAGTCTCTGAATCCTGATTTACTCAGGCTGCTGATGTTCCCTGAGGAATCCCGCTGCTAACATGAACTGCTGGTTTTGAGACACCACAAGATGAGAACACCCTCCCTGTGACTGCTGCTGCCTGAAGGAGCAGCTCTTCTCCAGAGGATCTTCTCCCCTTGTAGTTCTCCACAGGAACACCTGCCACCACCTGCACTGTGCCCAGCACAAGTGACGACACCAAGACCAGGATGAGGCAAATAGCCAAGAGTTCATAACTGCAGCAGATGCTGGAGGAATCCATGAAGCTCCCAGAGTCTGCCACCAAACCCTTCTGTGCATTACAGGTAATGCTGTTACTTCTCTAAGCCTGTACTGACACCTGTGTTCTCACTGGCACAGCTCAGGTCATTCCATACACATGGAACTTCTTTTCCTGTCCTAACAGAACGTGTGATGCCCACAAGAAACTGGTGAGGAACTAAAAGGACTTTCCTACAAATCTTGATGACTGGGGGCTGATACAATGTCCTGGGGGTGTTCAATGGATTAACTGATACTGTATGAAATTAGTGTGTCAAGGAAGATGAAGTGAGTTCCTGTCTCTACCATCAGCTGCCAGTCTAACCTCTGGCATGTCATTTATAATATCATGTCAGATGCCTCATCTGGAAAAGAGACTTTACATCCAGAAACTCAACCCAGTTCTACATATCCTTCATACTATTAGACTGGGCTGCACTTAATCCCCAGCAACATGGACAACTGTAGAACAATTAGTGGCTAGAGAAAAGCAATCAGAACAGAACCGGCAGAAGTAAATTGGTGGCTTTTCAATTCAGAACAAAATATGTAAAACATTTCCCAACCTAAGTTGAACATTCATTCCGTATTTTGTTTACCTATCCACAATACTCAAGGATCTCTACAAGAATCATAAAATGGAGTGGGTTGGGTTGGAGGAGGCCTTAAAGATCATCCAGTTCCAACCCCCCTGCTATGGGCAGGGACACTGTCCACTAGGCCAGGTTCCTCAGAGCCCCACCCAGCCTGGCCTTAAAATCTGCACGTTCATTACCTGTCACCTAATTCCCAGCTTTACTCACATCCTGGATTTATTATACAACTTGTCTCTTTAGCAGCAAATTTTCCTGTGTGGCTCTGGAAGCCCTTCACAAGCCTGACATGCAGCTCTGACGTTTCTGGAGCAGGCAGCATTATCCCACTGACAGCTGGAGCAGTGCAGCACAGGCAGCTTCTCGCTCACAGCCACGTGAGGAAGGTCAAGAGCAGGGCAATGTACTGAGCTCAAGCCCCTGCCTGCACAACCAAATTATGAAGCCCCTGTTGGTTCCAGTGGTACAGTGCCCACTGACCTCAGCTGGAGCTTTAGATATCACCGTAATAAAAATGATGGTGAGCAATTGTAAATGGGATATTTGTGTGATCTTACCTGGGGAAAGACTAAGAGCAAATTTGGTCTGGAAATCACATTCATCGCTTTCCAGGTAATCATCTGAAACGACAACCACCATCCTCCGACACCTGGAGACGAAGCAGGGGAGTAAAAAATAAAATGTCAAAGGAGATGGTTCTCATTCTCACAAATAGAAGCATACACTGGTCTGAATTGCTCCAGTGGAGAAGGACCTGGCTGTGTTCCAGCAGGAATTAACTGCAGAGCAGGAACCACTGACAGACACACAGCGATGTTACACACAAAAACCCGATTACAGATACACACTCATATACCAAAAAAGGAGGAAACAGTGAAGTCCAGACTGTCTGTGCAACCTTTATGTGATCCTGTGTCCATATAAGAGACACAAGGCAAAGAAAAGTGATTGAACACAAGTAGCATCACCACAGTGGCACCCCCCTCGTGAACACAATGAAGCCACACATTGGGGAATGCCTGAGTCGTCCGTCTTGAGCCAAGAGCATAAAACAAGCCCCATGAAGACATTCGTGTGGATTTTTGCTGTTTCACTGGCACCACGCTGCAGACATCACTGTAAAATGAATGTCATGTTCCACTACACTCACAGCTGGCCCCAAGAACCACGGTTCACTCACCTCCTCTCTATGAGCTCTCCACTGATGGACCACACACAGGTTCCTGGCAAGACATCCCGATCAAACACACACAGCTTCAGTTTGTACTCTGTTTGCTCCAGCTCCCTGATCATCTCCTGGACAAACTGGAGGTCTTTCTGACAGTAGCAGATGAAGGCATCAAATATCTCTGTTCCACTCCCTGAAACCATTAAAAATGTAGCTGTCATCTTCTACTATAAATGAACTTCCTGTAGTGAACTTTCAAGAGCTCCCACAGACTTTAACTCAGAATCAGGAGTGTGACAGAAAAGCTCTGGCCAAACTTGCAAAGGTAATTTAGGATTTTATTAGATGAGCTGCCCTTCAGCCCAGACTCCTGTCCTTAACAGGGCTGGCAGGAGGTAACACACATCAGTGCCCTCACTGCTTTCACTGGCCAGGCTGTTCACACACACCCACACTGCCTGGCACGAGTCAGGGAAAGGGAGCTGAGATGCAGACAGGCAAAATCTGTGGAGGCAATACCATCCAGCCATAGGGAGACTGGGAAGAGCTGGAAGGAGCAAAGTACCCCAGAGGATGCAACTCAGAGCCCCGACGCTCTGGGATTTCACAGAGAGTTTCACATCTAAAATATCCTTGTGGCTCTGGGTCCTGTTTCTCTACTTCAAGTCACAGAGATTCAAACTTCCCAACCAAAACATTTCCTCATACAGCAGTGTCCTGCCATCTGCTGTCCATGGAGCTATGGGGTGAGCCTTGAAATTTGGAACCTGTCGTTTTTATGGCTAAGATGTCAAACCTGCTACCTGAAGTCGTATCCTAATGGTTCTGTTTTCCAATTACATTAATGGCTGGCAGCTCTTGTTTATCTAGCTGTTATCCAAATATGAAAGTGCTGCATTTTAAGGGTGATGTTTCTCATAATTAAATGCCTTAATACTGCTGGATACCTTCCAGCTGTGTTATTTTTTCCATATCAATGTCACTACAGATATATTCAATTTTTTATGCTAGTTAAAGCCTACCACAGTGAAAAAATAGGTCAGGCTCTAAAAGCTGCTGAGGAAAGTATCAACCCAGCAGGCAGATCCATCCCAAGCAGCATCCAGTGAAGCAGAAGGGGAATGTCTGCCAGGTCAGTCAAACTGAGGGTACTGCTGCAGGGGCACGGTGCTAACTTGGGGTCACGTCAGGCAAAGCTGCCGTGTACAAACACCAGAATATTGGTCTGTGAACATTTGGGGAGGGTTTGTGATGCCCACACATGCAGCAAAGGTGGCCACCCAAAGTCAGACTGGCCAGCACACGTGTGCACACGTTGCTGCACATGCAGAGCTGCACACACAGAACCTGTTTCCTCTCTCCACCCACTTCACCCCAGCCCTATTTCAAACCCATTTCCTTTTCATTCAAGGTGGTTCCACCTGCCAAAGACAGGGCAGCGGAATCACCTCTCACATACTTCCCCCTGGGCTCCAACCCCCTGAGCATTCAGCAGTTGCTGCTCTGGGCTAAGGGACATATTTCTGGGAAGTCTCCTCCCATGTGTGTCCTGTGGCTCTGTTCCTGGGTGAAGTGTTCCCCAGGATTGCTCTCCCTCTCTGCTCTAAGAAACAGCAAAAATGAAGATGCCCAGTGACTACCAGCCAAAGCATTCTGGTCTGGGTTATGAAAAGTTGTGGGAATAATAAAAGCAAACAGTTTTTGCACACTTCCCATGGGGAAGGCAATTCCAACACGAGGTATCAGGCAGCCACAGAAGCACAGGCTCTCACCATATGGATCATCCCTGATGGTGATGCCCATCAGTTCCGACGTCTTCGGCACGCTGCTGTCCACTGCTGGCACTTGGACAGGCTGGTTGGCCTCTTCCTGCTTCCTCTGCAAGTACTTCTTACAGTCCTCCTCTGCAAAAACACACAACCAGGGCAAGAGGCTCCTGTGACATGGGTTTACACTGCTGGAGTTCATTAAAACAGGAATAGCAATTCCATGGATCAGGGATATTAAAGGGAAATCCCCTGTCTGGTTTTTTTTGGTGTGCAGAATTTTTCTCATCTCTTTTTGAATCTCTTGATGCTGCCTCCACCACCTCCTCTAGCAATTAATTCCTGAAGATCACTCTTGATGTTTAAAGAAGTACTTTCTTTTACTTGTTTTACTCCTCCTGTTACCCTGAGCTCTACTATATCCCAGTACACCTTTAACTGCAGGCATAGGGTACAGAGCAGGTCCTAACCCTGCTGTCTGCGCTCACTGTTCTGCATTTTGGAGTTTTTGACATCACAAAATAGTTGGGGAGGATTCTCAATTAGAGGTTTTCATGGCGTCGGTCTTTTTGCCAACGTAAAAAGCCACAAGACAAGAGGAAATGGCCTCAAGTTGCACCAGGGGTGGTTTAGAGTGGATATTAGGGAACGATTCTTCACTGAAGGGGTGGTCAGTCACTGGAACAGGCTGCCCAGGGCAGTGGTGGAGTCACCATCCCTGGAGGGATTTAAAAGACGTGTAGATGTGGCGCTTGGGGCCAGAGTTTAGAGGTGGCCTTGGCAGTGCTGGGTTAATGATCCTGGAGGTCTTTTCCAACCTTAGCAATTCTCTGCAGACACACAGGAGGTGATTCACACCCCCAGGGTGACAGCCAGGACAACTGCAGGTGACAATGACTATCCACACTCACCACATACAGCAGGACCATGTAAAATTTTAAGGAGCCCCTGAAGCAGCTTTTATGTTGTTGAGCAATAAGGATCCTCTTATCCCAAGCAGAGTAGATGTGTACCCCACTCTGAGATAACTGAAGGGCAAAGGCCTGTCACAGTCACTGCTGTGAAATTCCCAATCAGGTCAGTGATGGGCACAGATCTATTATAAACAGACTTGGTTTAAAAACAGATCATAAATCTCAATGTGAAGTCTTTGGAGAAGCAACAAGAAACTCTGCAGCCTCTGCTACTCTGCAATTACAGAAGAACCAAAAGTAAAAGGAGATTTGAAAACAGAAATTACGAAAAAGATTAAACTCCCTAGAGCCTTTGCCTTTACTTATGATTAAAGAAAAACCGAACAAGTGTTAATCAGGAAAGTACTGAACACTCAGAGGGTTCAACTGGCACACCTGACTGGTGCAGCAGCAGAGTAAAGGATCCCTTGGAAGTGCAGAATGCAGGTGGCAGCGCAGTGAGTCCTCCTGTAACACAGCCTGGCACCAGCAGCTCTGCAGCAGGCCCAGCCTGAGCCCCCATCCCCTGCTTCCATCTCAGCTTTGCATCTCGTTACGGGATTATCTCCAATCTAATGAGGCTCAGATCTGATCAAAGCTTTTCCTGAGGCTGAGGCATTCCCAATCTGCCTTTCTCCTCCCCTCAGCCTCCCCAGTCCTGCAGAGGGAAGAATCAGCCACATTCTTTACCACCCAGAAGGTTCAGATTTCAGGTCTTTCCTCACTAAAGCCCTAACTCAGGTCCCACCTCTCTGCCTGCTGCCTGTTGCTTGAGGTGTGTCAGCTAAGTCAGTGTCTTTGAAATCATGATTAAAGTCACTTTGAAGTTGCCAACGGGTTCAGCAGTCCCAGAGGAAGGACTGGCACACAGCCACCACCTTAAGTGTGCCTTGATTCCCTTGGGAGCCAGGTTCACAATCCAAAATACTGCTGAATAGGCAATTATTTAACAGCATTGCATAGTGCTCAATACAGAAATGTCAATTTTCAGTGTATTTGCTCCAAGTCTTCTCTCCATGCCTCTAATTTGGGATGGATCAGTCCCCAGCTGGAAACAGCACCTGATTGTACAGGTGAGTGAGAGTGAACAAGGATCAGGGATGACTTTGGAACCATAAAGATAAAGGATGCTAAACTACACAACCAAATAGCAAGAACCTCCTCCAAGCTAGGCTGTCCCCCTCCACCACGCACCTAACTAGGTTTTACATTCCTCTGGTAGTCAAATTTCCAAGGAATTGGAAAAAAAGAACAGAAACATGAAATCTAAAGCACAAAATGAGAACACAGAGAAAACAGACCCAACAACTATCACCCAGGAAAGAAGCACTTCTGTAACAGGGAAGAAACAAAAATCATTGAGCTTCAGCAGGAAAGAGCACAAATGTATCAAAGCAAAAAGCTTCACATCCCTGAAGATGATTCTACAACAAAATAAACTGCTGAGGAGGATCGCAGTTAGGGCAGAGCTGCTGGGACATCAATACTGATGTCTTCTGATTCTGAGCTGGATCCCACCACAGAAGTCCCAGTGGTACACAAATATGCCCCTGGCATCAGGAAATACCGTGCACAAGAGTGCACAAAACTGTTCATTTCCTTTCCTTTCCAAGTGTGGCTGTCTCTGACTTCTGCAAGAGCTCTAAGCACCAGCAGCAGCAGTCACAGGCCCTCCGTGCAGTCCTCAGCCAAAAATAATGAGAGGAACAGTCACACTGGTCAGGCTGAGGGTCCCTCTGCCCCCAGCCTCATCCTGTCTCAAGCACTGCACAAAACCAGGTGTCTAGGGGGGAACATAAGTATAAATAAGCTTACAGAGATATTTCCCTAAAATCTATCTTTTAGGTATAATCTACAATCTATTTTTATAATCTAACTTTTGGACTATTCACAGTTAAGGAATTTACTGAGCCACATGAGAGAGTATTTTTGTTGAATAGCCCTTAGTGGGCCCCCCCTTCCAAGAAATTACCTGTCCCCTCTTATCAGCGTGACCCAACTCTGAGCAAAACTTGTGATTTTCCTGCAGCCCAGGCTCCTCCCACTTCTGCTGGAGTCTATTCCAGGTCTCAAAAAGCCCATCCACCACACTCCCTTCCAGTGGGACAGGTCCTGAGCTCAGGGCTAGAACCAGCCTGGGTGACCCCAATGTTTTTGTGAAGCCCCAGATCTTTTGCACAGCTGGAAGCTCCCCCAAATTTGTTAGCAACATCTGATCAGCAGATCACAAAGCAGACTGATGATTTTCTTCCCCAAAAACTGGTCTTCAAATTGTGATCTTAGGTAGGAAGAACCACAGGACCACAGGGAAGTGCTCCATTGCTTCTTGGTCAGGCTCTCTACAGAGATGGATTTCTACATCTTCCTTTATCTCCGTGAGTAACAGGAAGTGAGATTTATTACTTCCTCATTGCTAACTCAGTAAGCTCTATTATATAACACACTTCAGGGAATTCTCTGGCTTTAGAAATCCTTTGGCAAAAAATTTCCCCTCCTGATGACAGCTGGGTTCCCTCTGAATGTCTCTGATCACAAAGAATATGATGAGCCCACAAAGTTATCAGAACAGCAAAAGGACCTTCATTTTTCTCATTAACCTGTCTCAATTTTTTCAGTTTGCGTGGAATTCTTTTTTCCCAGTTATTATCCAGTTCCACACATTCCTCATCTCCCCCAGCAAACATCTTCCTATGACATTATATCCACACATGGCAATTTTCACACAGTCTGGTGTCAGTGCCATCTGTCTCCTGCCTGACCTGGCCAAAAGCATCTTTTGACAGACAGAAACTTTCTTATTGAAGGTTTGGGATAGGATGGGGCTCCAGGTTACTTTGCAGGGTTCATGGTTAGCAGAAACACAGCACATTTCTCTCCTGGAAGCCAGGTGAGACCTCCGTGAATCACAGAATGGTTTGGGTTGGAAGGGACCTTACAGGTCATCTCATTCCACCCCCCTGCCATGGGCAGGGACACCTTCCACTGTCCCAGGTTGCTCCAAGCCCCATCCAACCTGGCCTTGGACACTTCCAGGGATGGGGCAGCCACAGCTTCTCTGGGCAACCTGTGCCAGGGCCTCACCACCCTCACAAGGAAAAATTTCTTCCTAATATCTAATCTCATATCTTATTTCTTAATAGGTAATCTAAATCTCTCCTCTTGTAGTTTAAAACCATTCCCCCTTATCCTATCACTATCCACCCATGCAACAAGTGCCTCTCCCTCTTTTTACAAGCCCCCTTTAGGCACTGGAAAGGGCTCCAAGATCTCCCCGGAGCCTCCTCTTTTCCAAGCTGAACACCCCCAGCTCTCCCAGCCTGTTTCCACAGCACGGGTGCTCCAGCCTTCGGAGCATCTCTGTGGCCCTCGTGAGAACACCGAGGATGTCACTCCACAATCTGGAAAGGGCTTTTCTTCTCGAGCTGGATTTTTTCCTTAACATCCCCTCGCCGGACAGGGCAGCAGAAACCAACACTTAACAACGGAGACCGACACGAACAGAAAAGACTGACACGAACAGAAAGACCGACACGAAGAGCATCCCGTCCCTCCCCATGCATCCAGGAAGCAGCACGGAGGGCAGGCTCCCGCGGCAGCGCCGGGATCCCTGGGCTGTCCCGGCGCTCCCCGTGCCCAGCGCCTCACCCACGCTGCCGGCCAGGTCCGTCAGGACATCGTCGCGACCCAGGCGCCGCAGCACATCGAGGAGCTGCCCCACCGTGGCCCCGCCGGGACAGCGCGCCGGCCACTCCTCCAGCAGCGCGGCCGTGGGGTCGGGCAGCCCCTCCAGCCGCCGGATCTCCAGGAAGCTGCAGCCCAGCGCCTCCGCTAGCGCCGTCCAGTCCGCGGCCGCGGCCGCCCGCGGGTTGAGGTAGAGCCCGAGGCGGCGGCGGACGCCGTAGTTCAGCGCGACCATGGGCACGGCGTGCGGGTCCGGCCGCGGGACGGGGCTGGGGCTGGAGATGGGAACGGGGTCCGACGGGGCCGTGGCCATGACCGAGCCGCGCTCCGAACTTCCCCGTTCCGGCACTTTCGCTTCCCGGCTCGCCCCGCCTCTCCCCCGCCCCCGCAGGGCTCGCTCTGCCCGCCCGCCCTTCCCCAGCCGGCGGGGTTTGCGTGGGGACGGTGCGGCCGCAGGAGCGGGGCAGGGGTGCTTCCCCTGTGCTCGGCACTGTGCGGCACCTCCAGCGCTGGGTCCGGTTCTGGGCTCGGGTCAGGAAGGGCTTTGAGGGGCTGGAGCGGGGCCAGAGAAGGGAACGGAGCTGGGGAAGGGGCTGGAGCACAAGTCCTATGAGGGAACTCAGGGTGTTCAATCTGGAGAACAGAACGCCTACAGGATACATTATCACTCTCTAAAGCTCCCTCCTGACAGGAGGCTGTAGCCAGGTGCGGGTTGGCCTCTTCTCCCAGGCAATAAATGATAGGGCAAGACGACGTAGTCTTAAACTGTGCCCGGAAAGTTTAGGTTGGACATCAGGAAAGATTCCTTCACAGAAAAGTGATGCCTTAGGATTTTTAGCTTCTGTTTTTCATGTAACTTTGGAGCTACTGTTCTCGCATCTTAGACAAAACAATTCCTCTCTAGGCCTGAAACCCAAGGACACCTTACTGTCTTAGGCCCCAAAAAATGTAAACAGCAGAGAAATTGGGGGGACAAGCTTGGGATAGATGACTTCATTACCTGAGGTTATAATTGGAGGTCTAACTCCGATATGCAAATAGACCAAAAATTATAAAGCATGAAAAACCCGTGACCTGTCATCCATTTTGGGTGTAGCCCTAGGTGGGCTCTGACTGCCCGAATGTACCAAGAAGGCCTTTGAATAAATATCTGCTTTTTATTCTCTTAATTTTGTCTGGCCTCTGTTCTAGGTAAGCCCAGGAAAAGGCATCAAAGGGTGATTACATTGGAACGGGCTTCCCCAGAGAGGTGGTGCAGTCACCATCCCTGGAGGTGTTCAAGGAAAGATTGGAAGTGGCATGCAGGGCCATGGTCAGTTGACAGGGTGGTGCTGGGTCACAGGTTGGACTCGATGATCTCAGAGGACTTTTCCAACCTAATTGATTCTGGGATTCTCCTGCTGGGCTTGTCCAAATATACCGCTCCGCCCTCTGGAGTGGCCTGGACAGGGATCTGTGCTGTCAGGAGACACTTATGCCAGAGAGCACAGTGCTGTCACTAAAGCTGTTTCACTCTGTTCCCCCCCCAAATCACCCCCTGATGACTACATTCCTGCCCAGCCCCCAACACAACAAAAAGTGGAATTATTAATGTGTTCCTGACAGGGCGTGTGCTCAAAATCACTTGGTTTGTCTGCTTTTGGCAGAACAACTCGCTCTCGTGTTCAGTGTCAGTTCATTTCTCATTCAGACCTGAACCCATCAACCCATAGTGTTGAGAGATTTTACAGTATTACAGTTATTCTTTACAAAACAGGCCCAGTGGATCTCTAGTAGTAATAAATCCAGAACCACGTCCCATCTTTGGTGGTCAAAGTGTTCAGATCTGGGCTTCTCTCAGATGACAATGCTCCATGACAGCACAAATATCTCCATCTCCAAATTCCCACACTCTTCCAGCAAGTACAACATTCTGCATAAAAATAAAATCCTAAAAATGGCTAGGGATCCATTTCAAATTGTTTTTGATGTCAAGTACAAAACACAATTCTTGGCTATGAACTGAACATTTTTCAGCTTCCAGGCTGGTACCAAAACCAACAGGGTACTGCAAGGACTCTAAGGAAGTTTTCAAGAGGAACACACTTGTTTCTCCAAAGTATTGCAGGAGACACAGTAAAAGAACATCCTCTGCAGTCTCTATCTATGGATCTCTGTGGAAATGAGGAAGATAAAATATTCCAGTAGCAGAACTTTTAATTGCACAACGACTGGTGGCTTTAAAACTTTAAAACATGAAGAATTAGCATAAGAAGTTTCAGTTCTGCCTGAACACCTGCCACATAAACCATGGGCTCCAGATTGTAAGGAGAGGTGCTAATACACAACCTCCAAATACCCACATCCAGCCATGTGGTGGGAACACCAGACAGGCAGATCCCATGTTACTTTACCATGCCAGACCTCTATCTTTGGCTTGTTCAAGGTGATTAACCGTTGTCCAGGCACCCTCAGCAGCAAAACCTCCTGCTGAGTGCTCCTCCAGCCTTCAGCAAGCATCTTTCTTGCGAGAGAAGTAAAACTCTATCCCTCTGTCCTTGTGCTGTGCTGGCGCCTGTGCAGATCCCCTCCTGCCCCTGGGATGGGGACTTCCTCCCTGTGGCAAATGACAGAGGAACAGTGAAATATTTACTGATGCTGCAAAGTGGATCTGGTCACCAAGCAGTGCTGACATGCAGGAGAACGTGCAGGTGGAACTTCTGCCTCCCAAGTTCACTAAAAGAGGCAGGAAAGCCTGACAGGCACTGCTCGAGGCTGGGACTTAGGAAACCAGGGTTTCTGGTAAGGTGAGCTGGGAAAGTTGATCAAAAGTGAACTTTTGCCTGATGGAGTAGCTTTTTGGCCTCAAGTTTCATCACTGCCTCCAACCAGTGCCTCACCACGGGGCTCCTGCACAAAGTCCTTTCTCTGATTCCACAAGGTTGGTAATCCAGGCCCTCCAACAGCACAGATCAAGCAGAAGGCTCTGCTTCCAAAAAACTTTCCACTTATGGCAAAGGAATCTGGCCTAAAAATTTGGAACTGCACCTTGGGATTAAGACCTGAAATGGGGGCATGCTTCATTCTTCACTGACTTGGTACAGCACCTAAATCTGAGCCTCCACAAAGTATCCTCACTCAGGAGGAGGCAGGGAGGATGCGTGGGGGAAAAGGCAAAAATGCTGAACACTCCTTGTAATACACAACCCTTGGTTACATCCATTTCCTTCCATGCCCATCTCCTCCCAGAGCAGCATCCCAGGCAGCAGATAAAAGCCTTGACACGGGGCAGGATCAACATCTCATTCTGCCCCCATTCTAAAGGGGAGATACATCCAAAAAACAAAGTGCAAGGAGCAGTCCCCATATTTACAGGTCTTGCTGACTCCAGTTTGGATGCACTCAAGCAGAAAGTTGGTTGTTTTAACTTCCAGCTCCTGAACAGAGAGGACAAGGGGACGGCTCTCTTCTGTCCTTCTGCACTGGGGAGTGGCCAGGCCAGTGGCGGCCTTGGAGAAACCCCATCCCTCTGGTGGGGCTGCCAGGGCAGGGAAGGATGCTCTGAAGGATATGCTCTGGCTAAGCCCTGCTGACTATACAAGGCTGATGGGACAGAGAAGCAGCAAAAATTTGCATCCTTGACCACAGCAGGTAGGACAGACAGAGCTAGATAACCCTGGCTGCACAGTCCCTGCTGTGAGATATTGTCAGCTTGCATTAAAACAACCCTTTTCCCTTTACACCTGTGAAAGAAGAGCAGAACTCCCAGAGACTGATGCAGGGCAGCCCCCTGGAGCCCTCCCACCCCATCCCAGCCTTCCCAGCACTCACAGGCCTCTGGTGGATGTGTGGGCTCCACTCTGGGGCTGTCACAACTGGCCGTGGGTAGGTCTCGCCCAGAGTTACTCCTGCCTGGGAGAGAGCAGCACTGCTCAGTGCCCAGGGGGTGTGGATGTCTGCTCCCTTTATGCCCTGCAGTTCTGGCACCCACAGCTGGACGTAATCCCCCTGCAAGCAGAACCAGTGGGACAGGATCCATTCAGCGAAAACCTCTAAGTGCTGCCCAGCAAGGTCTTCTCAATGGGGAAGAGAGGAGCTGGATTTCCAGGTAGAGAAGCTGGTGTTGTACAGCATCAGTTACCTCTGAGAAGCCTTAGCCCTTCCTGCTAGACCCTCCACCCAGAATTCGTGCCTAAAGAGAGATTTGGATGCTGGAGTTCTTCTCCCAGGCTCACTCTACAGGCAGAGGAGGGAGGCAGAGGTGTATTTTCGGCACTGTTCACCTGTTTAGGACATCCTGAAGAGAAGTCACCCTCAAGAAGTCTCCCATGACTGAAGGAAATTAGGATGACTGGCTCAGCTGCACACTCTTGTGTTCCTGAATCTCTCCTATTAACTCTACTGCTGCGTCCTCTACTGGGACTAATTTCTGATTTGTTGTTAAATCCTGCCAGCTACAGTGCCGAAAGGCAACAGCACAGCCTGACGTGAAGCTAAGGAATAGTGTGGAAACAGGTCATCCAGTCTGTAAATACTGGCTAAGCACGTGGAAAGGGGGATTTTTCTGCTCCCACCATTTAAGAGAGGATAGTCAGAGGAGTCACAGGATTAATCTACTCTTCAGCAGCTCTCAAGGAACGGTTCTGTCTCTCAGGTAACTCCTGAGTTCTCCAAGAAGCTGCTCTGTGCTCAGAGAAGCATCTGTGTGAGGTACCCATGGGATGTGGCTGTGAATTGGAGGAAATGGTGATGAAACACCAAACACACCAACCAGGGAGGGTGTGGGGAGCTCCAGCCTCCCTGGGGACAGCAGGAAGTTGTTAAAGTCACATCTTTCAGTACACAACGAGGAACCTGCCTGACTGTTGGCCAGGACACACAAGAACTGGTTTCATATCCACACAGCACATTGATCTCCTCTGCTCCCTGAAAACACCACATGTCCTTCACTCACTCATCCTGGTAAAACAGCCAAACAAGACTTACATTCCCATCGTAATCCAGGCCTTGTTTGATCACGTTAAACCTCCTGCTGTCCCGTGGGTCGTTGCCAATGCCAGCGCTGTATAACCAGTTGCCGTAATTGCTACAAACATCGTAATCCACCTTGAGAACACAGGGAGAAAACAGTCAGAAGAGCTGGGCTGGCCCTTGGGGATTCTTCTCATCCATCCTTTAGCTCAAGGGGAAAATTCCTCACATGGGATTCACTCCAGCCAGACTGGGGTGGTCAGAGCTCTCCAGTGTAGGTACAGGCATCTGGCTCAGAAAAGGACCCGCATGGCTGCTTTTTACAGCTGGGATCAGCTTCCCAGACTACTTCAATTCATGATCCTTAGGTCAATGAGACAGATAAAAGTCCAAACAAAGCCTCTGTTTTCTTTTTTTTAAAGAAAATCCTTTCCTTTCTGCCATCATCTGGCAGACTTCACAAGTAGCCCTAGCTTTTAAATGCTCATATCCCTAAAGAAAGTATTCAAATAGGACAGAAAATTCCTCCTGACCAGCTATCCAGACACTACAGACTGGCAAAGTCATCTCTGCAGATCCTACTAGGCAGTTTGGAGAGAAGTCTAACTCAGACTGTGCAGACAAACCACACAGTGTATACGAAGATGCAAACACTGCAGTTTTCTCTCATTGTCAAGTTATTCCTCATGTGAGCAAATAAAAAGCTCTCAAGGATGCTTAGGTAAAATGGAGCAGGGCTTTTGGAACAGGCACAAATGAGAGCAGAACATGATCCCATCTGAGTGCTCTTCAGCTGAGCAGGGTGGCTTAAATCCAACACCAAAACTTTTCCAGTTGTAGAACAATCCAAACCCAGCTCAGGAGGGGAGTGGGAGTGATAGCAAGGAGGGTGTGGGATCTCTGAGCACTCCTAGGGGTGTCTGTGCTGCAAAAGCAGCAGCTGTGGCAGAAAGAACTGTTTCAGCTCTGTTCTCTTCTCCCTTTCCTGCAGCCACAGCAGCAACCAGTCTGCACAGAGATGCTTCCAAGATCTCAGCCACTCCTTGGAGGGAGGAGCTCAATGCCCCAGGATGGCAGAAGGCTCAGGGGATGGGTTCTGTCGAGCTGCCCTTTCTCTGCAGAGCCAGCGAGTGCCGGGGTCAGGGTGAGCAGCAGCCAGCTCTGCTCCCTGGGCACCAGGCTTCCCCTTCCCAGCTCACTTCCTCCAGCAGGCGAGATAAGGAGGGAAGAAAGATGCCATCGGAGGCCTGATTGTGTGATCAACATGCAGGAAAGCGTGTGTGGGAGGTGAGGGCAAATCCAAGGGGGCCTGGACGAGGCAGGCTCATTTCCCCCTCAGCCTTGCCCCTTCCTGGCATTCTCTTCTGTTTGTTTCTCTGCCTTTCCTTGGGGCCTGACCCTGTGAATGAAATCAATGAAGTCAGAGCTGAGGTATTCTCAGTTCAGGTCACCAGCGGTCTCTGGCCTTTCCCCTGGCTCCAGCAGGTTGCAGAGAGCTTGTGCCTCAGTTTCCCTGCCTGTCTGGTGTGGATGGCACACAGGAACCCTCAGGGAACCTTTGCTGGCAGCACTGGAGATGAAATAGGCATTGATTTCCATTTTTTTACAGGCAAGTAAGACCAGTTTCAGTTCTGTGCTGGCCTCTACCCTTCTACAGCCAAGTCTTCCCACCAAGCTGATGTCTCCTGTGTGCTGCTCTGGGGATGCCACCAGGCTGCAGGAACAGAGCTGTGTGACACAAGCTGAAAGGCTGGGACAGAAGGGCACAAGGATCAGCCTGTGCCACATCAGCCTACAGTGGCCACCAGCATCTGGGGCTTCCCGAGGTGAAAGGGCCAGTACAGAGTGCTAAATCCTGCTTCCAGCAAGGCTGGCAACATTCATGTCCTTGGGAATACATGTAGATAGCACAGGGAGCATCTTTTAGGTGTGAGAACTTCCAGGTCTTCCTCACTTGTGGAACAGGACACCCTTGTGAAAGGCTCTTGCTCTTATCTGGGAAAGCATCACTGCATGGAGCTCCCAAAACCCCTTTCTGGAGGATCCTGAAGTCCTGCACTGAGTTGTTGTGCAAGCTCACTGCTGCTCACAGCACTGGCATGGGAGAGCACCCAGATTTTCCTCCTGCAGCCAAAGCCATGTCAGAGCCCAGCTCCAAGGAAATTAAAAAAAAAAAAAATTACATTCACAAAAAAAGTCTCTTTTAATTGCACATAATGACAAGGCAGCGGGGCTTTCTCTGTCCCTCCAGCACTCCGAGTGAGCGGAAAGTTTTCTGATTGCCAGCAGCCTCCTCTACCCCACAGATAAGACCTTCAGTGTGAGGCTGATGTGAGTATTCAGCCTTTTCCAGTCAGTGCCATGAGAATCCATGGGGACTGAGGTTGGAGGAGTGACCCAGCTATTTAGCTGAGCTCGCACAGCTGCTGATAGATATCTGAGAGAGGAGTTGGTGCTCCGGTTGGCAGGGAGGCCTGGAACACCCCAGAATGAAGAAGGATGCCTCCAGCCAGGGTGGAGCTCCCTGGAAGCTGATCCAGCTATTGTCCCTACTTGCCTGTGCTTGACTAGATGGCTTCCCTGTCCACAGCCATCAATGCAGACACTGTGCCAGCACACATTTCATTTCATGTTCTATTTCTGGGCTGCCCTCCTCCCCAGCCTCTGGGGTGAGCAAATCAGAACATTGTTAGCATAATTCATGTTTGAAAGTTTTCTCAAGTGTGATGGATCTCTGACTAAAACCCTACACAGAGGATCAACCCTATTACTGCAAACTTCCTAACTACATCTTGGTTGATGGCAGCTCCAATGTGGCAAAATTCCCTTTACTTACGTGAGCTTGGGAAAGTTGACACCCTGCAAAGAGTATATACATGGTCTTGTATCAGCCTGAAAATTACTGATCATCACCTGTATCCTTTCTTATAAATCAGGGCTGTCCTCCTGCCTGTCACTTAACCCCAGGTACACAAAGGGCCCAGTCTTACCAGCAGGTACTCGAACCATTCTGCCCCCATCCTCCAGTCCAGCCCCAGGTCCTTGGTGAGGAAGCTGGCGACGTTCTGCCGCCCTCTGTTCGACATGAAGCCCGTGGCACTCAGCTCCCTCATGTTGGCATCCACAAAGGGAACCCCAGTTTTGCCCTCTGCAGAGACAAGAAACAGGACTGGCGTATCAGGATGCTTTTTGGGCACTCATAAACCAGCCTGTGGTCATGTATTCACAGCCGTTTCTAAGACAGTGCCAGCGCACAGCAGCAGGGAGAGGTTTCAGTGTGGTTTAGCTGGAGTGCAGCCATTAAGATCCACTGGAAATTAAATGGGATATCATACTGAAAATTAAGCTGAGGAGAAGTTTCGGCAGGAAGAAAAAAAGAAATACAGAAAAATCTCAGTCTGGAAAAACAATCAGGTCAGTTGCAGGGAATTTTGCAGAGTAAAATAAATATGCAGACAATAGTGAGATGGGCCAAGAACAGAGAGATGCTTGACAGATGACTAACAGAGGGATGTACTGGACAAATCCCCCAGGGTTAGTACGGAAAAGTAAAGTTTGTTGTTAAGGAAAAGATTTATTGTGCCTGGGTGATTTATTTTATCCTGTGTGCAAATGGGTACAGGTGGCATTAACATGAAAAAAGATACAGAGGTGTGTATTTCACTGATTCCAATACTTTAATCTGTTAGTCCCTCCAAGTTTTGAGATATTATGGTTTCTATTCATGTTACAACAAAGTTATAAAAGGTGGGATTACAAAAGATGTGATTTAGTCTAAATCTGTTGTAACATCGTAACCAAAAGCAAACAGAACCAAACATAGCAGGCATGGCAAGGTAACATTGATAAAAAGGGCTGGTCAGCCTCTGTGTGACTAAACAGAAGGGACCAGCAGGTCACAAACACTCCCTCCTGGGCAGGAAAATCTACCTGCAGTGCACCTCACAAAGCAGGATAACCCTGTGGGCTGCTCCTGTACAGTGCTCAGTCTGGGAAGGGAAGCCACACACATTCATAGCCTGGTGATGCCAGTTTAAATGCCAGCCCTGACCATGCTGGCAGGTCCCCTACAGACACCCAAGTCAGCGTTGGGACACGTGTGATCCCTGTGGAAAACAAAACACACCCAGCCGGACCTGCAGTTTCTACTGACCTTTCCAACAGTCGAAGAGCTGAAGGTCCGTCTTCCAGGGGATCTCTTTACTTTGAAGCCCTGTGGAGGAAAATAATGAGCTGCTGGTGAAGAAACACTGACACAGGCAGTTACTCACACAACAACACAGCCAGGGGTGCTCACACAAGGTGTGAGGGTGAAGCTCGGCCTCTCAGTGTCATTACAAACAAACCTTCTGCACAGGTTTAGAGGTGATCCATTCCTCTCCTCAAGTGCTGCAAAGGGGTGTCTTTTGCATACAGAGGGTGCTCAGTTCCTACTGGATTTTGACTATCTGTTTTGCTGGTGTTTGCTTTTTTTGTCCCTTTTTCAATTAAAAATGACTCAGACCTCACAAGTGGATGGAGATGTGTTCTGGCCCATGCTAATATTTTCTTTTTCTGCTTTACTCCAGAATAAGATTTATGTGAAATCCCTTTCTGTAGCAGGCACTAAACCCAGAATTACCTGGCAGAAGCCCTAGGAAACACTTTGCCCCAGCAGTGGGATAGGAAGAGATGAGGGGGATGATTTAATATTTGCAGGATCCACTGGCAATTACAGCCTCTGTACAGTGGAACAGATGCAGCAGGGACAACTCAGCTCCAGCTGCAAACATTCAAGATGAGGCCCACCACTGGCAGCCAGTGCCACCCCAGCAGCCACACAGGCCTGGCAGATGTGACACAGGCCCTGAGGGTGACGTGTCCCTCTGCAGCCACAGCTGGATGCCAGGCAGGCTGCCCTGGAGCATCAAAGCAGGGCTGCATCACCTGCAGAACAGCTCAGCCAGCACAGGCATCACCTGCAGGCTCTCCTGACGTATGGGACTGGGTATTTGTTGTGGCACTGAGTGTTCAGGCCCCCATTTCACAGGCACGCTCCTGTCTCTGGGGCTGGAGCTCAATCTCATTCTGATTCCAATGGAGTGCAGTATCTGCTTTCTTGGGATTCCCCCCGCTGGGTCAGCTCCTGCTCTGTCCCAGGTCCTCTGGTGAACCTGGGCAAGCCTGAAGCCTGGATTCTGATGAAAGGTGGAATGTCTCTGGAAAGAGCATCTTCACTGTCATTGTGGTGCTGTTTCCCGTGGACATGTGTCAATAACTCTCCCTGTATCTCATCAGATTTGGGGCTCAGTGTCCAGCACCGTGGTGCTGAGGCACTTCTGTGCTAACAGAGAGTCCCCAGCAGCATCCCAGGGTGGTGACACAAGCACTATGAGAAGAACATTTGTACAATTTAAAGCCAACAGCCTCTTCTCTTACTTTCCCTGTTGTAAGAGAGCACCTTTCCCCTCTAAATGTGGTGATCCATACACACCTCTTAATGAGAAAATCCTTCTGCCGTATTTCAGGGCCACGAACCGAAAGTAATCCCTCCACAGCAGTTCAAACAGGACCCTGGAACACAAAGCCATCTCTGTATTTCACTGTGGGTCAGATAAAGCTACTGAATGAGGATTTTGCCTCCACACAACCCCTCATTAGCACTGCGAGGTTTACTCACAACGAGCGGTTTCAGGGACCTTCCCCAGTTCTTTCCCCAAGCCTGCTTACCCAGCTTACAGGGAAAGCAAAATGTGCATGAATCACTTGGGAAGCTTTCCTTAGCCCACATGCAGGAGCAGAGTTTCAGGAAACGTGTCCCTGCCGGGATGTAATTCTCCACAGAGCAGGGCGAGGGCCTGATTCAGCTTCACACTTCCGCCAGAACGAGCACTTCAGCACATTCCACAGAGCTTTGCCTTGATTTAAGCAATAACCTTTGCAAGGCACTCTAAGACACCTTTCAAAGCTGGTTTACAGAGCTCCAGCCCATGAGATCAGGTGCTAGGCTCACAGAAAATAGACAGTTTTATATAGAAACTTTTATGTAAAAAGAGCTTCTTATAAAATGATGGCACCTCAGCCTCTGAGACCTGCTTCAACTCTCTGCCATATGGGAAGCACTCTGCTCAGCTGATTTTTAGGCTGACAGGATCCTTCTGGAAAATCTGGTTACTGAGCAGAATCACAGAATCAGGGAATCAGTTAGGCTGGAAGACACCTCTGAGATCATCGAGTCCCATCTATGACCGAACACCACTGTCTCAACCAGACCATGGTCCCGAGTCCAGCCTTGCCTTAGACACCTCCAGGGACAGTGGCTCCACCACCTCCCTGGGCAGCCCATTCCAATGTCTAATCATCCTTTCTGTGAAGAAATTCCCACTAATGTCCAACCTGAACAGGACACTGTCCAAATCCTAAAAAGCAGTGTCATAATACTGAGGTTCAACGAGCCCCTCATGTGCAGCCACCAGGATCTGTACTTCATTGTACAATTGACTTCTTGGGAGCTTGACTGCTTCATTTTTATAATTCCTGAACATTTTAAAATGCTAAAATCACCATGGCATGCCAGCTGCCAGCAGGCTGGCTGACGGTTAGACAGAAAACAGGAGTATGTTCATTTCTTGAAATCTTTCCTCTCCTAATTGTCTTTGAAGTAAAAAACCCCAAACATACACTTCAAGGGTGCAAGGGTGTTGATATCTTATCTGCTACTTGAATTTCAATGAAACTGAGCATTTTGGCCAGAATCGTGGGCAGTGTTCTGCCTGTTCTTCACCAACCTCTGTGCTGTTTGACATGTTGCAAATGTAACAAACCAAAATGAATATTTAGTTCTAGAATTCACACAGACATTATGGTTTGGGATTTTTCCCAGACAGGTCTAGTGTTAAACCAGGCTCTAACATGAACCTGTTTCTCTATCAGAGCTCCAGGTTCTGATTCACAGTGTCTGGGCAGATCTGAGCAAGTTCAAGGCCAGCCCAGGGATGGATAAACTGAGTTCAACCATCCCCAGACTCCCCCAGGAGCACCTGCAGGCAGGACAGCAGACAGTGCAGAGGTGAGGAAGAGCATGGGTGGGAAGGTGGGATGCATTAAACCCAATCCCAGTGTCCTTTTCCCCTCTGCTCTGGTGTGGTGGTCATGGCCAGGCAGCTGAGCAAACACGGGGCCACTTGCTGGACTTACGGCCACAGGATCTTCAAACACCATGAGATTTGTACAAGTCACACAGTCACTGAGACTTTTGGGCTCATATCTTTGGCCTCAGAAACCCACTGGCTTTTATTTGTAAATTATTCTTCCTTCTCATTTAGCCCATAATAACAACACAGAGATGGATGGTGCTGATTTGCTGAGATTGATTTTAAAAATCATGAACCACGGTTTCCCAGCAATAATAATGACAACTGGAATTCATAATCTTTACTTACAAAGTGCTTAAAGCCCCTGGGTGTCAAAGACAGACTAATAAATCCATACTGAAAGAGAATTACAGTGCAACCCAGAGGAACCAGCCAGCAGGCACAGGAAAAACAAACATTAATTACGAAGAGAGTTAACAAATCACTCTCCTGTGCATGAAATGCCAGGTTCCTTTTCAGAGAAAATAACCCATGCTGATGGTGCAAAGACATACCAGTATGTGCTCTGATTTGCTGTTCTCTCTCTCTCGTACTTCTGGATCTGCTCATAGATGTATCGAGGTGAGATGCAGCCCAGCGCCAGCCTGAAAGCAGAGGAATGATGTCCTGAATGCCACGCAGGACTGACAGCTTGGTGGCAGCTCAGAGGGAGAAGAGGGAGAGTTTTGTGTCTAGAGTTGTTGTCTAGAAAGTTTGTTTGGCTTCCAGTTCTGACCCTGGCTTGCTAAATGTCTTTAGTCAAGGTGTGTGACTGCTTTGCAAGAGAATTCCCTTCCAAGAATCAAAATCCTCCCTTTCCCAGGGTATGACTGTTACAGGAGTGTCCCAGCTATGGAGAGAAATCGTTTTATACAAGTTTGACAAGTTTTGCCTAAATGATTTGACAAACCTGGTGCCAAACCCAGAAAAAGATCTCAAATGCCAACCTCTGCATCCCCTGCCCTACCTGTCCTTTTACCACAAACTTCCTTATTTGCCCAGGCCTCCTCTTCCTGCAGAACCCCAGTGTCGCATTTGAGCAACCAGAGAAGGTAAGTGTCTTGCTGAAAATCTGAAAGCTAGGGAAATCAAACCCTGCTCTGGCATTTCAACCCACTGGGCTCCTTCCATTTGTTCCAAATCAGTGCTGCTGCAAGACAGGAAAGAGATTGCAGACTCCAGTGCCATTAGACAGGGTGATAAGGAGTAACTTTTACCTTGATTTTCCTAGAAATGCATTTTACTGCCATTTCCACTATGGTATGTGGAAACATTGGATGTTCTAATGCATTATGGAAAACAGGAAGAAAGGGGATGAAGAGTTTTTCCTTAATTGTTGACCAGCTCTAATGGCCAGTATGAGATGGGAATAACTGGCTGCAACCTGAACTGCTCTGATTTTGATTATGTGACAGAGGAACATTTTGGGGCAGGCAGATCAGGACTGTCTGCTCTGGGCAAATGGCCAGCTTGGAAAAACTTGAGTACAACCCACAAATAAAACTTCCACAGTACCAGCAGTCCTGATATCCCGAAGTGCCACCAGATGGAGACATGCACTGCAGCCATCAAAGCAGAAAAGCTCGTTGGAAACAAGAAATCCTAACCTTTATAGCTTCAGCAATTTGGTTCACATTGCAATTCTGTCAGGGGAATCCAGATGCTCTCAGCTTAGGCCGCACTGTGTTCTGCTGCTGCAATTCCAGTCTGGAATTAACTCTGTCTCTTCCAGCACCAGGGACCAAACTCCCTAACTAAAAATCAAGATATTTACCCAAACAAGAGATCCTTTCCAACAGGAACAATCAGAAGTGTCTCTTCACCCCGCAGGAGAAGAGAATGGCAGTGAGGTGGGGTGACTTGACCCAGAGTATTCAGGATACCAGGATTAGGCTGAGTTCTGCTACAACCCTACCAACACACTGAAGCTGTGCTGCTTCCCTGCCCTTCCCTTCCCACACAAAGCAGCAAATGGTGAGTCCCTCCTGCTCCCTGTCCACTCTGGTGCTCCCAGCACACCCAGCTCCTGGCACAGTTCTGCCACACTGCAGCAGTTCCAGGGAAGTGCAGCCTCAGAGCTGCTCTACCACAACAGAAAAGGCCAAAGGAGCCACACCTAGACCCCTACCCATGCCCAGAAGCACTCAGCAAACAGGTAACATAGTTTGGGATGAGAGCAGACAAGGATTTTCCAGTCTCACAACAGAAATCTTTACCATGGTGCAAATTTGGTTGAGTAATCCATTCCCACCAGCCCATTCCGAGTCTCCTTGTAAGATGCAACCAGGTTCTGTGAGAGCAAGAGAACAAAAGGTTTTGACACTTTGCAAGCAACCTGCTAAATGTTTTCTTTCCTTCTGGAGGCAGACAAGCTGGCAGGGCTGGGCTGCCTCTCATGGCTGCCTGCAAGGATTGCACAGCTGCCAAATTCCTGCCTCTAGCACACGGGGATTAATCAGGGCAGAAGTTTTCGTTATAGCTCTGGGATGTGTGTCACGCTGTGCTCCCCAATTCAGCCTCTAGCACGTTTCTTTCTACCAGCACTGTGCACCTGGCTGTGCCGCTCCCTGCCCATTCCCATCTGATTCTGGATCAATAACCCACTGAAAAGCACCAGTGGAACTGGCAGCCAGCTCCCTTGTCCATGTGGCAGCTTGTTTTGGGGGTTACACAACCAGTCTGGCAGCACCCAACACTCAGCTGCAGGAACCCTGATCACTGTTCCTGCTGTGCCCTCCACATTTACAGCAGAATGCAGATATTCCATGTTCTGAGCATTCTGTGGACAGTGCAGAGGACATAGGGAAGGCAAATCTCTCCTTGATCTCCTTCACTGCACACGTTACAATTGCTAAACTCACTGGGGAAGACAACATTTGCATTACAAAATGAGAATGAACAGGTTTTCCAGCACTCATTATTTTAATACGTGACCAAGAGCTGAAGCTGCGCACACTCGTGCTCGTTTTGGCTGGGATGGAGTTAATTTTCTTCATTGTAGCTAATCTGGGGCTGTTTTGGATTTGTGCTGAAAACAGTGCTGATAGCACACCAATGTTTTCCTTACTGCTGAGCAGAGCTCACACAGCCTCAAGGCCTTTTCTGCTTCTCTCACCACCCCACCCCAAGCAGGCTGGGGCTGCACAAGGATTTGGAAGAGGACACAGCTGGGACAGCTGACCCCAGCTGACCCAAGGGGTACTCTAGACCATATGAAGTCATGCTCAGCATATAAAGCTGGAAGTGAGGATGTTTGGAGTGATGCCATTTGTCTTCCCAAGTAACTGTGATGAAGCTCTGCTCTCCTGAGGATGGCTGAACACCTGACCACTGGTGGGAAGTATTCAATGAACCCTTACCTTGCTTTGCCTATCAAATGGTCTTTACCTCAACAAATGACTTTTCTCACTTTAATCCTTCTGAATCTCTCCTCCATCCCATTGGCAGGGGCTGAGGGAGCAGCTGCTGTAGGGCTGAGCTGCCTCCTGGGGTTAAACCAGGACAGTGCTCCCCAAAAGCAAAGGAAGGCAGGAACTTGGGAAACACAACTGAAAGGATGCCCTGGGGCTGTCCCAGTGAGGCACTGGGAACACCACACTTTTAACCCATCTCAGCTGGAGAGATGCTCCCTCCTTTATCCAAAAGCTGCTTGGGGTCTGATGCTGCTGGAAATCAGAACATGTGCCTTTGAATTCAGGCAAGGCAAATTTAAGACAGTTCCTCAAACTAAACCCAGGAAGAAGTTCAAAAACTGTCTGACACAATGCAGTCAGCAGGAGCTTCACTCCACCAAAGCAAGGAAACAAACAGTAGCTGTCATTATTGGCTGAAAGTTTTTAAACCTGGTTACAGAAACCTCCTACTATTTATAACTGTGGGCAGAACTTGGATCAGTTGTTCCTCAACCCAGTTGCAATTCCACCCCTTCAGGCCACTTTTCTCTCCTCCAAAACAGAGGAACTACATTGCTGATGACGTGGGATGTGAGCATAGAAGGAGCAAATTAAGGTAAAGCAGCTAAAAAATTTTGTCCCAAGTCCCAGAAGTTAATGGAAAAAAATACTTCAGAGAGGTGGCCAGTAAAGTAGGTTCCTAAGTATCTCTGGCTTACATTCCCTGGTCCCAGATCACTTCTTTTTGGTCTAGTTTGTCTCTCTGAAAACCTGCAATAATGCTAATTCCCTCCTTTTTGAAGTTTTATATGGGAGCTAAGGAAATATTATTAGGAATGAGGCTGAAATTGCAGCCTCACCCACTGGCACAGCCGTGTGTACAAGGGGGAGGATGTAGGCAAGGAAATGTAAGAGTTACCGTGTCCCAAAAATAATATTGCAGCCTCATTAAAGCCTGGGTCTCTCCTCCACTGCAGGGGAAGGCTGTTCGGGGTTCGGTCACAGGATCTGCCACAGAAAACACCATCACCCTGTTACCCCCTGGGAAAGCATCTCAAAGGCAGGGAGCTTAAAATCTAGGGATGCTCAGCACTGGGGATGTCTGCTTTGGGGGCAAAAAGGATTGTGTGGTCTTCCTTTAAAATAAGGGTCACATCAAACATATTAAAAGTCACTATGAGGATGTTTCCTGCATGCAGGGCAGCTCCTCCTCACAGGGAATTTACCTTCGTTTGCAGTGTGAGTGAACTGAGGCTTAGTTAGTTTGAAGGGCAACCACTGCCTCTGTGTTTTGATTCTTAGTAAGAGACACAGAATGATAGAATCACAGAATGGTTTGGGTTGAAAGGGACATTAAAGATCATCTCATTCCAACCCCCTGCCATGGGCAGGGACACCTCCCACTATCCCAGGGTGCTCCAAGCCCCATCCAGCCTGGCTTTGGACACTTCCAGGGATCCAGGAGCAGCCACAGCTTCTCTGGGCACCCTGTGCCAGGGCCTCACCACCCTCACAGGGAACAATTTCTTTCTCACATCTAATCTAAATCTACTCTCTTTCAGTTTGAGGCCAAATATCTGCATAACCCTGCAACTAGAGACAGATGCTTCTGCAGCAATTCCCAGACTGAAAGGGCCATGATAATGCAATCATCCTTAGGGACCATATCTCATGGGTCTCTCAAGCACTAGTTGCCTCTGCATCTTTACAAGGAGACACCTTTTCTGTGAGAGAATATAACGTGCAGTGCAAGATGCTTGGTGTGTGTTAACCACCAGAGCTCAAGTGCAGCCAGTACAGGTACCTACTCCACCTTGGGTGAACATCTGGGAACCTGGAGCAGCAGGGAATTTGTAAACCACATTTTTAAAAACAGACCTAAGTAGGATATTTTTAAGATCAGACTCTAAGCAGGGTTTCATTAGAGCAACTTCCAGATTAACTTTTCTCACCCTTCTGTCCGAAATCCTCCATGGTAGGGATGCTCCCTTCTTCCAGCCCTGGAGCCAGGGGCTTTAGCCGATCTGCCACGGGCAGGGTTGGCCGGACCTTGGCCTGGGACTTCAGTGCTTTTCGGAAGTGGGTGTAGACATCAGGTAACCTGCAGGGACAGGAGCAGTCAGCTCACTGCAGGGCAGCTGCCCTGGCCCCTCCACACCCCACACAGCCCTTCCTCAGCAGGAGGGTTAGCATTCCAGGCTGCCCTCTCACGTTTGTGATGCCTGTCTGCACACTGCCAGGCACAACAGAGGCAGATGCCCCCGGGGATAACAGACACCAGAAGCTCAGTCCTTCACCCAGTTTCTGCTCCTGAGGCAAATTGTGCCTTTTCAATTTAAGGTGTGCCCTGATGGGGAAATCCATGAGAGCCAGATTTATCTCACCTAACTTCTGATTAACACGGGTGATATCAGTGTAAAAATCTGCATCCACCTGGTGCCTTTTCAGCTGAAGGAGAAAAACAGGCATTTTCATGGCCTGACTTGTCTGCTCTTCTCTCATACATTTTATACATTTTCTACAGAACACCATGAATCACTCAATTCCATCAATTATCAATTACCGCTCAAGTGACTACTGAGGGAGCAGGGAAGAGTACACACACCAAGGGGGTGTTGGAAGTAAATCATCTTTAGTTTAGATTGGATATTAGGAAAAGTTTCTTCACAGAAAGGGTGCTCAGGCTGGAACAAGCTGTCCAGGGAAGTGGTGGAGACACTGTCCCTGCAGGATTTAAAAGATACGTGGATGTGGCATTGAAGGATGTGGTTTAGTGGTGGGCTTGGCTTAATTAATAATTTGACTTAATGATCTTAGAGGTCTTTTCCAACCCCTTAATGAATGGTCAAACACACATCTTGACTTTATACATATTGAAGCATAAGATAGTGCAGAGGGCTGAATGTTCCACTTCCCCTTTGTGTGTCCCAGCATGACAGCACTGTTCCATAAAAGCATCAATAATGGGGACTTTCCCTGTGGGAGCAGATGACTGGGAGCCCTCCAGAGTGAGGAACAAACGGGACAGTGCAGGGGTGATGCTGTGGAGCAGCCCACCTGTCTATAGGTCTGAAGGGGAGATCATCCCGATGATAGAGCGTGGAGCCCCAGAAAGTCTGAACCTTCACCCCGTGCTGCCCACACACCTGGCACAGCCCCTGCTCCACATCCAGCTCCTCCTGCGTGGCCTAGGGAGAACAAAAGAGTGAGGCCAGGGTTGCACAAATGCAGCTCCCACATGCATACAAACCCTGGTCCCTGCTCTTGCCCTCCTCACTTATCTCTGCATCACCTTCACCCCTGTGACCCATCGAGGACTCCCACTCGGGGAGTCCCCATCCCAGGAATTACCCAGTTTCCCCAAGGTTAACACCACCACAGCCCAGAAAGGCTCTGAACACGCAGGATCTGCATCACGACCTGGTTGTGGAAGAAACCTTCACGGCATAATTTTATCTTTTAACTGTGTCACTCGAGTATTTCCCTTACCTCTTCATGGAAAACCACAGCGCTGACAGAGCCCAGCTGAGTAATCAGATCACAGACCACATCTTCCGGCTTCCCCTTCCTCACAACCAGGGTACTAAAATACAAAATATCGGCCTGAAATAGGTTTGATGGTATTGTTATTTATGTGTACAACAGGCCCTCATCCCAGCCCAGGCACACGCTCATGTCCTGGTTTTCTATGGAGCACAGAGAGAGGATTTGACCAGCCTGCATTTTTTAGGAGCCCCTGGACAGAGTTTGTAAGCCTCTGGGGCTTAGTTTGTGTCACATTTCTGCCACCCTGGATGTCATAGAAAGGATGACTGGGCACAAAGTCAGGCTGTTACCCAAAAGTGAATCTGTTCATCCTCACAATTAAAGAGATTCAAGAGCTGACTGATGAATCTTGCCCAGGTTTCCCAAAGAGGTGGTGGGTGCCCCACCCCTGGAAACATTCAGGGTCAGATTGAAAGGGGCTCTGCACCTGATGTGGCTGAAGATGTCCCTGCTCATTGCAGGAAGTTGAAGTAGATGACCTTTAAAGGTTCCTTCCAACCCAAACTATTCTATGACTCTAAGATCTTTTGCCTTGCAATGCCAGATATTATCTGGTAATGGATTCTTCAGGCCCTGGTCTACCCCAATTATGGTTCTAAAGGCATAACAAATGAGGCAATTCTGAAGAGCCCCTTCCCACAGAGTAACCTACCAGAGACTGGGTTTAGTGGGACAGGGAGTAAGCAAATGCAACTCTCCAGTCTCAGAAGCCAGGATCCATGCTGGTCTGTTTCAAGTCAGGTCCTAGGGAAAACTCTCCAGGAACAAGGAAAGCTCCAGGCCACAGTGACTACTGTGCCCACATCTCAAAAGTCTGCTGTTCATGTTTCCCACTGTAAGGACTCTGGGCAAAGCACCCGAGGCTGACACTCATCTGGGGCACCTGAGTTGCAGAAAGCAAAGCCCACGTGGCACAGAGCCTGGATGGCTCTTTGTCCCCTGTGCAGGTGACCACAGCAGGTCACCTGGGCAGGGGCTACACACGGGACCCTGCTGTCCCCAAGAGAAGGGTCACAGCTCTCTGAAACAAGCCACCAGCAGCGCCCAGAGTACCCGGCATGATCCGACTCACAGCACGGGTACGTGCTGAAAAAGAATAAGAAAATAGAAATACACGTGTTATTTGCACGGTGCGTTCTCAACTACCTTCCTTTTCTCTTGAGCGTTTCCCTCAGGTCCTTCACGCTTTCCAGCAGAAACCTGAGCCTGTGGGGCCCCGTCTTGGGGAAGCCGTGGCAGTGGCTGCCCAGGTGGTGCCGCGGGTCGAAGCAGTACAGGGGAATCACGAAATCCGCGTTGTGCTGAGCCCAGTGCAGCACCTGGAAGCACAGAGCGGGCCGGGAGGGCTCCGGTGCAGGGATGCAGGGAGAATCCCTCCCCATCCCACCCAGCAGCGGGGTTGTTCCTGCAGAAGCTCCCGGCGCTCCCTACCTGGTTGTCGTGGGCGCGCAGGTCGCAGCGCAGCAGGCAGATGGCCGCGCCCGCTGTCCCCGACATGGTCCCTCGCCCTGCTCGCTTCTGTCCTCCCCCTGCCCGGCTCCGTCGTCCCCCTGCCCGGCCCTTCATCCCGCCCCGCCGGGGAGGAGCTGTCCTGCCTCCGCATCCCCGTGTCCGCCCCCACCGCATCCCCGTGGGAGCGACAAGTCCCGTCCCGCATCCCTGGAGGGCATCGGGACCGGGACGAGGTCGCTTCCCTCGGTCTGAGGTCCCCCCCGCCTCTCACCAGAGCTCTGCCCCGGCCGGGCACACTTATTGCTGAGTGGTTTTTAAAACCTCTTTATCTTTTTTAATCTCTTTATCTTTCACCCAGCAGCCGCGTTGTGCTGAGGCTCGGCCACGGTGACAGCGACCCTCTGCAGAGGTGGGCGACACCGAGCCTCGCCCTGCTCTGACAGCGTTGATCGGTGCTTGTCCTTTAAATCTTATCCTTTAAAGCTTATCCAAGGCTGCGATGTCATGGCCACAGCACAGGAACCCGCTCTGCAGACAGCTCGTCACCTGCTGACCAACAAAAGGCGAGCTGTAATTAGCAATAATTAATGTATTTGGTTCTCAGCACTGGCAGAAGTGGCTGAAGAGAAAAGGCTTTGCCTCATCCTATGGTTTCTGTCAGCTGACATTGGACACCAGCGGTCACACATCCCTTACTCATTGAATTGTCCCTCGGGATCCCTTCTTTTTCATTCAGCTACTCTCCTAAGAGGAAACCAAGCACGGGAACTGCCTGCCCAAGGAAGTAGTGCAGTCACCATCCTTAGGGTCACAGCTTAATGGTGGATGTGGCAGTGCTGGGTTAATGGTTGGACTTGAGGTCTTTTCCAACTTAAACAATTCCATGATTCTATGAAATGCTTGGTTGATGTGGTCTCCAGTCACCTGCATCCCTTATGCAACTCCACTGATTGTCCTGGGATGGGAGGGAATGGAGAAGGGGTAACACATTGCAGCAAGGAGCTGGTGATGATTCAGGATCCAGGTTTAGAGCAATGAGTTGCTGCAGCTCATGTAAGCACCTGAACTGCTGAAGTGGAGCTTTTGGTGAAGCCACGTGGACTCTGACCAGGGTTTAAATGTGGTACCCAAGCCCCAGCAGCTCCTGGGGGAGTCCTTGCTTTATGTCCATCTCCTCCAGGCCTGGAAGAGCTCTGCATGCAGCCTGCATCGGCTGGCAGTGGGAAGTGATGTGGTTCCCTGTGTAACCCCCATGACACATCATCTCCTGACCCCCTCTCTCCACACCAAGGGCTTCTTTTCCTGGCTCAGCAGCTGCAGCCCATTGACAACCAGTGACTCATCCCAGAGGGCTCATGTTTGGTAAAAGAAAAGAGGAGCCAAAACTTTGGCTCGTGCCCAAGGAAAACACTGTTGTTGTCTTGCAATGCCTAGAAGACAACGTGTCTCTTTATCATATTAGAAATAATGAAAAAAACCCAGTTTATAAATCTTCCCTGTTTGCCTTTGCCTTCACTTGGACGAGGACAAACAGTGCAGTTGGCTTTGCTTTTGTTTGCAGTCAGGCTTCCCCCACAGTGTCTTGGTTGACATTAAGCTGGGCCAAGTCTGGCAATGCTGACATCCTCTTGCAGCTTACTCAGAGCTGCCAGACAGCCACCCACGTGCACTGCAACGCCAAGAGCCTCTCCAAAAGGGTGTGCAGAAAAGGGGTGCCCTGCTGCCTGCAAAGGGGGTGTTTGGCAAGGAAGGCTGGTTTCCATTAAACACACACCTCTGCAACATAACGTTAAGAGAAGATTTGAAATGCTTGATGTGACAGCGAGGAAAGAAAAGTGGGTTTTAACAGCAAGAGAGTCTCTGCCAGCTTTGGGTTTGTGTTGGTATAAAGGGTGTGAGGTGTCCAACACTGGCTGCAAGAGCAGCACAACAGTGGCTGTTGGATGTGGTGATCCAGGCAGCAGGAGTGGGCAGGAAAACCAGATGTCCATAAGGGGTTGGCCATTTGCTCAGGCCCAGAACCCAGATTTATACCCAACACTGTACCCCTGTGGCTGGAGATTGGTTTTATTTACTTTGCACTCTTGCAGGAGAGTACAAATCCTGTTGCACACTCGAGCCAGTGCTTCCTAAAACAGTGCTGATCACATCCACTCTGGATTCTACCCTGAGAAAACAGGATAGGGTTTTTTTTACTTACACAGTTGCTTCTCTTCAGATTCTGCAAGTGCATCTGCCTAGTCCCTGCTTCTGTGAGACCTTATGAAATCATCCTCTGAAAATAAGTGTAACAGGGGTGTTTAGGAAAGGCAGTGTGGGCAGGAGTACTTTGTTCTAAAATTAGAAACCAAGAGACCTGGCATTGTGAACTGCAGGCCTGCCAGTCTCCTTGCCTGGATTTTCCATTCAGATGAACACAGTCAATGAGAACAAAAGCTTTCTTTTTTTACCCCACTGCCACCTGTCTCTTTACTCCAGGATGGTGTTCCAGCTTTCCATGCTCCCTTTGGGAAGCAGGGAAGCTTTACCTGCTTACAGTACCAGCAATCTCTGTGCCAGTATGGAGGAGGGAACAAGCTGTCCACTTTCTTTTTTTTTTTTTTTTTTTTTTTAGTGTCCTGCAAGGACCAGCTTCTTTCCTGGAGTCCTGTAGTTAGGCAATTCATGGGACTTGGGAGGAAGTCTGTGAGCTTTGATGAAGTTAGACAGGGGACCTGTAATAAAATAATTGGATATCAACGTGAACTGCAGCATGTGAGCCCTTTGTTTCTCAGAGAAAACCTCCTGGGATACCAGGTCATGGACAAACCCCAACTCCCAAGTCAATAATCATTCATCAGTCCTTTTCTGGACCTTTCCTGGCTGCTTTAGGTGTCCTTTTTCACTCATCAAAGCCATTCATGGTCTCTTGTTTATTCCTGGTGGTGAGCGTGACAGTCAGAACTGCCTGTTGTACCCATCTTGGATAAGAGAGTCAGAGGATTGAACCTCATCACCCCTGCAGTAAGGTCTCCTTTTATGGCTTTTGCAGAACAAATCTCTTAGAAATACAGCCAGTTTTGTGACATTTCTCTTTTCCTCTCCTCTCCTTCCCTCCCCCATCCACGTTCACAAGCACCTGTGCCCAATTTCATTCACGATGTGTACCCACCATCCTAATTCAGATGGTGTTTCACCTGTCAAAAGCACAAATTGGCCTGAAAAAAATTCCTTTTCCATTTTGGAAGCAAATCCCAACTGTTGCTCCTTTCAAGTCCCTGCGAGAACGATGCTTTTGCATTTAGCTTGTCATGCATGAAAAGTTTGACATCGTTATTTGATGTTTTACTGATTCTCCCTCCGAGCCCTTCACAGAATCTTGAATCCTGTCATCGTTAGCTGTTTTCATAAAAGCATAAAAACTTCAGGATCAACACAGAGTGCAGCTCTGCTCAGGGACAGACCAGAGATTCTGTCACCAGTCCTGTTGCATCCAAGCGTGTGCTCTAATGGCTCTTTGACTGTGACAAGCACAGTTTGAGGTTTGAGTAGCACCATAAATCCTGTCCACCAAACACCTCTCTCTTTTCATGCATATCTGATACTGCACCTACATCTATCTTTCAGCTTTTTGAACCATTAGTAACAGTGACAACATGCTTTTAATGCCAATTCCATCCCAGAGAGAATGCTTTGATGTTTTGACTGCAAAAGGCTTGGCTCTCTCTTTCCTGGTGGAAGCAGAAGGACGTAGTCCCGCTCCAAGGGTTCAGTTCTCTGCCTGCAGAAATGCAGCCACTCTTTTTATGGGTCAGAGGCTTTTCCCTGGTGTCATTTGTCATTCTGGATTGGAGAGGTCTTGCCTTCAGAGACTCTGCAGGGACTGTCTGGCCTTGGTTCTGCTATGATCGTCCTTGTAGGAAAACATAGACACCGATTGCTCTTTGTAGTTCAGCTTGTGACCACTATTCATTAAATCTGTCATTTCCTCTTCTGCCTTTCAGCGGTGTTTCCTCCATCAGGAACCTAATGACCCTCTGCAAGCTCTCATCCACCTACAATTACTGGACCTGTGTGAGCTTTGCCAAGTGGCTTAAACACTGTTTAGTCTCTGGTGTCAGCTGCTGCTTGTGGCTGGCACACAGGTTTGCAACACACTCTCACCTGGCTTTTATTATACCCTCAAAATACTGGGAAAAAACATCTACCCAGGCAAAGGATCAGACATGCACCACTGCAACTGAAGTAGCTTAATATCAGTCGAGTGTACTCACATCCTTGGCTGATGGAATTCAACAGAGCTAACCAAGGATTTACTTCAACCCTCAGCTGACAAAAAAAAAAAAAAAATCTCTGTTCAAGAGGTTTTAAAGTAAAAAAAAGAAACTGTGGTTTTGTAGTCACAACTAGACCTGGGAACACGATGTCTGTGTTGTGTTCTGCTCCATGCTTCTCCCTGTGTTCTTGGAAGGGATCATTTCAACCCTCTGCCTACAGCAGAATTGCTTCTGCTGTAAAATGGATATAACATCACTTCCCCCTTGCACAGGACAGTTTGAGTGGTGCCTTCACAGCAGACACCCAGCTCTAATGGTGCTATTAAAAGCACAGAATATTCTAGAAAATAATATTCAGAGAGGGTTACAGTCAAATCACCTTAGATATTTAAAAACACAGATCCAAATGTTCCTGTCCACTGGGCTAAGTGGTTGAATCAACAGTCACCAGGCCATTTCAGACATGCAGGCTGTGACACAAGGACTGCAGCTGAGGTGGGTCCCTGTGTCTGCCCGGCTCAGTGGGATTTCTGCAGCAGACATGGGCACTGCCAGGGACACAGGAGGATGTTCCAGTCCTGCCACGGGTGCTGAGGAACAGCTGTCCTACACACCCTTTTCTTCTTCACGTCCCCACTGGACACTGGATGTTGAATTTTGTTTAGAGGGGGCAGTAGTTCAGTAGGCAATATTTCTGGGAATCACATAAACACTTTTGCTGGGTAATCATTATTAGAAGGAAATGCCGTTCTAAGGTGTCACATCTGCTGGAATTTTCTCTTGGAGACAGATCCCAGGGGGATCACGGTCCTGCAGCATCTCCTCCTTCCCTTGCAGAAAATGAGACTCCTTGCTGGAGATGGGAAGATCCAACATTGATCAGGGATGTGAAACATTGACCTGCAGGCTTGGCATGGGGCCTTAGTGCTGCTCCTGCAGGTGACACTGGCACCATGGTTTGGCCTAGGAGAATGGCAACGGAATGGAAACAAAAAATAAAAAAAAGAGTTGAAAAAAAGCCTTCACTTTCTCCACTCCTCCCCAATTCATATTTACTATAGTCCCCACCAAACTACACCTAAAATAACTTTTGTCTGTTGCTATTTAGCCATTTAGGTCGGATCTACCAGCTGCATGAACTTGCCTCTATTGTACTATTGCAGTTGGACTGTTGCCATCCTCCCCCATGGGTTTTCTACAGATCTATATTTCAAAGTTATGGCTCTCGCAAAGCTCTGCTCCATGAGTTCAGACAAGCTAAAAAAAAAATTAGTCATGTTTCCTCTAGTCCTGCTGCTTTACTAGGCTTCCTATTTGCAATCAAATTATTTTTAATTTTGACCACGTTCCTATTGTTTGCCAGGAAGATAATCATCTTATCTCGCCACCGGGATATTTCTCTCCTTTCTCATGTAGTTTCAGATGGATTAAATAAATACCCCTTACACAAAGCACACCAAGCTGGGCAAAAGGGCATTTCACCATTGCTGGCTGATCTGAAATTTAGGAAATGTCTCTCTTTCAGGGGGGGGGAAAAAAAGTTTGTAAGGACACAGACATGCCATAATAGCAGCTGTGCTAATTGTACACTCTCAGTTAATTTTTATCCATCTCAGAGTGGCTCTGTGGAAGTGTGTGGGTGAAGTTAAAAGTTAGTGAGTGACACTGGCTTGGTTTACCAGTGCCAACAAGGGCCACAGGTACAGTCACCTTGAGTTTTTGGGAAGGGAGAAGCCAAAAAAAGTCTGAGGTGTCCTCTGGGACCTTTCTGCTCCTTCTTCCCAGGTGAAACTGTATTAGCTCCATGCAAGGAACAGGGAACCCCCCACTGTGCCATCCATCCATCTGAGGAGAAGGTTTTTCACAGGACCATCAGTGGGTGCTTTTCTTCCCCTCTGCCTGTCTGGAGATCCCATCAAAGGGACTGAAATGGGACCAGGTCAATTCACTGCCTTTTGAGGTCTGACCTGGAGTTCTTTTGAAGGGAAGGATTTATGCCCAGCAAAGGCCAGCAACCAGGCTGCCAGCTCAGAGCAAACCGAGTGGGGACGATCAGGCACCCTCAGACCTTCCCAGTGCTCCCAGTATCCCCTGGGTGGAGGAGCTGGTTTGCAAACACGCGAGCGGCAGGCGCGCAATGGAAAGTTGTGTGGACAGCTCGATCCCAAACTGCTCCGCTTTGTGTTTTGCAGCCTTCACCCACATCCACTTTCCTCCTGCTGGATGCTGAGTGCTTTACCTCCAGCTTCCTAATTATCGGAGCGCCACTGCTTGTGTTTTACCGCCGATGAGGAAATGAGGACATATGGCTTTTGTGATAAGGGATTTATGTGAGCTGTCTGTGCAGCAGCGCTGCAACTTTCTATACAAGTCCATTTATAAAACAAAACACGTGTAAACAGCCAGGTTTTGATTGTTTCGGTGATTTCTTCCCCCTCGTGACAGATGTAAAGGAAAAACTGGAGGTTTCCATGTGATGCATGCAGATAACTCTGTGGCAAATGGGAGAGATCCCACTTGCAGCAAATCATTCAATACTTCCTTTGATTTCTGTCACCTAAAACCCAGCTCCATGTGGGTAAATGGGAAGAAATACAAAGAAACGGGTGCTCAATGGCTGCTCGTACACGATCCCCTTTCAGCTGTAGGAGTACAAATATTCCTGAAAAGCTCCTGGCAGGAATTTCTCTGACAGTAAATAGTGCAAAACACCAATTGAAAAGGCAGCCAAAATGCAGTGATTATAATGGGTGGCTTTGACTACACCCCTTTAGATTGAGATTCAAATCAAGAGACAGATTAGAGAAATAGGGTCATATTCTCAAGGAACAAAGTCCTATTATCATTGGGGTCAAAGAGTGGGGCAGTCTGGAGACACATAACTATATCCATGTCTGGGCCATGCTCTTTCCCTTACATTCTACTCAAGAAAAGCCAGTTGTAGGGTGGAGAATCTTGGTTCTTTTCAGGGAAGTCTCAAGGTTTTCTCTGAGGTTTCTGGGGAGGTGAGATGGAAACACAGGGTGTCCCTTGCGATTTTTGGCTTTCTTGCAGTTTCAGCTGCAAATGCCACAAGGATAATATTTCTTGTGCTATTCTCCACAATATTCAGGTGCCAGATGAACCCGTAAATATTCTGGGATAGTCCTGACATTACCTGAGAAAGTTTAAACTGGGCCTGTTTGCAGATAAGCAGTATAATTCTCCAGGGGTTGCAGCTTCACACTTTTCACCTGTGTGACAGAGTCACCTTGCAAATACACTTTGGTTTGGTGGACACAAGTTCCAAGCACGACACACATGTGAAAAAGCTTCACAGAAAAGTGCCCTCCAACGACGTTTCCTTAACAACCCACCCAGAAATCAGATCCTCTTCACTTTCACCCTGTCCTTTTTGGAGATGATTTCCCCTCTTTTCAGGCAGAGAAGGTGAGTCATGGAACAGAGACTGTATGGAAATTTACATTCAGCTACGAAAGTGCATGTTATGACTACCATGAAAAAAAAAAAATCATCCACACAGCTCAATCTCAGTGTAAGTCACACCCAGATTCAAAGAAATATGAGTTTAAACCTGTTCTTTTTGGTTGATTGCTGGCTGCTGCAAGCTGCTTCCTCTGCGTGTCACACTTAGCCTTCAGCCTTTGCTTTGTAAGATCTGAAATCTCTTCCAGCCAGCTGTGTCCAGCCAGGTGGATGGACACAAACGCTGCCCCAGAGGGGGCTGGGGGCACCCCTTTGCTCTGAGCCCTTCATGGAGCAGCTTCCCAACTCCCCAAGATGAAGGGGTGTTGCAGTATTCCCAAGTGTTTGATGGGTGGCAGTGCACGGAGAGTGGCTCCCTGCTCCTGGGTTTTCATGCCCTGAGCCCTCTCCTCCAGGATGGGAACTGAGCATTTTATCTTCAAGTGCAGGACTCGCCCTTTCCTTTCAAAATACGGTGCCTGCTGCTGCCACCTACCTTTTGTGCTGGAGTGGATCCTAGAAATATTCCATACCCGGAGTCTGTGAAAGGAGCCCAGGATTTCCTCCTCATCCCAAGAGCTAAACCCAAGCTACAAACCACGAGGTTAATTTGTTGTGTGGGCAGGAGGCTTTATCTGAAAAACATTTCCTGCCATGGAAGGGGAAAGGTTTCAAAACCCATTGAGGGATCACTTCTTTGCTCTTGCCTGCTTGTGAGGGCTTTCATACAGCAAATCTTGGTGTCTGCCCTGCAGAGCAGGTGGTCATGTCAGCCAGGGAGCATTTCATGCAACAGGAGCTGCAGAGAAAGGTGGCTGGGAAGTGTGTGGCCCTGCAAAAACTGGGATCTGAACCCAACTCTCACCCTTCCCAACCACGCCACGACATTGTGATTGTAAAACAGAAGCAGAGGTAGAGGTGAAATGCCACTCCCAAATGTTTGTCCCCAGAAAACCTCTGCATACCTTCAGGCATGTTCTTGGAGGAGCACAAAACCCTTAGGAATGCTGACATGTGTGGTTTGTGCCAGGTTTGTCCATCAGGCAGTCCCCAGATTGCTCAGAACACATGGGAAATATTTCAGTGAAATAAATGTGACTTTCCTATAGGACCTACCAGTAAGAGGGACATGGGAGAGCTCTAACTCTCCTTTTCCACCTGCTTTTCTGCAGCAACCAGCAGACCTGTTAATTAATTTTCAGTGAGGAGGAGCTGCAGCTGAGGCAGATCTTCCAAGCCCAGGCACTGCCATGCAGAGGTTTTGGCATCACAGGCTTGGATTTACATTCTGACATCTCTTCCAGGCCCATCCCCAGCTCCAGCCTTCAGCTGAGGAGCAGCTCACAATCTCTGAGTAAGTAATTGGTTCCTTTTCTTCACCCCGAGACAGCATCACTCCTGTACAGTTTGGAAACTAAGTATAGGAATGATTTCACCCACCATTCTCAGCCATGGTGATGGGAGAGAAAGCCTGGCAGACAACAGCTTTATGCTGCTGTTCAGGGCAGGAAGCAAGAAAGGATATTATATCAAACAGAAGGCATGGGAGAATTTCAGGTTAGATGGAGCATACTTAGTCACAGAAGAATTGGGTCAGTGCTCTGGGACCAGTGTTCACTTCCTGCAGGAACCCTAACAGAGCCCAAAATAGCAGCAGTTAGGTAAAAGCCAAATATCTTCCCATTTTTCTCCCCACAGCAAATACTAATGCTCACGTCATTAAAGGAGAAGCATAAGCAGAGCAAGCCTGGGGCTGTGATTTGCAAAGTTCTTGGTCTGTGGATGAACCATCAGCTTTTCTTATAGCTCACTATTACCCACTTGTGCCATCAAACTTTGCACTGAAGATGCAATCAGGATGAAATAGGCCTTCATATCCACCCAACACTCACAGCAGTCAGCTAAAAATCAGAGCGCACATCTACAGGTTGTATGTGTGGCATGGTTTTCATCTCGCTGGCTGGCACAGCATGGGACAGTGGGCACCCAAGAACGTGTCCTAGTGGCAGTTTGGACGCTGTTTTGGAAAAGAAGGGCAAGTTTGGCTCTATGGGTACAAGGTGTGGCACACCTGGTGTCCTCAGGGACACAGAACAGCCCACACCTGTTTAATTTCACTGTACGGAGCCACAGCAGCCACTGCCTGCAACACTCGGGGTCACCACTGCCCTGCACCGTGCCCTCCCCACCAGGTGTTCACTCCCCTCCAGAAACTGCCAGCATTTGTAGAACACCTGAAACTCTGCAGCCACACACCTCTGCCCATCCCTCTGCCAGGCTCTGTAAATGTTTCCAAGAGCGACTCGAGCCGGCAGAATCTGGGGGCAGGTCCTCAGCACAGCCATCAGCAGAGAGCTGTTGACATCAGTGGAAACAGCCTGGACACACAGGAGGATCCTTACATTGTTCAGGGACACCCTAGACCTGAAATCCCCCTAGCAGGACTCCTGGGGCAGCAAACACACTCAGGAAAGAAGAGATGCTTGGAAGAATTATGGCTTCAGCAGTAATTGGTGTGTGCAGAATCCATTCCCATTAAAACCAGGTGAGGAGCTGCTTGTCACTTTAGTGCCTTGTAATACTTGAACCTGAAGTCCTGGGGTCCTGTGCCTGGTTCCCAAGGTAAACACGTGTGATTTATTTCTGAAAGGCATCTGCAGCACAGGAATTCATTACATACATCCCTGATGGGCAGCAGCCAACTTTTCTAATGTGCCAAGTTACCAGAATTTTATTAAAAGCTGTTAAGAGTTAGAGGGAAGGTGCAGAGAAAAGCAACCTCCTTCCCAAAAGCCAGGTGGCTTAGGCTGGATTCACGCTGCTTCCCGAATGGATGAGGCAAGCTGGAGTCAGAGGTTCCTTCCAGCAACAGCTCAATCCCCCTGGATGTATCTCTGTAAGCTGCACAAATATTCTGGGGAAGGGGGGAGGGAGAGAGAAAAGAGCGAAACCTATTCAATTACATCAAGATCACGACTGGCCCTAGTAAAATCATTTATGGAGTGAGGGAACCCGGAGCGGTTTGGGCTGGAGCCATCTGCAGTTATTTGGTATATACAGAACCGGTTTCTATGGATTTTGTTAATAGGTCACGCGATTGTATATGAGGATGTGAGATCTGAGTCTCTCAGGAGGGGTCCCTGGTTGGGGTTTCTATTGCCTTTATAGGCAATGGCTCAAACTTTCTTGCAGCAGCAACTCCTTAAAAACTTGAGGGGAATGGGGCTGGTTTTAGGATCCAGCCCCCTTTTTTTTTTCTCCCCCACCAAAAGCTTGAATTGACTTTGTTCCTCTTCCTCTCCACAACACGTTTACTAAATGGGGAAACAAGGAAATAATCAGAGAAATATTCTTACTTATTTTTTCCATTGTCTGCATGAATTTTCTCTCTTTCCCACCAGTCTGAGGAATATCTGGTACATAACTCAGCTCCCACTTCCATCTGTTTTTCAGCCTCTCGTTGGCCCTTTTTTAGGGGTAATTTTGCTTCTATGCCATTGCTGGCTCCTTCCATACAGCAATTCGAGCCCAAAGGAACTTGGACACACAACAGAGACCTGGCACAGTGGGTGTAGATCAGAACAGCCCAGAGGCTTCTCTGCCTCCCCAGGGAGCTGCCCAGGGAGCCTGGAGCTGTTCTGGAGAGCTGTGACTCAGGAACAGCCTAAAGCCCTTTGGTCTTAACTGTGGTTCGATTTTACTTTAATTGCCCCGAAAGAGGCAAAACCAAACCAAGTCATCAGAGCAATTCCTTCACATCCCAGCTGTGTGGGGGAAGCTGGGCCCTGCAGGAAGCAACCCTGCTGCAGCAAGACTCCACCATCTTCACCAGCATTCCAGCTGATGAAGCTTCATCTCAGAATCAGAGGGGTTCTGTTTCTCATAATCTCTTAATTTTTTGTGTCAGCCCTAGGTAGGACAGCTCACTTCCAGCCCCCTCTTCCAGAAGGTAGGAGACCCCCAGCTGAAGCGCAGAGGTCACATTCCATCCTTCTCGGAAGCACAGCCGGGCATCCCACGGTGTCTCACCGGGGCTGATCCCACCTGCAGGAGCTCGGGAAGCTGCACAGGGACGGAGCGGGGCTGCGGGATGGGTCATTACCCGGGCTGGGAGTCAGCCCGGGGCTCGGAGCTGCCCCGGGGATCGGAACCGGCCCAGGGATCGGGGCTGCCCCGCGGTCGGAGTGTCACTGGGGCTGATCCCACCTGCAGGGCCAGGGAAGCTCCACCGGGACCGAGCGGGGCTGCGGGGCGGGGATCCCATCATCCGGGATGCGAATCCGCCCGGGGGCCGGAGCTGCCCCGGGGATCGGTACCACCCCGGGGTTCGGAGCTGCCCCAGGGGTCGGAGCCACCCTGGGGCTCGGAACTGCCCCTGGGCTTGGGACTGCCCCGGGTTTCGGAGCTGCCCTTGGGTTTCGGAGCTGCCCCGGGGGTCGGAGCTATCCTGGAGGTCGGAACCACCCCGGGGGTCAGAGCTGCCCCAGGGATTGGAGCTGACCGGGTTTCGGAGCTGCCCCAGGGTTCGGAACCGCCCCAGGGTTCGGAACCGCCCCAGGGGTCGGAGCTGCCCCTGGATGTCGGAGCTGCCCCGGGAGTCGGAGCTACCCCGGGGCTCGGAGCTGTCCCCGGGTTTCGGAACCGCCTCTGGGCTCGGAACCACCCCGGGTTTCCGAGCTGCCTCGGGGCTCGGAACCACCCCGGGTTTCCGAGCTGCTCCGGGTTTCGGAGCTGCTCCGGGGGTCGGAGCTGCCCCTGGATTTCAGAGCCGCCCCGGGGCTCGGCGCCGCCCCGGTGTCGCCCCCCCGAGTCGGGGCAGGCCCGGCCCCGCGGTGGCTCCGCTCGCTCGGTCGCTGGCGGGGCCGGTCCGCCCCGTCCCCATCCCCGTCCCATTGGCCGCGGCCGCTCCGCGCGTCACCGCTTCCTCCGCTTTTGTGCGCCGCCCCAGCCGGGCTGAGCCGTGCGGAGCCGAGCCGGGCTGAGCCGTGCGGAGCCGCGCCAGGCGCTGGGAGCCGCGGCGGTGACACCAGCCCCGGGTGGCCGCGCATGTCCCTCCGCGGGTGGCCCCGGTAAGTCCGTCCTCATTCCCCCTTCTCCGCGGGCCATGGGTCCGTGCCTCCGCGAATAGTTGCGTTGTTTTTATTATTTTACTGTCTGCGGTGGTGACCGAGAGTTTTGCAGCCGGGTCTGGCTTCCGTGGCTTTTTCTTCCTTCCTTTCTGGTCTTGCAAGTGGGAGCGTGTCCCGCCGGCTGTGCTTGGGGGGCCTGGGGGGCGAGCGGGGGCCGGAGCGGCGCTCGGGGAGGAGGGCGCGGGTTGCCGTGTCCGTGGGTGCGGAGCGGATGGAAGGACTGACCTTCCCCGGGGCTCCCCGACACCCCCGCTCTGTGCTGGTGCTCTCGGGTCGCTGTTTCCCCCAGGGTGTTGCCTGGGTGCCTGTCCCGGTTGCAGCTGCTGACAGCGAGCGCCGGGGTCAGACCCCAGTCCCCGTTTTGGGATGAGTTAGCGTCGGGAGCCGGCGGTTTCTGGATGTGGTCGCTTGGGTCCCGGCTCCCTGGAAAGCATCCAGGGAGGTGCGAGGGTACTTGGCCATCCCTGGCTCTCCTGCAGAGCTCTCCCTGCGCCGCCTGTGCGGAGCGGTGAGGATGGATGGGCTGAGCGCGGGGAGGAAGCTCCCGGCGGGCACGGAGCCCGAGCCCGCAGCCGCGAGCGGCCGGCGGAGCTGGGGAGGCTGGATTTCCACCTGGACGGAGCGAGCGGCTGCCGTGGGGCTGTGCCACGAGTCGGGATGATGCTCAGGAAGGATTTGTGCTGCCGGCACCGAACCTCTGCCCTCCGCGGCTGTGCGGGGAGAAGCGGGGCAGAGGTGGGAGCCGGGCACCAGCTGGGCAGGTCGCGCTCGGTGGCCGAGTACGGCTCTTGCTGGCCCTGACACAGCTCGGAGAGAGGCTTCTCCCTCGGCTGCTGCTTTTATCCTCCCCGTCAATGCCTGTCCTGTAATCCAGGAGTTTTTGGGAGTGGACCCGCTCCTGGTTCGGGGAAGGGTCTTGCACGTGTTGCTGGAGCATGAACCAAAAACACGGGGCTCGCTTGGGATCTGTGCAGGGTTTAAGTGATCCCAGGGATTTCCAGGGTCAAGCTCTTTCACTCCTTTGGTGAGAGTGAGTGGTTTGGGGGAATTTGTTTCTGGATTTATTTCCAGTCTGGTGCATGCAGTTTGATGCAGCTCCGTGCAGGATTTGTGCATGGAGTGCAGCTCTTGGGAGCAGTTCCTCAGGTGTGCATGAGATCAGTTGCATTTGGGGGTTTGCTGTGACTACCTGTGTCTCGATATCTGCATCAGATGGTCCAGTTTCCAGAACCCCTAACCTGACATTATTTATAAGCAGGGGTTCAAGGTTTCCCAGCGCACCTGCAGATCAGAGCAGACCTCCACGGCTGGGCACAGCCTTTGCCCTGGGAAGGTTCTGCAGCTTGTAAAAGCTCCTCTGTTGAGGCAGGACGTGAGGCTGGATGGGCTGCCAGCCTGGTGGGATGTGGATGTAAAGGACCTTTTATACCTTCCTCGTGTGAATGGGTTTTGGTGCCGCAATTTTTTCCATGGGTCCTTAATCTCCACCAGAAACCCACAGCTCTGCCCTGTCAGCGTGTGCTGATGGGCAATGCATTTATTTTTCTGGAGCCTGTCAGAGCCTGCGAGGGAAGTGTGCTCACGCAGAGAGATGTGGTCTGGATTTTCACCCAGACGAAGCGACTCCGGCGCGCAGAGCCAGCGACTGTGGCGGCCAGAGCAGCGGCTCCGTCCCGTCCGGAACGTTCCCATCGCTTGATGATGCTTCGTGATTTTAGCCCGCAGCTTGGACTGGATGCTTTGTGAATTCTCCCGTTGGGAAGACGCCGGCGAGGCTCGCACAGTGTGTCTGGCTCCCTGGCAGAGCCGTGGGATGGAGAGTGCTGCTGCAGCGTGGAAAGTGATGTGCTCCCAGCCCCGCTCGCCCCAGATGGACGTGGGAACGATGCGAGAGCTGGCAGGATCTCCAGTTCTGCTGGATCTGGCCCTGGTGTCGGAGACCTGCTGGTCGAGGCTAGAGGGAAGTGAGTCAGGGTTTGCTGTTAGAAGGGATATCTTTTATTAGCCTGCTCGGGGAAGGCAGGCTGGCTTTGGAGTGCACAAGCCTGTCTACACGTAGAAGAAAGAAGGGAGTGATTGCTCAGTCTACCTTGGCTCTCCAGGCTGAGCGAATCGTCTGAAAGAAGAGGGGGAAAAAAAAAGATATTCAACTACAGTTCAACCTGTGCAGTTCATCTGGCCTAAGGAAGCACATTTCATCTCTCCACAAATCTCTGGACTCTTTAGGTCCTGAGATGCAGCATAGGACAGGGACATGCATCCCATGTGCCGGCCTTTCATGGGAGGTGGCCGAGCCCTTTCCAGCCTGGCTCCTGCAGCGAGGAGCTGTGGGAGACAGGGATGGTGCTCACTGATGCCTGACGGTGGCAGGAGGCTCCTGGGCTCAGTCCCTTCCACTCCCCTCCTTGCACAGAGCAGGGGCCAAGCACAGTGTGCACAGAAATGTGCAGAGTGTCAGCTGTGCTCTGGGGAGGTGGAAAATGCAGTATGGAGCCATGAGAAGTGGAATACGGCTTTAAACTTTTTTATTTTTTTATTATTTCCCCAGACACTTTTCAGAAAAGCTATAAATGGCCCACTGATCCTGAAACTGGCAGGTTCAGCCTCAGTCCCCAGCCTTTATTTATTTATCTATTTAAGCTCCACAAGGGGAAATGGGTGACCAGGTGGTTCTGGTGAGTCCCTCCAAGGAACAGTTGCCCATCTCCACATGTGGTCCTGCAGGCCAGGGCAGTTCAGCATTCCTTTCTGGCACCTTTTCTGCCTTTGCAGAGTGCAGTGTGAGATGCAGAGGTGGTGAATATCGTCTCAGTTGTGCCTGAACCTGAGAACGCTGTCTCTGCAGGCTTGCCCCATATCCTGTGTGGCATGAGCCTTCATCTGATGTGGTCAGTGCTGTGGTGAGCATCAGACAGGCAAGAAGAGGGGTTTTCTGTCTGTGAAGGTGCGGGTGAGCACGCAGGAGTGTGGATATGTGGGCATTTTTGTTTGTTTTCTGTCTGTCCCTGCAGTTCTGATCTGGTCTAGCCAAGTAATCTTCCCATTAGTCAAGATGCTGCTGGTGCCCAAATCAAAAGGGTGGTAAGGCATTGGAACAGGCTGCCCAGGGAAGTGGTGGAATCACCATCCCTGGAAGTGATCAAAACCTGTGCAGATGTGGCACTTGGGGACAGGGTTTAGGGGTGGACTTGGCAGTGCTGTGTTAACGATTGGACTCAGTGATGTCAGAGGACTTTTCCAGCTCTTAACGAGTCTGTGATCCGGTCACTCTGTCCCAGTTCATCTGTAATGACACCAGAATTTAAAAGCTAAGATCTCCTTTAAAAACCAGTGTCTTGCTCCTCGCAGCCCGTGGGGAGCTGTTCCCTGCAGCAGACCTGTTGCATGGGCATGAGAAGCAAGGGAAAAATGCTGTAGAGGGGCTGCAGGCAGGGGGTACCTGGCTCCTTGCTTTGTTTTAGCTTTTCTCCAGGAGCTTCCCCTGGAGCCACAGGGCTTGGGGCCAGGCTGAGACCAGGATGGTGGAAGAAGCAGAATGGGCCTGGCCCATGATGGGGACCCTTGCAGCTCTACATCCCTGTTTCTGTGACCAGGGGTGGGGACACACTGTTCCATGTCATTGCTGTGTCTGGGCTCAGGTGCCAGCTTCTGTTCCCAGGGTGCTTGTAATGTCTGTGAAGGGAACCCAGAGGGTTTGACCTGGGCTTTCTGAGGCTTTTAGAAGTCAAAAGTGAAAGATATACCTGTGCCTTCTAGAAGAGAGGGTTCAGCTCCTAAATGCATTCCCCAAGCACCTTTTTGCTATGCTGGAAGATCCTAATATAAATGCTAATGGAGACCAAGTGGCTGAGAATTTAATGGGAACCTGTGGCTGCTTCTGCTCTCCCGAGTTAAACCCCAGGCTGGCCACCATTTCATGCAGAACTGATTGTCACTTCTGTGAGAGCTCCTGTGATTTTATTCTCCCCACTCTGGGGAATGCTTCGGTGCAGCCCAGGGAGAACGAGCTGTAACAGCAGTGAACCAGGGTGGAGCTGAGCCAGGGTTTGGCTCAGAAGCTGCCTGGGACAAAGTCCGGCTGGAAGAGCGGGCTGTGCCCGGCGGCTCGGGCCAGATCCTGGAAGGAGCTGCTGTGTAAACAACATGTGCTCAGGACAGGTCCTGGGGGTGTGGGAGCATGGGTCATGTCTTCAGGTAGTGATTAAACACCAAATTTTTTGGAAAAAGGTAGCCTTGGGTGGGTGGATTGGAGGCACTCTGCAATACTGCCGTGGCCAGGAACTTGCTAAAATGACAAAAAGCCATCTGATTGATAGCTGGGTGATTCAGAGGGAGAAAAAGACTTTGTACAGTTGCTTTGGGAAAATAACTGGTGAGATAAGAAGTCTTTGTGATGGAGGTGGGAACGTCTCAAATCCATCAGTGCTGAAGGGTGTGTGCGGCCCCTGCAATGCTTTGGGTGCTCCTGTACCATTAGGACTGTCTTGCCATGGTTGTGTTTGTCTTGTCCATGTGCAAGTGTGTCGTGCATGGTGACTTCCAAGTCCCCCAAATCCCCAGGGGAATATCGAAAACTTTGCACATAACTGTCCTTAGCACAAATATTGTGTGTGAGAGTGAACCCTGTGTTGAACCAGGGCAGAGGGTCAGAGGAAGATGCTGCTGCTTTGGCACATCTGTTGAGGTCTGTCCTTGTTGAGGTTGTCCTTTTCCTTCAGTCCTGAAGTGGTCAGGCAGCTGGACCAGATGATCTCTGTAGATCCCTTTCCGTTGAACCATTCCATTCTAGGAATGTGCATGGAAGACCCTTGTGATGAGGATGGTGGATTACTCGGAGTGCTTTTGTGCTGCAGCCTCTTGTTTTGGGGGTTTTTGTGTTGAGCAGAGGTCAGATCATCACAGTCTAGTTGTGAACTGGAAACAGTGCAGCGCCATCCATGGTAAATAAGAGCCCAGAAGAGTTTAGCAGATCTTTAATTTCTTCAACAGTGGGCTGTCTGCACCTTTTGCTCTGCGAGGTGGCAGCAGGGATGCTCTGTCCCAAGCCACGAGGGTCCTGCAAAAGAGTGGTGGACACAGGGTGGTGATGGGCATGTCTGGCTCTCACCAGCTCTTGATAACAGACATGTCTTGCCCTGACACAGATTTAAGGGCTGGGACATCCCCTGCGTGAGGCAGTGGTTTGATAAGGAAGGGTTGTTTGGGTTCAATGGCTTGGGGAGAAGGTGTGAGGGTGAGGCCTGTTATCACAGGTGGTGAAGATGAACAGCAGAACAGGTGAGTGCATGCAGAGAAACCCTCTTTTAAATACCCTCTTCCTCTCAGCCTCTCTCCTCTTCCTCTCTGTCACTACCTGGGGAGTGCCCTGGGGGGAACTGTCCCTCTTTTGCAGGGTCAGTGCAGTGTCACTGCAGAGGGCAGCAGATAACGCTGTTATCTATAGCTGGGTGACGCTGATGGGGGCGGGTGATAGAGTTATCTACAGAGGGGTGATAACGCTGAAGTCACTGTGCTGTGGGAGTGTGCGGCTGGAGGGACTGTGGGGACTGGGGCTGTGGGGCAGAGCGGCGTGGGAGTGTGAAAGTGATGAGTAACCAGTACCTGGAAATCAGAGATCAGAGGTTTGGGCTTCCTTTTGTTGAGACTGATCTGTGCATTGATGTAGTGTGGAGCTGTGGAGCAGGGCTTGTTTGATGAAGCATCCTTCAGTACAGATCCCAGGCTGGGCTCAGCCCCTGGAAAGCTTTCCTTGCTGATGCAAAGAGTTCACACTGCAGCCTCGACGCCTTCTGTTTGCCTTTCAGCCCAAAACTACAGCACTGATCCCTCTCCTGCAATCCTTCTGCTGATTCCCCCTTGGAGAGTGGCTTTTGGGAAACCTCAGCACCCCGTGATTAATAAACCAGTGGAATGCATTTACTGCTCCTTGGTGTTAGTCCCTCAGTGCTGGTGCTAACAGAATGGCAAGAGTCATTAGAGAAATATGCAAGATATTCCAGTTATGTCTCTTTGGATGGTGCTGGTAGCAAGTAAAAGAGATAAACAGACTGTGTTGAGCTGTGCTTCGCTTATTGCATCATTGGTTTTACTGAAAGGGTCAAGGTCCAGCTCTGGATGTTGTTGCAGGATGCATTTGAGCTGCTCCAGAGCTGTGCTGTGCTGTGCCAGAGGGAAAATGTTTGGGAAAGGCATCATTTTGGTGCTCCCTCTGCGTATTCCTTCTGCGTGGTGGCCGTGGCTGCAGTGCCTTGGTAGAGTCATGATGGGACAAGTCCTGTCAGGTTAACGTCTTGGCTTTGCACTGGAAAACCACACAGCACAGAGCGGTGCTCTGTCCCACTCCTGTCCTCAGTTTTCTGCTTGGATGGCTCCTTGTGGCTTTGCTGGCTGGCTGGATCTGCTTCACTGGTGGCCTGGGCTGAGGTCTGCTCGCTCCTCTTGGGACATGGTAGCTTTTGGCTGTACTACCCAGGGAATAGGAAGTGCCCCTGGGTGCTGACTTGAGTCACAGGTGGCTCCAGTGAAAGGGCAGCTGTGTTGTTTTCTGCATGCCCTGATGATGGACTTTGTCTGAAGACTGGCTTGGCTTCACCTTGCTTGGCTCACATGAAGGACTTGAGGAACCATGCCCGTTCTTCCCTGTTTTTGTTTGGATTGGGAGTGCTTACTGAGGCTCTCCACGGTGCCTCCCTGAGATGCTGTGATGTTAAAGATGTGCACAATGTACCTGGCTGATGACACAAGAAAAAGAGAGAAAATGTTTGTTTAATCATTCCAAAATTTCAGCAGCTTCACCTCCAGCAGCACAGGTGTGGAAAACGTCTAGTGTGAGCCTGGTTGGCTGTAAGGGCTGAGGATGTGTTTTCATAATTGGCGTTTGGACCCAGCACAAAAGGTGCTGAAGATTATAACTGTCTTCATCTCTGGTTGGGAATGAGCTAGTTCTGGTCTTGGTCTATGTCCAGGAAATCCTGTGCTGGAAACTTCCCCTCCAGGAACCCAGTGGGGCTGTCCCAGGGAGGTGGTGTGGCACTGAGCTTGGATGAGATGGAGCAAGGCTTCCCAGACCTCGTGCATCATCACTTGGGAAGCTGATTTGCCTTTCACTCCACACGTTACCAGAGATGTGCAGTTTGGTGTCTCACCCCTGTGGGAGCTTCCCAGGCAACAGTGGCTGTGGGTTTGCTGTGGGAGTCACCAGGAGGTGATGAAAGTGGGAAATGTTTGTGGAAGAACATGGGATGTGATGGACAGGATCTCCCCTTCCTGCATGGGAATCCTACCTGTCCTGACCTGTCTTGGGCTGGGTTTCCAAACCCTGGGACAGGAATGGTTGAAGCAGCTGTAGGCTGCATCACAGGACATCACCACCTTCATGGCATGTTCAGGAGTGTCACCAGGGGCTTGGAGTGGTGCCCCTGCAGGAGTGTCTCCAACCCAAAGAGGATTCTTGCTAATCCCTGTCTCCGTCTGTCACTTCCCTTTCCATTTGCTGCCTGCACCAAGCGTGGAGCACTGATAACACCCCTGGATCAGGACCATGGGGGATCCTGGCTGCTGAAGGCTTTGCTAAATGCTTTCATGGGACACAATTTGTGGCACTTCCCATAAAACCTCCTGCAAGGTACCTCCAGGGAGGCTCTGTTTTGGGGCTGTCTCTGACGAAATCTGTCAAGGCAGGGGCTGCTCTTTGACTTACTGCTGAAAGTCTGGCTGGGCATGGATGACCAGTTGCTTACCTAGCATTACCAAAGCAACGAGTTGTTGCTTTCCATGACTCATGAAAATGCACTGTAGGCTCTCTTAAGAATGGCTGAGATCATTTTTTGGCTGGCTTTGGGCATCTGGTTTCCTTAGCAAATTGCAGTGGGGGTGGAGGGAGGGGGATTTCCAAACTCCTTTCTTTGTATGTGCGATCTGGTTTTTAGAGCTCGGCTCAGAAAGTACTTACTTCGTTTTAAAAAGGGGATGAAAAACAAAGGACTTGTAACTTCCATGTCTGTTTAGGTTTTGTAGCATGTCTCATTTAGTCGTGGTTTGGTGTGAAAAGGGGAAAGGTGCTAATAATGTCACAGAGCGGTATGCTGTGTTTCTCCTCTTAAATAAGCAAGGATAGAAACATTGTGAGTGGTATTTTCCTTTTAGAGCAAATCCTTCTGGGGAAGGAGGAGGAGGTACAGAGAAAATTCTGCAAACAAAACTGTAATTTCTTCTTTTTTTTTGTTGACCACATTTGCTCAAATAGGGGACTTTGATTCTACAGTGATACAGCGGAGCAGAGTCTTAGCAAGAGGTGTTTCAGTGCTTGGCTAATCCAATTATTATTTTCCAAATATTTATTTATTTATTTGTAGACCCTTGATTCACTTTCAGGTTTTTTCCTGTGCAGTCCAGAGGCAGCAGCACTGAAATCCTTGAGCACCAAGTGCAGCAAGATTAACCAGAGGAGAATCAGAGCTCAGCTTCAGAGGGCAGGAGGTCCCCAGGTGCTCTGACACCTCTGCAGCCGGGTTGCAGCAGCCTCTGTGGTCTCCTTCCCAAATCCAGCCACCTTTTGCAGGTACCTGAGAGCAGAGAGCGAGAAGGGAGGGGAAATCCTGGGCAGGCAGAGGTAATTGTTTGTTTGGATAGTGAGATTGGTGTTGCGGGGAGTTTGGTGTGTCCATCCTCTGCAGGTCTGGGAGGAGCGAGGGTTTGGTGTGTCCCACACTGTGCAGCCACCGTGGCTGCCCTCAGGAGTTTGATAATTTGATAATAAACAACCTCTGATGCTGCACATGGTCTGTGCTGGTGCCCGGCTGGGGTTAATTCTGCAGCCAGGGCAGGCAGAAGCGAGTCCTGGTGTGCCGAGGCTGCGGAGGAGCCCAGATCCATGCTGGGAACAGCAGGAACACAGCAGCTCAATGGCCCGGCCCTCGGCCAGGGGTGAGGGGAACAATGTGACTGAGCAGGTTTGTGCTCACTTCCTTGTGATCTCGGGGCTGAGACAATGCAGAAACCCAGAGGCTCTGCCAGTGCGAGCAGAGAGGTTTCCTTTCTCTGCCCCCGTGCGTGCCCTGCGAGCAGGAGGGGCTGACTTGCTGCTGTCTCTGTGAAAAGCTGATGAAAAGCAAACCCTTGGAGCTCGAGGAATGGCACGAGGAGCTCCAGTGAGGGTGGTGGATGCTACCCCAGGGCTTGGCTCGGGGCTGCTGCCTGTGCGAGCACCCTGTGCCAGGAGCTGCTGTGAGCACCACAACTGCTCAGGCCCTGCATGTTCTCCTCCTCCTCTGGATTTCCCTGCACTTTTGTTAGTTAGTTTGGACAGAATGGGTAAAGACCACTGATTTCACCAGAAGGGTAGTGTTTACCCTCTTTTTCCATGGATATAATGTGTTCAATGCATAGCCTAAGCACACCACAGATCCAAGTCTTTTAGATCTTAATAGTTTTGTTCCATGCAAAAATAGGAAATAAATGTGACCTGAGGTCTTCTGCTCTTTGTGGTGCTTGTGAGTATTTGAACACGTGGCCAAAGTTTGTTTCTCTGCAGTGGTGGGCAGCTGCAGCCCAGGTGCCTGTAAGTGCTGTGCTGACACTGCCCCAGGCTCAGCAACAGCATGGGATGGGCTCTGTGAGATCCAACACAGGCTTTTGCAGAAGGTCCTTGTTTGTAGACTAATTTTTACCATAAGGTAAATTTCTGCTGGGCAAGATCCATCAGCAGCCGTAGATCTGGAAGTTTTGGTGAGCAGGGAGTGCCAGCAGTTGAGCTGGCACAGCTGAATTCCATGGCTTTACCCTGCTCGATGCTGGATAAAAGAAGTGGAAGCAAAATTTGGAAAGATGTTCTGCTGTACTGTTATTTGATTTTTTTTTTTAACTACTGTGCCTTGATATCGTCCCCCAATGCATAATGTTCTTTTGACTAGGAAAGCCACACTCAGGGTACCCCAGAGGGGTTGCTTGGTTTCTAGGCAGGTGTTGCTATGAGAGCTGTATTTTTCCATCTGTAACTTACAGATGGAGATGTTGAAGGAACCCACGTCTCCCTGAAATTAAGTCATTCCCTGTCCAGTCTAAGGCTTCCAGTGTACAGTACTAAGTAGAAGGAATCCTGGATCACATCCTTTCCTCCAAAAAAATAGAGATTTATTTCTTTTAAAGTAGATGTTTCTATTCCTTCTTGTTTGAGCATTTCAGACATGACTTACACTTCTCCAACTTTTGACATGTGCAAATACTTCTTTTTAACAAAATAAAAAGGGGAAGTGTGGATTCTGATGTAATCATGTGACTTCAGAAACCAGGTTCTTATGAAAAACACAGAATCCTGTGAGAATTTGCAATGTTCAGGGTTATCCCATTGTCCAACAGTTGAACTAAAAAATGAAGTAAAACCTCCTACTCCCAGCTCGCTTTCCAGAGATGCTTCTCCATCCCTTGGTATCCATCTTGTTGCAAGAAATATTTAGATTACGTGGCTTTTGGTGTTTTGGTTTTTTTTAATGGTGTGAGGTCTTTTTTATGATGTATATAGTAAAATATTTTTCTCCTTGCATGGTGAAATTTGCAGATCTGTGGTCTTGAGGCTCTCAGGTGCTCTTTGGGTTATGTGTGAGGATGGTGGAAGCCTTGCACTCTTCTGCATTTAAAAACCAAGAGAGAGCCTTGCTGCTGTTGTGGCATGAATCAATGCCAATGCAAATTGCCACGTAAACCTAAACACCTAAGCTGCATGGGAGCCTCTTCTCCCCAAACCCTTTGGTTCCTTGCATTTCCCTTTCTGGGGTGGTTGGTGGTTGGGGTTTTTTCAGCTTTTTTCTGACAGTCTTTCACAGGAGGCTTGACCTGGGTGTTTGCTGTCTGTTCTCTTGCCAGCCTGCTTTCTACAAAAGTAAATGAAGTGCCTTTCCACCTTGGACAGGAGGAGGCTTGAGTGCTCAGAGAAACACCAGCACTCTGATAGTAGAAAAATGAGGTTGCTGCACTGCTTTTGGCTATGGGACAGGAATTAGGGGATTTGCTTGGGTGCCTCAGAGCTCACTGAAGCTGAAAACCAGGCTAATGCAAGTCCTCTGTTGCTCAACTCTCCTTGGGTAAGCCCTGTTAGCTGTCTCTGGAGGCATTCAAAACCTGCCTGGATGTGATCCTGTGCAACCTGCTCTGGGTGAGCCTCCTTCTGCAGGGGGGTTGGACTGAGAGATCTCCAGAGCTCCCTTCCCACCCCAACCGTGCTGTGATTCTGTGAGCATCTGGAAAACAAAATGTCCTCAGAGGGCAATGCTCTCCCACCACAAGCAGGCAGGCAAAGCCAGCGTGTTTCTCTGCAACGTGGGAGATATTTATCCTGTGACTAAGCAGAAAAGTTAAGAGATGGAAAAGGTCCTATTAGATCATCCCGTCCACCTCCCTGCTGGCGAGCAGCTCTTCTCCCTGGTGTGTATTTATTAATAGGCTGCTGGGCAGGCAGGAGTGGTTTGCTCAGGGCGCTGTGCAGGAGCAGCAGGCAGCCTGTGCAGGTGAGGAACTCTGCACACACGTGACTCCACCTGCACGTGCACAGGTTGCTTGCAGCAATAAGGTTTTGTAGTAAAAGGGCCAAAAGCTCTGGGCTCGACATTCTTGGCATGTTTGGAGCCTTCCCCTTAACTTGCTGTCAGTTTGTGCAGGCATGGGCTTGTCTTTTTTTAGCATTCTAGGAATAAGCTAATTTTACTTTATATTTATGATGGAGTAAGTGGCTTGAAAACTAATAATAATGGGGGGGGGGGGGGAAATAGAAGCTTTTTGGAAAGGAGAGGTCAGCCAGCTGGACCTCTGCACAGCTGGCCTGGGCCCTGCTGGCCACGATCTACGACAGTGGAGTACGAAGGCTCCCAGAGGAGATGTCAGAGAGGTGCAGGTGGAAATGCTATTGCCATGACAAACAGAGCAGTGCTGGAGCGTCAGGCCAGAGCCTGGGGACCATCAGCATTGCTTGGTTTGTTACTGCTTAGTAACCACAGCACGGCCTCGTGCTCGTGGACTGGGTTTTATTTCGCCTTCCCTGACTGCAGCTCAGAGCGCTCGGGTTGAAATCTCCGGGTGTCGAGTGTAAAGGGACAAATTCTGTCCTTAACTGGATCAGGGAACAACCAGAGCATGTGCTCTCATAGGAAATGGGAGCAGAAGTTCTCTATCCAGGCATGTGCTGAACTGCCTTCTCCTCCTGAGGCTGTGTTGGCTTTTGCACTTAGGATCACTTCTCTGGCTCCAGAGGTGTCTCCTGGTCAACACCAGTGTGAGATCAATATTTAGAGTTAAGGACGAGAACCATTCTGTGGTGCAGGTGAGCAGCCAACCTTCCGCTGCACCAGTGACATCTTTTTGCTGGTGGTGGCACTTTGTTGGGCCCCTGGGGCTGTTCTGCAGTGCCTGATGATCCATTTCCTGACACCATGGTACATTTTGTGTGGGTTTTTGGAAGTGTTATGGGACATCTCTTGGCTGAGTGGTTGCTCTGTTGCATGGGGAGAAGCTCTCCCAGATCCACGGAGGGTGTTTCATGGTACAGGCAGTGCCCCTGGCACCACTGGCCTTTCTCTTGGCATGTTCTGTGGAGGTGACAGTATCACAGATGACGTTTTCCAGGAAAACTTCCAACACTTGTAAAGAGCTCTGACATGGGCTTCGCCTCCCTTCCCTCCACCAGACATCTTCTAGGGAGGAAGGAGCTGGAGCAGGGCACAGTGCGTGCAGGAAGCAAATCTGCCTTATATTATTTAATTCAGAGAGGACTTGGCCTAAAGATGTAAAAAGGAATTGCAAGCGCTGTCTGGACACCACCTCTCCTCATCAATTAGCAGCATTAAACTCTCAGCAGGGAGGATTAATTAGGAAACTGAAATCTTTCTATCATGACAGCCTTCTGGTTTCCATTGAAATGCAGCCGGAGGACTGGAAAGGCTTCTGTATTTTGTTTTGATATGCAGGCATATGTTTCTTTCCATCCTGGAAATTAATTCTGTCTGTCTGTAATGGAGCCGTGGGAATCAATATTGAGCTGAACTGTATTTCTCCAGAGCTTTCTTCTAAAAGTAGTTGACTGCTTCCCCACTGTGCCTAATAAGTGACCTGATTTCGGAGCAGCTGAGCAGCTGATCTGCCAGTTCAGAGGTGTTGTACGGCTGCCTTGGTGGTGCAAGGCTGGTTCATGGTCTCTCGAGGGTGATGGGCTTCTCTTTTCTTCAAGTCTGCTGGTCAGACTTTCTCTGAGCTGGACAAAATGCCCACAGCGACTTTCCATTGCATTTCACCAGGCTGGACATCGTAGGAGAGGAAATTACTCATCCTGCTGCCTCCCCTGCAGACTGCTCTTGGCCTCGGTGAGCCGTCATGCTCTCAGTCTCAAGTTCTGCAATACCCTGAGCTGGGTTTAGAGGCAAGATATGCCTTTTCCTCAGTGTCATCATCTTTTCTTCCCTCCACCAGGCTTGGGGAACGGAGCAGAGTCAGTGCAGCAGCAGGAAGCTGCCGCCTTGCACTGGAGGAGCAGGTCACTGTTGGGTGATGGCACAGCTTGGGCAACTCTTCTTGAGAAAGAGCTGCCTTGTGTGCACTGGAGCAAGCAACAGGCTGTGCTCAGGCTTTGTGAAAATTGGGTGGAGAAGGGCTGGCAGGGGAGGCAGGGCAGACCCGGGAGGCCCTGAGTGCTCTGAGCTTCGGGCAGTGCGTGTGCTCTGCGGGCCAGTGAGGCTCTGTGAGCGCGTGGCCGTGTGCTCACAGCCTGGTTCCTGCACTGCTGATGGCTCGTTTCTTACCGCGAAGGCAAGTGCACTTGAGTTCCTGTGATACTGCAGGTCCAGAGGACAGGGAGAACAAAGCCTCTGTGCAAGCTGCCCCACACGTTTGTTTCGTAACCCCATCACCACCCCGCTGGGGCAGGCACAAGCCAGCAGCTCTTGGAGACAGCACAGTCCTGGGGCTTTGCAGAAACATCATCCTTCTGCCCAAAACCACAGCTGGCTTTTTATCTTTGCTTACCACTAAGCACTCACTGAGCTCTGCTTTCTCCCGCTGGAGAAATCTCAATCCAGAGTGGCAGAAGTGGCATGAGCAAGGAAAGGACCTGTCAAATTTTGTGGTGGCTCTTGGGGTCCTGGTCTCCCTGTGTGCTGTGGAGGTTGTGCTTCTTGCTCACGAGGAAGGAGCAAAACAACAAGGTAGCTGCTGAGAGAGCAGAGAGTGGTCAATTAGTCCTAAGCCCCGGGCTTCACAGTCGATCGGAAAGTCTCGTTGGGATCGATAAAATCCAGCCAGGCTGCGGGGGTGAGGCTGTGCCTTGCTAAAGAGGAAGCTGTGCAGGGGGATGGCTGCGAGGGACTATTGATTGTGGCAGGCTGAGGTACGTGCTGGATGACAAAGGCTGGCGGGATGGCTCCCAGGAGATACAGGTGTGTTACCTTCTGTGCTCTCAGGGGGATGTTGCAAGGGACAGAAAGTGGGGCAGAGACAAGGCAGGGTGAGTGTGGAAGTTGGCACAGTGCCTTCAAAGCCCTGATCCTGCCCCGATGTCATGCCAAGGCCATGGGATGGATGTCCCTCCTTCCCAGCCCAGAGCTTGGTCACTTAGTGTTAAAATCCCTGTTGGAGCATGTTGGATCAGCCAGAAAGTTGGTTATGCATTTGATACTCTTAGAGGTTGAAGCTACAGAGACAGGGTTGGTTTCTGCCTGTATTATCCTCATGGAGAACTGGGCATCCCAGTCTCTGGTGCAGATTCCAGCTCTCAGGTAGGGTTCTCCACAGCACAGTGTTGGATTTGCAGCTATTTGGTGTAAAGCTTCATTCATGGAGACTCTTTGTTTCTGATACCAAATGCTTTTCTCCTAATTGCTTTTCCCAGGAAAGACTTTTCTCTGAGACAAACACTTTTCTGATGACTTACTCTCTATTCCTCCTTTTTGGTTTCTGCTCCTTCTCCTTCCTGTTTTTCCCAGAAACATGGAAGAAAGAGGCCTGAAGCTTCACTTTTCCAGATACACAGTTTTGTTTTAATTTCCCTCCCACAAAGTCTTCGGTCATTTGAGGAGAAAGACAAAAATAAGGCCGTGAAAACCTGCAGGAGGAAGAAATTACAACATTCTTCTGCATTGGTTTTTATATTATATGTAGAAATACCTTCCCTTTGCTGTGTTCACTTAGAGGGGAATGTTCATTGGAATCAGAGGGCTTCTCTAGGTGTAGCCGGCATCAGGGTTTCCCTCTGATTCATAAGTGCACAGAGAACTATCTGAGGACAGGATTTTGCCCTGTAAAAGGGAAAATGATGCAGGACAGTGCTCTGCCCTAGCTGCAGACCTTCATCCTCACAGGCAGGGCTGTGTGTGTTGAAATAATCCTGGCTCAGCTTCATCTGGGGAGATGAATGGTCAGGGTTGCAGGAAATGAGGATCCTTTAGACTTGGTTGTTGCAGTGCCTGATTTGAAAACTTGCATTTAGGCACAGTGGGACTGAGGTGAGCTTTGGGGTGTAATCAGGGTGTCTGCAAATTGGTTTATCTCCACCAGTTGCTGGAGGAGGTGGCTCCTCTGTAAAAAATACGAGTTCAGTAGAGACAGTTCTGTGGTGTTCAGACCCTGAGAGAAGTAAAAACCCAAACAGGTGGGGAACATGTGAGTTCTATGGACACTTGTTGCTTGACCTGTCTGTTATATGTAAAAGAGATTAACTCTGACCTGATAGGGCTGTGTTGTCTGACCTTTGCAGATAGAATAGTCCTTTCTAATCCTTTTGATTTGCTTCTTTCTTTATTGTTCCAGAAGTTCGAGATCTGTATGGAAAATCAAAGCTATTTAATATGCCAGTATACATTGCTGATTACTGCACTGACTTTGGTAAAAGGAATATTACTGCAAAGCAAGAAAAGGAACTAACTGAGAAAAATACCAGTACCTAAAGGGACTGCAAGAGAGCTGGAGAGGGACTTTTTACATGGACATGGAGTGATAGGACAAAGGGGAAGGACCTTAAACTGAAGGAGCAGAGATTAGATTGGATATTAGGAAGAAAATCTTCCCTATGAGGTTGCTGAGGCCCTGGCACAGTTTGCCCAGAGAAGCTGTGGATGCCTCGTCCCCGGAAATGTTCAGGGCCAGGTTGGACAGGGTTTGGAGCAACCTGGGATGGTGGAAAGTATCACTGCCCATGGCAGGGGGCTGGAACTAGAAGATCTTTAAGATCCTTTCCTACACAAACCACTCTATGGTAACTCACTGGAGCGCGCTGTCTGGAACATTTAATTTATAAAGTAATATCTGAGAAGAGGATTTGTTTTAACATCTCAATGCCTTCTGTAAAGGGCTGTCATGGATGTTAACAGCAGGACTCAGGCAGGTTCTAAACCTCCTATTCTCAGTACACGTCGTGCTAGGATAAACAGGATGGCTCAGGAGATTGTTCTCCAGAAGCAGCTGTCGAGTGCAGCTGCCCTGGCTGGGTCCCCACTGAAGGAATCCTCCACTGAGCACAATGGCTTTTAAGCAGAGATCTCTTCTCCCAGCAACACATGTTGTGAGAGAGGTTCTTGAGCAGTGTTGGGGTGTCATGCCCAAAACTGGGGAGAAGAAGCCTCAGCTGATGGATATTGATACAGGATTGCTCGTTGGGTTTCATGGGCTGTAGTTCCCAGGGCACTGGCTGGCTCCTTCCATGAGCTGTGCTGGTCTGTGCATGTCACTTCTTCTTTAGTAGCCTGATCAGGGGAGGCTTTTCCCTCCTTATCTTGGCTCATGAAGTTTGTCCCTTGAGCCCTCTGGGGAGATACACCTGCAAACCTGGCCTGGTTACACACTCGTCTGCAGAAAGTCCATCCCAGTTGTGTGTTCATAAACGTGGAATTACAGAATCATTTAGGCTGGAAAGAACTTCTAACATCACAGAGTCCAGCCATTAACCCAGAACTGCCAAGTCCACAGCCATGTCCCTAAGTGCCACATCTACCTAGATGTACAGTCTTAAATAGCTTTTTTTTTTTTTTTTTTTTACTTCCCTTGCATAGTACATCCTCTGGATAACCTGGGTGGAAAATGCCATGAGGGCAGGGTCTTGTGTGTCTAAGTGGCTCCAAAACTTAGCTGTTCTTTTGTGTATCCCAAAATATGGATCCAGTTTCCAGGGCAGTTCTAAGTACAGCAGGTCAAATGTTCTGTAGGTCCAGAGAAAACAATAAGGATGAGGTTGGGATGATCAGAGAAAACCTGGAATATTCCAACCACTCTCCCTTTGCCTTTGAATCCCTCTTTGCCAAGCCTGCAGGCTGCCTGAGCTATCAGCACACATACATTTGTGTTCTCACCATTAAAACAATCTCATTTGCTTTGCTGTTGTTTTTAACACTGCCCCAACACTGGCCTCTGAAGCTTTTTGAAAATAACATTTACAATAATATTTTTAACAGTTCCGTAGTATACAAAACTCCAGTGCTCTGGCAGGACTCCCGGAAACTTGCTGAAAGTTAATGTGGTCAACTCTTAAAAAGGAGAGATTTTTTCCGCTTGACTCTTGCTTGTTAAACTCTCTGAGCCCAACATGTTCCCTGCTGCTTGAAAAAACAAGGAAAGTCCCAATTTTAGCAATGCTAGTTTGAGTAGCTTTCCAGCCGAGCCCTATTTCAGGGACAACTGTGACTTTTTTTTTTTTTTTTTACAGTGGTGTGTCCCTGCACCTTCAAATCAAAGTGTAAAGTGGTGCTCAGGCAGGAATAAGTAGGTGCTGCTTTCCCTGGAAGCCTGGGGATGATAAACTGCAGAGGGAGATGCCACTTGCTCATGGTGCAGTAGTGGGAGGACATCCTGACTTGAAGTCCATGTTTTGTGGTGGATGCTGAGCCTCTGTGGGATAAGGACAACCCTTTTTGGGGTAGGTGATACTGTAAATCCCATACATCAATGGTAAACTGCAGGTGACTCCAGCTCTCAGTGCTGCACTGCACTCTTCCTGCTTCCCTAACCCTCATCCCACATAATTCCTCCCAGTAAATCTCCCAGTCACTTTGTTTTGTCTTCCCTTACATCCAGGGAAAAAGCACACTTCTCCATCCTCCCCTGCCCTGCTTTGCTTACTATAACTTAGATCCACAGAGGCAGGAGTCATGGATACACAGACATGTCATAGCTGAGCTGTTGTCTCCCTTGAGCTCAGTCTTGCTTAATCCCTTCCCAGCCAGGAGTATGGGAAGAAAAGGGAAGAACTGGGATTAATTTTCTAAGTGGATTAATAGCCTTACATACAGTTCTCACATAAATACTCATACCCTGCACTCACGGAGCCGTGATGAAGTTGAGCCACCCTGTCTGCAGAGTTCAACTCAGGCAAATCAAAACTGCTTTTCCCCTTGATGAGAGCATCTGAACTGGGCTTTCCTGCAGGTTAAGTAACTTCCAGCAGTTCCCTGAGCAGGCTGGAGCAGACAGAGTCTCTTTGAATGCACAACACAAACATGGAATACACTGCCCCAGCATCCCTGGGAGCCAGCACCTTGCTGAGCTCTCCCACTGCTTGCCAGGTGCCTACCAGGGAGATTTCAAGTAGATTTACCCGATTCTGTGCACTGTGGCAGTGATGCAGTGCCCAGTGGGAGCCCAGTTTCAGATGCTCACTGGTTTTGTGTCCCAAACTGCCAACACCTGAAGGCTCTGATCAGGAAGCTTAGTGGGAGGAGAAGCTGCTTGGAACTGCACCTAGAGGAAAAGGATTTTCCCTTTTTTTACCCTCGTATTTTTTTCCCCTTTCCCTCTCCCTGTTTTTTAAGGGACATAATAATAGGGCAGAATTTGTACTAGAAACAGGAATTTGTCCTTCTGTAACAGGAAGCTGCTGGTATGTATTTTTGGGAAGCCACGGAAATCGCCAGTGTTTGCAGTCCAGTTTGAAGGCTGGCTGTCCTCAGGGTTGGAGAGATCTGCTAAAACAGAAAACCTTTCTTTCTCTTGTGTATCCATGGAGATTTCCTGCCCTGTGTGCAGGGGCTGGTTTGCTCACGAGGGCTGGGCAGTGGGGTCTCAGGGGTTTGCTGTGGCAGAGGTGATGGAGAACAGCACAGGGGAGGGCTCTGCTGATGGAAAGGTCACCTGTTTTTTCCAGGGCTCGTTTGCACAGTTCCTGTAGGTGCATGTTTTTGTGGCTAGATAAGGGTTGGAAAGGTCTGGAAGGTCTCCAGAAAGCCATTAGAAAAATCTATTACACTGATAGGAGAGTTAACCTGGGCTATCCTAGGAATTTACAGTTAATTCAGGCTATCTGCCTGTGGCCCTCCGTGCAAACTGCACACAGCTTAATTCCTAGAAGTGTCACATCAGTTTTGAAAGCAAAAGTGAAGATTTGGGCTGTTTCCTACTCTTGTTGCAATCAGATGGAATTTTTTACCCTGCTTTCTTGCCGGTTTTCTGCTCCCTCTTGATTCAGCGTTGCACAGACTGACCAGTTCCTTCTCAAGGTAGGATTTTTAACCTTTCAAGCTGTTTGGTCGCTTCCTTGCCTTCTCTTCGGTCTTGAAAATGGCCAGGGCAGAGTCCCTGGTGGCCCTGAGTCCTCAGGCTGTCCTGGGAGGAAGCTGCAGCAGCAGAAGGAACGAGGCTCTCGGGGCACATGGACGTCTCCGCCTCTGCTGCTCTCTTATCTCCTTCCCTTCCTGCTCGTCTCTCTCAAAATAGGTTGGATAAATATCCCTCTGCTCGCCAGCACCAAGCCACCAGAGGTGCAGAAAATCGTTTTAATCCGTGCTTGGGACCATTCCTGGTTCACTTCAGATTTGCTGCTGTGTTTGAATTGATTTGACCAAGCCAGGAGGTTTTCACAGTGCCTTTTTCTGCTGTTTCTGACCAGTGCATCAGATTTAACACTCCAGGATCCATGTCAGTGTCCTGGAGCACACAGCTCTCATTGGCTTTGGGGCAACCTGCAGTGACTGCAGGACAGGAATGTCTTAATCCATGTGCAAGTCTGATCACGTTCTGGAGGTGTTTCTCCCTTTTCTTGTGCTATCACACAGGTTTGTGACCAAGAAATCTGAGGGTTTATCAGGCAGCTAAAGTAGAATTTGATGATGTCTTCTATCACAGTGTCCTTTAAAAGGTGCCCATCTTTAGGTGGGTTTTGCCTTCATTCAGTCTAAAATTAGGTTTTTCGTTAGTGAGCAGGAGTGGCTCCAGCTGGCTCAGATCTGCTTTAGTTTCTTGGTGGCCAAAAAAACCTTGCTGGGTGCAGGAGTTTGACTGAATGCAGGATGGCAGGACACTGAACCCACTCCTGTGCTGGTGTTGGGGGCAGATTAAAGGCAGAAACTCTGGGAGGGCTCCTGTGGACGTGCCTCCCATGCGGGATGGATGGGGCAGTCACGGCTGCTGGGAGCTGCCTGCACTCAGCTTTCTTCCCAGGCAATCAGAGGAAAGCTGGTCCGGCCTTGAGGAACCTTGGCTGGTATTTGGAAGGCCTAAATTTAGGTTTCTGCTTTTATTCAGGCTGCCTCTGGGACTGTCTTTCCATGTCCTGCTGTCAGTCTGTTCCCCAAGTGAGTGTTATCCCACAGGGATGCTGCAGAATGTGAAGTGTTAAAGATGGTATTGCTTTAGGGTTACATTAATCATGTAAAAACACATTAAAATTAAATGTTCTGCTCTTAAAAAAAAAAAGAAGTACAAATTGTTTACTCCAAGATTTTGAAACCATTAAGGTCCCAGGTTTGTGGTGTGTTACCTTTGGAGGAGGGCAGACTCCTGGTCTCCATTCCTAACTGAAGGTTCTCCTCTTCCCTCCTTCCCAAGTGATGGTGGGGAGAGGCTTTGTGAAAAGTTGTCCTGTGCAGTGACCCTGTTGTCATGTCAAAATTAATCTGTAACCTCGGTGTGTGTTTGTTACAGGGTGGATGCTTGAGAGAGGAGGATAAGGCACAAGTGTCTGGGACCGGTGGAATGGAGGCCTGATGTAGATGGAAAGATGGGTAAGAACTGGATTCCCCTGGAGCCATTAATTTTCTGCAGCCTGTTAATTTTGGTTGAGACTACCAAGCGTGGCAACAGACTGGGGGACATTGCTAAGCTGCTCTGACTGAATATTACATTGCTTTCTAATTTATGTTCTTCATTTTAGTGGTGCCAAATTTGGACAACTTTTCTTATTCTGAGTGTGATCTGGTGGGTCGTGTTCTAGGTGGAGTCTCTTCCCAAGTGTGCCTTGTATTTCTCTGCAGAGCATCTGCATTCCCTGTAGATCTTCTCCCAAGGAATCTTCTCTTTCAAAGAAAGCTTGAATATATTGCTTTTCTAATTGGTGATCTTGTCCCTCTTCTGCTGGAATAGTTGTGCGTCAGATGCTCTGTGGTGCTGAGGGAAACTTTCTTAATGTGGGAATTATTTATAGCTCTGGAGGTACACAATGATTTTGGTTTTATCTCTATAGATAAGAACTTTGTCCTAAAGTAAATTCAGTATGTCAGGAGTTGGGACCACTTGGAAGTGCTTAAATGGCTTCCTGACCTGGTGACCCAAGAAAGGAGAAGAGATGTTGGAGGAGTCCTGGTTGAAGCTGAGCACTTTGCAGCATTTACACAAGGTCACCCAAAACTTTTCAGGGATGGCTAAAATGATGCTTTAAAAAAGAAAAAGAAAAAAAAAAGGGGAAAAAAAAAAAGAGATATGTGTAGGAATACCAGTAAATTAGGGATTGTTCTTGCAGATGTGTAGAATCACAGAATGGTTTGGATTGGAAGGGACCTTAAAGATCATCTCATTCCACCCCCTGCTATGGGCAGGGACACCTTCCACTATCCCAGGGTGCTCCAAGCCCCAATGTCCAACCTGGCCTTGGACACTTCCAGGGACCCAGGGGCAGCCACAGCTTCTCTGGGCACCCTGTGCCAGGGCCTCCCCACCCTCACAGGGAAGAATTTCTCCCTAGTATCTAACGTAAACCTTCTCTCTGTCAGTTTGAAGCCATCCCCCCTTGTCCTGGCACTACCTGCCCTTATAAAAAGCCTTGTAGAAACATGATTCAGAGTTTGGTAGTGGTTTGAATTTGAAAATGAAAAGTGTGAAGGCACTGCCACACCTTAGGTGTTTATTCTCCCCTATGGAGAAAGGAGAAGAGTGGTATTTACCCCATCCTGGTTTTATGTGTCTTGTTCTTTTTTTCTCTTTCTCTGTTACTTAGAAGAGAGATTTTGTGGGCAGAGAACTAATTTAAAGCTAGGTTTAAAAAAAGAAAAGGGAAGGGAAGAGAAAGTCCAGACCTGCTTCTTCAATATAGTGAATGACAAAGTTCAGTTTAAAATCCCTGGTGACTAACCCCAAAATTTTTTGGAAACATTTTCACTTTGAAGGCAAAAGCCACTGCTTTGTCAATGCAGTGTGGGTTTTTTTAAGAAGGAAAGCTCAGACTTGCCCTGAGCACCAGAAGGGAGGGAGTTGCTGGCTCCAGTCCAGTTCTCAGGAGATTGTCAATTTGATGATTTCTTGTACAGAGAGTGGTTGACAGAACCTGCTTAAAGTGCCTTCAGCCCGCCAGCTGTAAATGTGATATGGATGTACTGGGCCAGCATTAATTGTGAAAATTCTCTGGTGAAGAGAGCACCCTTCTGCAAGGCACTGTGGCTGTTTTTTGGGAATGGGAGCTAGATCAGTAGGAATCTTGTGCAGGTTTGGAGCTCTGCTTGCACTCGTGTGTGGGTGGAAGGTGCTGTGCGTGTGCCCTCGCCAAGATGTCACTGCTGTGGCTCATCACCAACAGCACCCACACCTGTGAGGGGTTAGATCTGCCAGGCTAATCCAGAGGGGATCGTGTTGTGGTCCTGAGTCTGGTCTGTGGCTCGGCTGCCAGGATGAGATGGGTGAAGTGTTGTGTGTTTCCATCAGTGTTACTGCGTGGTGCTTGTTCGTTAAAGAATCGCTGCAGTAGCTTTGCTGGTGCACAGAAATTCGGGCTAAATTTTGAGGGTTTATTAGTTTCACTTCTCTCCCTCCTCCTTTTATATGTGTTTGTTCACTCCATGCGTTGGGATGAGGGAGCATTTTCAAGGGAAGTGCGGGGACTTTGCAGTCACGTCATTGATTTCCTTCTGGAAAAGACCACAGAGGAGATGTGTTGGATGAGGTGATCTCTGTTCCAGCTCTACCTTTTTTTTTTTTCCAGGATCCTATTTATAGCCTGCTCAGTGTCTCAGAGTTCAGCACAGGACTGTTCACTCCCAGACGTGTTCTAGGGAAGTTGCATGACCTTGCAAGGAGACCACAAGACGGGAAGTGGGGATTTCTGGCGTCTCCGTGTCATGCAGGGCTTGGACCAGCCCTGTGCAGCCCTGGTGTCCCGGGGCTGCTGCAGGTCCAAGTCAGCATCTCTACATGTGCCAGCCTGGGGCCAGCCTAAGCCCTTGGCACTGGGTTTTTTATTCAGTTTACAGTCCATTTCCATCTGCAACCTCTCCTCAAGGGTCCAAGACTCTTTGTCATTTGATCAAAGCAGTGCTTATGACACTTTTAAAGATGTCCATATCACCAGTGCAACACACCATGGCCAACAAGTATTAAAAATTGCTGTGTTTAAACATGACATCACAGTAACAGAAACATTAAAAAAACTGCAGAAGTTGGTACAAAAAGCACCAGCTTGTTTGTTGCTTAACTTTTATTCTTTTTGTTTAAAAAAATGATTTAAGTATTCTCAGTTGTGGTTATGAAAAGCTGTGTGCATGCATGTGTGTTTCTGATGATAAAAACTCCAGGAAGGCTGATCTGTTCTGCTTAGTGTACATCCATACAACCCAAAGGTTTAAGTCTTTAGTGCTTTGCTGGAGCGAGTGTGACTTTTGCTTCAGCAGAAAGGTCATCTGAGGTGTGGGCGACAGAGAATGATCTTGTTTATAGTGTTGACTTGACAGAGTGTGTGTGATTGCAGGCTGGGCTGGCAGAAGGCACAGCAGCTTGCTGAAGCCTTGTTTGAGCAGCCATGGCATGGCCATTTAACTCAATTAATGGTTTTTTGGGGGGGCTGTTGAAATAGAGAGAACAGACCCCTGTCCCATGGATGCAGGCATTGATGTTTCAGCCCTCCCATGACGTGTTTTCCTCATTCCTCAGTAGGCAACGCTTTCACTCTTCACTCCCTTATTGCTCTTAACTTTCTCTCTGTATGCAGAGAGCTATTAAGGAAAACTTAATTCATGTTGCATTGCAGCACTTTGTATTATAATAAGACACATCAGGCATTCTAGCTCAGGTTTTGTTATTTTTGAGAGGTGTCCGAGTCAAAAGGTGCCCATGGTCTCCTTGTCCCTTTCCTGGCACTGCACCCATTGTACCCAGGGCTCAAATGTAGGGTGCTTTGGGCACCTGGGGAATGTGGGACTGGACCTGCATCGCATCTGGGATGTTGCAGCTGTTGCTGCAGCAACAGGTTAGGAGTTCACAAGCTCTGGGCTGAGGCTGTGAGCCCTGGAAGTCGCTGGGCTGGGAGAGAGAACGAGTTCTTTATGATCCCTCAAATAACCTTCAAAGGTATCGGAGTCAGTCAGGGGAAATAACTTGCCAGTTACATTTCTTTGCTGGGTAAACATTTTTCTCCTTTCAAGTGTGCTCAAGAGAGAGGTACGGGTTGTGGAGAGAGGTAATATCTTTTATTAGACCAAATGACAGAGGTGGAAAAAACCAGGCTGCCTTTTAGGCACATAAGCCCTTTTTCAGAAGGAGCAAATTTTAAGCTTAGCAAGGAAACTGCTGGAATAATTGGCCCAAGTTTAATTCAATTATGTTAATCCATTAGAGGAAAATTGGTGTTTGAGGAGCAAGGGACAGGGTTAGCAAAAAAGTTGTGGAAGTTTGTTGTGGGATGAGAGAGAAACCTGGTACCTTTGAAGTGGTGAGGAGTAGCAGAGCTACAGCCATGCAAAATTTTCTTAAATGTGGTTCATTTTGCTTTTTAAGGGTCTGGACCCTGCTTGCAACTTTCCTAGGCTGACTTTAATCTGCAAATTAAATGAGAAACAAGGGGTTTGTCACGAGCAGTGTTAGGTTTATGGTTGGAGTCAGAGGGGATATCTCTTGTTCCAACATCCCAGTCACTGCCTGGATGTGAGGGGCAACAGCCATTTCCCCCAGCTCTTCCTTTTCAGCAAATCTTCCCCCCACCAAACACCACCCAATTCCAACCCAGACATTTGCCCCATTAGCCAAGAAGGGGTGAAGGCTGTGGGGTAACTGCACCTCCACAGGTTGTGCTCCTGAGCTGCTGTAGGTGGAGAGCTGAGAGAAGGAAGGAGAACGACTGTCAGGATGTCACATGGGCTGTACCTGGGAGAAAACTGCATTCTTAGCTGGGCTTTGCCACCCTCTGAACACGTGGGGATGTAGAGGGGACTTGTGGTGACAAGTGTGCCCCGGGAAGGGGCTGTGGGGGAGAGCAGGGTGTGGGAAAGCTCTGCCAGTGGCTCCGCTCCGTGGAATTTTACCGCGCGCGGCGCTGTCAGGGGTGGCTATTTCGGGACTGGAGGCTTGTGGTGAACCACAGACGTAACCTTGCCTTCCCTCCCCGCTGAGCTAAACCAAACACCTTTTGGATGCCGAGTCCTTTTCCATTGCAAAAGTCCCTGGTAAGCCTCGGGGCCGAGGGAACATTGGTGTTGTGCCACAGCGCTTCACAACTCGTCAGGAGAAATTTCTTCTATGATTTGTGGCCTGACCACTGAAACTTTTACATGTGAGAAAAGTTGCCATCCCAAATGTTTTGGTTTTGGTCTTTGCAAGATACTGATCACTCGGGGTTTCAAGGGCATCGCTCTCGCCTCTCTTAAAGTGAGGTGCAGTCCCAGTAGCTTTGCCTTTGCTTTTGGTTTTTCCTGGGGAAATTCAGAGGGCAGTTGAAGTTCTTCATGATCTCACCCTGGCTCTCAAATAGGTTCTGCCATAACACATGAATTTATGTGCCAGGTTAGTCTCTTTCGCTGTTTTCTCAATGCTGTCATTCATTGATTGGAGTCTTATCATGTCTGTATTACCCTGGGGGTGTTTGCTTTTTTGTGTTCAAGAGTATTTTGAGAACTGGTTGGGCCCTGTCACTGGTGATTTGATTTAGTTATGTATGTGCTACACATTTGTCATTTTAAAAATAACTGCTTTAGCTTTTTTTAAACAGAATCTTGCCTTCCCCTCCAAGTCCATTCCTGAGCTCTAATTTCTGTACCCTTTTGCAGGGGAATGTAAAAGGAAAAGTTGTTTTTGATCTAAACACATTCTCCAGTTTGGCTGTGCAGCTTTTCCAATAGCTGTGTGGATGACCTGAGGGATAGCACGGGGTAGAGGGGGCAATAGGAGGCAGGAACTCAGCTTTACCCCCAAGAAAAGGGGTGTGTGGGATAGTGTAACTAAGCCCTAAATCCACATGTGTTCTGTTGGGCACTGAAGGACACCTGTAGCTGTCAAAAACCTCTGATGGGTTTGGTTTTGTTTCTTTTCACAATGCAGTTATTGATTTTGCTATAAAAGTGAAATTAAAAATCTAAACTGATGTCTTTTATGGAGAGCAAGAGTTGAGCATCAATTTGTCAGGTAAAGGATTAATAATCTCCTCTACCTGGTGCATCCTTTAGCATCATAATTCTCTGAGAAGAAGAAATGTGCTTACAAGAACCCCCAGAACACCACAGCACTGGTTTTTTACGTTGGTTTGTGTATCCTGAGCTCAAGACATCAGTGAGCAAACTCCTGCCAAGAAGTCCTGCCTATCAGGAGGGTCTTTCCTCACTTCCTCCTGGATAATTGCTCTGCTCGACCTGCTGGGCTGTGCCCTGCCCTTGAGTCCTACACGGGGGTGACCTTGGCATCCCTTGGGTGGGGTTGCAGGAGGGAGAGCAGCAGCAGGATCCAGCTGCTGCCGAGCCTTTGCTGACTTGCAAAGGGAACGTGATTCACTGGTGTGTCTGCTGCACTGCAATCTGCTCTGGAGGAGGGTAATTGGATAATGTTTCCCGTTATCAGATTCTGGACATGGCTCCAGACAGTGGCAGAATGCTTTGTGCGTGTGGGTTGAGTTTACACGGAGGTTTGTCTGCATCTCTCACTAGGTGGGTGCAGGCAGCACTCTGCTTGCCACAGATCGTTCACAGACAGCCCTTCCAAGAGGGGTGAGTTGCAAAATAGTATTTGCAGCTGCCTGTCAGATTGTCTGGGTCCCTTCTTTTGCTTTCCTGGGGGCTTTTGTCACGGTCCAAGTGAGGCTCCTGAGCCTCTGGCTCACTGGGCTCCTTCCTGGTATTGACTGGGACAGTCAGTGATGGTGTTTACTCATTAATTGATCCTTTCCATAATGAATCGAATCATTTAGTTTGGAAAAGACTAATTTGATCCCTTCTTTTAAGAATCAGAATCATTTAGTTTAGAAAAAACCCTTAAGATCATGAAGTCTGTACTGGCTTGGTACCTCTGCTCCTGGTGTCTTGTGGCCAGAACCCTGGTGTCTGTACCTGCCTGTTCATGGTGTTTGCAGGTACTGAAGAAACCCCAGGGCAGAGTTTCTCTTCATATCCAAGCTTTCTCCCCCTCTGGCTCTTGGAGAAAAGGCAGCATTTATCTTCACAAGCAAGTCCTTTGCCACCTGCTCTCACTCTTCTGTTACCCCCTCCTCAAACAGCAAACAGACGTGAAAAGGTGCTTTGGCCCCTGAACATTATGGGCTTCTCTGATGTTTTCTTCTGAATTAAAAAAAAAAAAAAATTAAAACTACCACTGGAAAGAGCTGCAAAAATGAAGTACCATTCCAGTGCAAGAATCTGTGTATTTCCATTTACTTAAATGAAGAAGGGTTAAAGGGGAATGAAATCACAGTCTGTGAGTACCTGGAGAAGATGGAGAGTGTCTCTAAGGTACAGGGGTACCAACATCTAATGAGTACAATACAAAGCAAGCTGTACTCTCAAACTGGAATTGAGATATTTATTGCAAAGAAGTTCCTGGAGTAAGTGCACGAGCTCTTCAAGCTAAGGCTTTCTGAAGAGGCTGTTTTGTGTGGTTCCAGGTCAAGGCTGGGATGTGGAGGCTGCTAAATGAATTGCTGGGGCCTTTGTATACAGCCAGAAGGCCAGATCAAGTTAAGTCCTCTCTGAATTTAAGCTCCTTTAATGTGTTTAGCCCTGGCTGCAGACTCGTGTGGTCTCGAGGAAGGCTTTTGTCCGTCTCGGGTTCCTGTCCATCAAATGAGACATAAACCCCAGCTCATCTCCCGTTCCTTCTGACAGTGTAGCTGAAATTCCATCAGGAATTCCAGCAGGGCTGCCCTTTGAGTGATTCCAAGGGAGTGAGTCTTGTCTTTAACTTCAGGTTCCCATTGGTAAGTGAGAAGTGTTGTATACCAGTCGATCCAAAAATTGTTTATTTTCAAAAAAAACCAGAGAAAATGGAAGGCTGATGTCTCTTCAGACCAAAGTCAGGATTGTCAGGTCATCATCATATGGTTCTAAATTTCTTTTCACTGTGTTTTATTACATTTCAGTATTTTTGTCACTATTTGTTCAAATTCTTGCCTTTGAAAGGGCTTTTACTGAAGGTGACAGCATTTCTATGTAGCTCCCCATCCTCTCTTCATCTCCCTCTCAGCCTTCACAGAACTCTTCCCTCTGCCTGGGGATATCCCCAGAGGCTGCATCACCTCCTGGAGAGGTGGGTGCTGCTGGTGCAGGGCGCTGCTGGAGTTTACACAGGCAGATGCACTACCAGCATCACGGCTGTGAAAAGCACAGTGGGATCTTTAGTGACCACAAGTGGTCACATCTGTGGTTTTTCCCTGGACCCAAGTGCATGCAGGGCCCTGGAGCTGCACGCTCCAGCCTTGCTCAGGAATGACTCACAGGACAATATTCATCCCTCCTGCAACGCCCTGGACTTTTCCCCAACTCTTCCCAGCCCTGGTTCTGCCTGCTGTGTGTGAGGGAGGCCCAGATCAGAGCTCACCATGTTTTACAGGACTCTGCTCTACTTCTGCAGGCTTTCCTGTGGGCTTCATCCAGCTGCTGCTTCTATTTTATTTTTTTTTTTAGTGTTGATGGAAGCAGCTTCATGGAACTACCGTAAGCTGCCTCTTAGTAATGACCTATTAGTGAAGCCAACAATAACAGCAGTGTCTAGACCATCTGAACACAGCTAAATTATTCCTTTGTCCCTTCTTCGTTTGCTTTCTCTCCTGACGACTCTTGAATTGTTTTGGGTGGTCCGTGTTGACCTTCAGGCTTTTTATTTCTCCCTTTTTTTATTTTTTTTCCTCTGTTTGAGCAGTGAACTTGATGCACTAAGACTGAAAGTCCAGGTTCCTCTCTCCCTCACACTGACTGGAACCAAGGCCACGTAGCAGGGCCGGAAATGTGTCTCTGAAGGGCAGAGAGATGTGTCATCTGCTGGCTTTTTGATTTCACTCCCTGGTTGATTTTGATGCTCCAGATTCATACTGATAATGCCTGGGACTTGTGAGTCTTGACATCTTGCAGAACTGAAAGTTTGATGAGAGAAGGAGGCACTCTGGTTTTGATGTAAGATCCTGCCAAAATGGATGAGTGTATTTTAATAAAAATATAAACCCTGTCTGCTAAAGCTGCACTGGTCATTGCTTCCTGGGAGTGCTCTTGGCTTTCTGCTGCTGTGTGTTCCTCTCTTCTGTGGGACTATGGATACTTCCCTCCGCCCCCAAACCGCTGGGAAATTAATATCTTTTGAAACATTTATTATTTTTGGTTGGAAGTGGTCCTTGGTTGGATGGGTTGGCAGTGTGATCAAACAAGCTTTGTCACAGGAAGCTGATTTAAAAAGCACAAAATTAAGCGTGTTGGTGGAAAGTAGAGAAGAAAGAAATGTGTTTCCTACTAAGGGAAATAGCTGAAAATAAAGACAGAACTGAGGATGGAAGAAGAGACATTGGGGACAGAGGGACAGTACTGAACGCAATTTATTTTTATGTTTCATTTTTGCTGTCTCTGTAATCAGCTTTTCTCTGTCCTGATCATCCATGGTAGGAAATAATCCTGTTTACTTGTTGTGTTGGAGATGAAGTGGGATTTGTTGTACAATCCATCCTGTCAACCCACAATACCTTAAGTGAATTTGCACAAAACGATGCCGGAGTGGAGCTGGGCCAGGAGGTTGTTTGGGTGCAGGAACCTGCTCACGTTCCACAAAGATTTCCAGGAGTCTCCCAAGCCCATCCGAGCTCCAAGGATACTTCATTGGTGTTTTGCAACTCGCAGCTGTTTTGTTCTGGAGCCATGGCAAGGCCTGGGGAGGTGTTTGCCGTGCAACCTCAATGCTGCCTTCTCACAAGGCTGAAGAATATTTGGGTCCTGCCAGGGCTGGATCAGGAGGACAGGATTTTTTCGTGTCCCTTGGGCACGGGATTCCTGACAAATTGGCATTTTGTCCCTGGGAGAGCCATCCATCCCTCACCCCCTCCTGGCTCAAACCAAGCCAAACAGAGAAGGAGCAGCCTGTGACGCCCCTTTTGCTGGAAAGGCTCGGGAGTGGCATTTGGATTTAATTATCCAGTTAGCTTCAGTGCTTGTTTGAATTTTGACTGCACTGGCTGAGCTGGCTGCTTATTTCCATGGAACAAAGTTCTCCACCCTTCTTGGGAGTCAGCTGGGAGACCCCAAGAGCAGTAATTAGGATGGGCAAGAGGTTCAGTCTGGAAAGCATCAGTCCCTGTGCGAAGCCGTCCCGGAGAGGACTGGGAAGTGTCGGTTTTGCAACCGATGATGCAAATTGTGCTGCTGCTCAGAAGTTGCTTCAGAGCCTGGTGTGGGGGGTTTTGTTTTGAACAGTTGAGGCTTTGGTCATTGCCTCTCTGAAACTGCAGTTCTCTTGGACTAAAAACACTGGTAAAGGCAGCTGAAAAATACGTAGGCATCTAGAAATACGTTAGTTCAAGGAAATATTGTATTTCTGCTTGTGCTTAAATCATTCACCCTCCAGCAGCAGAAAACAACCTTTCCTGCTTATATAGGAAGAACTTTTCTTATTTTGTAGGGTGGGTATTTTAGTTTTTTGACAATGAACACGCATGTTTTGTAAATAAAAATCCTCAAAAGCTCTTCAGAATGGTCTTTTCCATCATTTTTTTAGTAGATAGAGGAATGAAAATGCTGATTTGACAGTCAAATGGAAGAAATAGCTTATCTTCCCTTTTTTTTTTATCCTTCAGTACCTGATTCAGGACAGCTGGAGCCCAGTTTTACACCACTGATTCTGGGCCAGTTAAAGTGATGGTTGGGTATTTCTGGAAACTGGCTGAATTTAAGCAGTTACTGAAAGTGGGTGGATTCTCCTTGCTTTGCTGTGTTTGGAGAGATGCAAAAAGTCACTTCTGGCAGAGATTTGTAGCCTGACTTCCTAAGAAATGTGACTTACCATGAACGAGGTTTGCAGCACCAGAAGTTTTTGAACCTGTGTTTGGTGGACTCGGAAGTCTGTTACAAAATGTTTTGGCAAAATTGATGAGTAGATGGAGGAGAAAGACAGTGTCATATAAACCAGATCTCTGGTGGGTGAAACAGAGATTCCTGCCCTGGAAGATGCTGCCAGGCATGGCCAGGGAGGTTTGGAGGTGGGAGAGGGGTGGTGAATTGGGAGGTTTTGCTACCAACCCCAGGCTCTGCCTCTGCCTGCTGGCCCTGTTGGCCCGTGACATTACAGATTGTGTTTTGTGTCAGGCAGTTCAGGAAACTTTTGTTGTCACTCGCTGGAAAAAAAAGAAAGGGGTGAGGGGCACCGTAGAGATTAGAGCTTTGGTGGAAAATTCCTGGAGGGCGGCGTAAGGGGGTTTTTGTTTTTTGTGGGTTTGTTTTAGCTCTCCCCTCCCCCGTTCCCTTCCCCCTCCAAAAAAAAAAACAAAACCTTTTTTCCTTCTTTTTTTGTGTTGGGTATTTTCGTACTACAAAATCTGTGTGGAAAACTATGCTTGTCCCAGAGGTCCTTAAAAAAAACCAAATCAAACCAAACCAACAACAACAAAAGAAAAACACTCCAAACTATGGGGACATTCTTGATGTGTTTCTTTTTTTTTCTTTTTCTTTTTTTTTTTTTCTGCTTGCTTGTTTGTTTGTTTTTTCCCCTGAACTGAAAATTATCTTTTTCTTGAGTTTTTTCCTGTTGCATTTCAGGCTGTGCTCCCTGCCTCCCCTCTGGAAAAACATATCTGTGCTTTTAGTAAATAGGGAAATGTAGGAGGAAAAAGGGATTGCATTTTAATGTACTTTGGTATGAATTTTATTATTTTGTCAATTATATATTTAATATTGATGTACAGTTATATGTTTATATATTAAATATGTATGCACACATTGCCTACAGGAAAATGTAGGCTTTTTCCTAATAGTTTGATGTAGGCATTGGAGCTCATCCTGAGCTCTGAAATGTGAGACTGCATTTTAAACATCTTCCCCCAGTTTTTCCCCTTATTTCTTTAATATACCCTGGGAGCACAGCACGCACGAGAAGTCTTTTTCTCACATATTTGGGGTTTTTTTCATAGCTTCAATCCTGATAGAACCCAGCAGGAGGAGCAGAAAAAGAGATGATGTTGTATCTGAGCACGAGGATCCAGGACATACACCTCCCTGGGGAAAGATCATCAGTATTTGGGTCCAGTCCTGTCTGATTTCATATGGTTTTTGTCATTTTTCACATATTTGTGGACTTTGAGTTAAATCTGCAGGCTGGCCTGGCGTAGGGGTGGTTCTGTCCTTGGAGACACTCATTTCTAGACAAGATTTGTAGCTGTATTTGTATTTTTTACAGTAGTAGCTGCATGTGCCTATTTGCCTTGACTGTATCATGAACATGGAGTGTGCAGAGGGTCCTCACATCCTCCTAACCAGTGTGCCCTGCCCTGGGTCTTGAGAGGGTTCTTAGTTCTTGTGGTTGGTATTTTGCAGTCTAACGCTTCATGGCTGCCTTAAGAGGCCACAACCAGAGATGTCAAAGTGTTGAAAAGGAGGAGATTGGTTTCAGAGCCAATGGGTCCCTCAGAGTTCTCCCATTACTGCAGAGATCAGAAATCCCGTGCAGGCTCTAAGTGTCTTCTGTCCAGCATTGCTGAGTTTCTCTCTTTTCATGGATTCCTTGCCTTTTCCCATGGTTTCTCATTGCCTCAGGTTTTGAAAATCAGTTGTGGATCTTGACCACGTTTAATGGAGAAGGAGGAAATGGAAAAGCTGAGATTAAGAGCTGTGTTATGCTCCCTCACCGGCTGCTGTGAGCTTGCAGGTCCTGAAAGGTTTCTGTCCTGTAGAGCATCACCTTACACCTCACAAACAGGATCCAGCCCCTGGACAGTGCATCCAGAAGGGACCTTGAAGCCCATCCAGTCCCACCCCCTGCCATGGCAGGGACACCTTCCACTATTCCAGGCTGCTCCAAGCCCCATCCAGCCTGGCCTTGGACACTTCCAGGGATCCAGGGGCAGCCACAGCCTCTGTGGGCACCCTGTGCCAGGGCCTTACCATCCTCACAGAGAAAAACTTCTTCCTAATATCCAACTTAAACCTGCCCTCTTTCAATTTAATGGAATTTCCTTGTGTGCTATCACTGCATGCCCTTATCGAGAGTCCCTCTCCAGCTTTCTTGCAGGCACTTTCAGGTGGGGGCAATGAGATCTCATTATCTGTCTCAGCTGTGATGTAGGAACCTGTATTTTCAAGACAGAATGGGCTGGGAGAGGCTGTGGTGTGCTCTTGGAATGCCTCTCTTAGTAGAAGGGTTTGGTATTGTGTCTTTTGATCCATTTGTGTTGAAAGTTTATGTTTACAGTGCTGTACTCTCACTCTGCACATCCGAGGGCAGGGTTGTCCTTCACACTTCAGTTGTCTCCTCTTCTTTGCAGATGAAGAAGAAGCTCTGAACTCTATTATGAAGGATTTGGCAGCGTTGGGCAAGTGTGGGGGGCTACTGGACAACAACAGAAATAAAAACAGTGTCCACTCTAACAAACAGGTAAGACATTGCTTTTTCAGTCCACCCCAAACTCCAGCAGACCAAAGAGGTGGGCATGGTGCTTGCCATGCTGGCAGAGAAGAGTTTAAATGTTAGAACTGAAGTTAATAAGTGCTCAGCACATCAGAAATATCTTAATTTTACTGAGGCATAAGATTTCTGGCCTCCTTTTGAAGAGCTGAAAGGAAGTTACAGGCATCCCTGTATCACAGAGGAGGAGAGAAGAGTAATGCCCCCAGTTATTCACAAATGTAACAACTGAGCTTGAAACTGGGTTTAATTTTCAATTCCCACCTCAAGGCAGTTCTAACTGTTGTTTAGCTCTGAAAGTAGCAGAGCTTGTTTCAGGCTGTGCAGCTTTAGGACTTGGATAAGTCAATTGTTTTCTATTGACAGCATTAATGAAATACAATATTTATTATGTGCACATTTTACTTCAGATATTTGAAAGACAAGCTGCCAATTCTGAGCTGTAGACACCCAGGCTCTTTGGGGAGGAATAATGTCATTCTTATATAAAGTGTTTAATTATGAATTACTGCTGTTTATCTTTATACTCCTAAACCCAAGCATTTTGGCCCTGTTGCACATTCAGAGTTGTTTTGGTGAGCAAAAAACGTTGTCCCTTGAGCAATGTCAGAAATCATTTGCTGACATCGATACAATAGCTGAAGTGGATTTAATAGCATGTTTGTGTATGGAACAAATATTAGGCGAACGTGAAAATTTTGAAGAAAGAATTCAGTTGTCAAAATAGCAAGGAAAAAAGGGAGAAAAAGATTAGGACAAGTGGGAAGCTGCTGGAGAAGCATGGGAGCAAATCCACTTGGAATTCCACCTCTCATGCTACGGTTTAGATTGAGCTCGCAGTCAGCTCTGCAATTGCTGGATGCCTAACCTAGCAAGGAAGAAAACAAATTGTCCTTTACTGTCGTCATGCATTTTTGTAGTGGCACTTGTGCTACAAACAAAGAAATCTGGGTGCAGAGAGGAAAAATCCCTTCCCGAATCCCTCTGGACTTCCCAGCCACATGCAGACGAAAACACGTGCGCACGTCTCGTTTCAAAGCGTGGCCTGGCGGTAGCAGCTGTCCAAGTTGAATCACTGGGTTTTGTGTTCAGCTCATGCTGAAATAAGTCCAAGATGTTTACAGAACTGACCAGAGAAACTCGGGGCTGGCTGCCTGCAGCTGCAGGCGAAGCAGAAAACCCAGCGCAGCTTTGGATGGCTCCAAGGGCAGCATCTTGTGCACGGTGATGGGTGGGGACCGTGCCGAGCCAGCTTGGGTTCCTTTCAGGGTAGCAAAGCTTTTCAGGCTCCTCTTAAAAATTTTATTTTGTGCGATGGGGGGAAATCCCTGCTATCGTTTTTGAGACCTGGGCTGTGAACGCAGCACATGCACAGTTAAACAGATAGTCAAAAATAAGGAAAATGATAGTTTTCATTGACTGAGTTCTTATCTGCGTGCAGTTGTCATCTTGCAATCAGGTTCATAGCCACAGCCCATCCACTCTGCGTCTTCATTTATGAATCACCAATGGAGTTATGCTGTGCTCTGGTATCAGCTCTAGAATAGTTGGCTGCCACTTGTGTTTAATTTTATTACAGGAGGAATCAAATTTTCCTTCTTATTACAGCATTGATGCTTGGAGAAACACTTCCTCCTTTATGATTTTTGGTTTTTATCCATAAGTGGAGCAGCCGTAGTTGCGTGCTCAGGGTTGCTCAGAGCTCTCTGATGGAGGAGATGTGGATGGTCAGGATCCTGCTCTCCTCACACATCCAGAGCTGAGGGTTCAGACCCACAGGCCCCAGGAGATGAAGGGCGTTGGAGGATGTTGAGTTGTTGCCTCACTAAATTGGACTGGCTGGAACACGTCTGGCCCGTGGGATGGCGGGAGTCGAGTTTGGGAGGTGGGGAGCAGCCAAAGGAGGTGGAATTAGTAGGGACTTGGTTCATATTTGCAGCTCAGTTTAATCAGCTTGTTTGGGTCACTTGTAGTGTTTTTTTTCCTTTTTTCTTAGGACAGAAATTTATGTGGGGGAGAGATTGCTTTGGAAATGCTGTCATCATGCCGGTGATTTGTTGTTCCTTTGGTACTTGGTTTTCCCTTTTTATTTTTTATTTTTTCCTGTGATCAGGTTGGCTGGTTGGGCTGAAGGATGCCCTGCACAGTTTCCTTTCGTGGAGAGGGAGTGAGGCACGGGGGCATTTTGGCGATAAAATATCCTCTTGGTCATCTCATTGTTGGTGCCTCTCATGAGGCCGTGCAGCAATATGCTCACATTGAACTAGCTGGGTTTGGGAGCTCAGTCAGTAGATTAATAAAATAATATTTCTTTTTCTGTGGGAAAAGGTTTTTTCTGAGGCATGGGAATCCTTTAGTCAGTGTTCCAAATTTCCACTGAAAGACAAAGTTCCCAACAAGAATGTGTTGGCTAACTAGCCAGTTCTCTGTGGCTCGCAGCAGTTTTTTGGTACACAGAGAAACACAACTGAAGTGCTATCTCATTCCTGTCTCCTGGAGGGCTTCCTTAATGCTCTCTTGACACAAGCTGAAATTTGAAGCCTGCCAGATTGTATTCCTGGTAGACCTGGGCCACACAAGCAAACAGCCTGTTGTGGTGTGTGCTCCTAAATACTTCTTTCCCAAAATATCAATAGTTTTGCTTCAGATCGTCTTAAGAAATTAACATCCTTTGGCAAATTTTGTTAAAATGTTTCCTTTCTTAGTTTTCTTCCCTCAGAAGTGAATTTAGGGCTCATAATGGGTTACTGGATGTGTAATGCCTCGTGGTAGAACAAGCTGGAAATGAGAACAGCACGGTGTGGATGATTTTCCTCCCTTGAATTGCCCAGGCAGCTGGCAGCAGATGTGATGGCTGAGCTGGAATCTCCTGAGTCCTAGTCAGGTGTGGCAGCCACTGCATTGTCTTGTGGAAATTATAGGGATAGACACGGACACCCTTTTCCTTCCTCATGTGAATTAAAGTGGAGCCGTTCTTTGGGAACAGAGGGATCATTCTGACATTATTCCTGGTGCAACTTCTGCACTGGTATTCCTCTGTTATTCCTTTAATCACTCCGTTATTCCTTGTGCATCTGCTGGCATGGCTGGAAGGAGTCCTTTCAGGCCATCTCTTGGACTGGACAAAGGAGTTTGTGCATAGAAATGTCTCTGAAGAGGGGAAAGGAGGAAGCAGAAGATCTGCATTGTGATCATTAAGTAATAAGAAGGGAAACTCCGAATAATTAAGAAATCCTGAACAAAAGGATGGGGGGAGAAAAGAGCAATTAAATTAGCATTTATTTTGTGTCTGTTTATGTGCACATTCATTCATTTCTATAAATAGCACTTGACAACTGGCAGTGTGAAGCTGGTTGTCAGTGGGCCTCTGTCATGGCCGATGACGGCCAGCAGCTCCTCTGCCACCTTAGTCACGATAGTAAGTTCTCCCATGGCAATTAAATATCTCTAAGAAATGTTTCTTCATGTACATCAAATGTCAGAATGTCCTAAAAGTTGTTCTTTCACAAATTACTTCTGGACTCTCTTCTCTTTGGCAAGCTGGATTCAAGACAAGGCTTGCTCATAGCTCCAAGTAAAATACAGCTGGTTTTGTAGGGCTCTATGTGGGTCTTTTAGCAGCCTGAAAAAAGGAGTTTGGCTTTATCACCTCTGTTTTACATTTGAGGAATATGATGTGGATAGGGGAAGATGAGAGTCTCTATGAGGGGATCTGCAGGGATTCCCCCACCTGGAGAACAGAAACAAGGGGCCAAGGGGGAGCAGCACTGACTGGGAAAGCCTTGGCTGGAGATGGCAAAGGCAGTGGAGTCCCAAGGATTTAAGAGGCTTTCCCATGTCTGTGTGTGGAGCTGACTTGGGTGCAAAGACGGTGATACCAATGAGAAATCCAGCTGGAAAAAGGCTATTCCCTGCCAGATGGGTGGTTTTAGATAAACATTTTGAAGTCTGTGATTTCTGCTGCTGTCTGAAAGAGAAATATCTGCAACAGGCAGCAGTGAACCTGCTAGACATCATCTTTCCACTGTCCCCTGAGCTGCTCAGGTGCTGGAGTTGCTTTCAGAGGAAGAAAAACCTGCAAGAATCCAGGGGGACTGGGATATATTGCTCTTTCCACCCCTGAAATGAGAAGGGGGCAATGCCAGACAAGCTCCTTTCTGTCTGATTGCTGAATAACGCGGCGTGCGTGGGGGTTCTGTGCAGATAATTCCCAATGACGTGGATTAGTCATCTCCTATTGCGGTCTGGGGCCGCGCTCCAGCTGTCTGGCGCGTAAGGAACGTCCCGCTGCTGAGGGCAGGGGCGAGCACAGGGCTGATGCAAACAACCTGCACCTCGGGGAAGTGTAGGAGTCCCCTCAGCCTGGCCGTGTGCTGCTGATTCCTCTTAGCCAGCGCCGGGAGTTGAGAAGGAACCCCACGGCTTCGTGGCTTTGTACAAAGGGAGTAACTCGAGCGCTAATGCCTGCAACGGCTCCGCGGGGTTTTCTCATTGTTTCCTCATCCAAAGAGTAGAAAATGAGAGAAGTGAAAATAATCCCTCTGATTACCCCGTGGCATGCTAAAGTGGGTGTATTTCATTGCCCCTCTATTACCCAGGGCAGAAACTGAGGCAAAATAAGTGCCTGGGGTCTTGTGGGTGGATATGAGCAAGGCTGGAATGAGCCCCTCTTGGAGCAGCACCAAAGGGAATAGGAGGCCCGTTGTGATGATTTTTCCTGCCTTTCTTAACTGCAGAAGGGTTAATGTTGGAGTCAGAGTCTTTGTCCCAGCTGGTTTGTGAGGCAGCTGTGGATTTGGGTGGAAGGAGTGCTCTAAAGGCCCCATCCCTGTGATGTCTCATCATGGGCAAAGTTGTCCTCTGGTTAGATTTGACAGAAGCAGCTTTAAAGCAAGCCACAGAGGTGGGGTCTGGAGAGAACATTGTTTCTGATGGCAGCTGAGTTTAGAAGGAGGAGAAGACCTGATGGGGGGAATCCTTGAATTGTGCTGTTCTGGGATTTTGCAGAGTGGCAGCTTTAGTTGTTTCAGCGACACAGGCATGGGAGGTGCAGGACTGGCTCCTCTGCTGGCTCCTGCCTGCCTCTGCCTTTAGACAGCTTTCTCCACAGGCTCAGCTTGGACTTGCACCCCAATTTGAGCAACCCCCTGGCTGTTCAGCAGAGAGGCTGCTCAGCACCTTCTGCTCCTCCAGAGCCGCTTCCATTTTAGGACTAACCGCTTGTTTTCCTGCTCTCCGTGTGTGCTTTTATTACAAACAGCAGTCAGCTCTTCAGGGATCTCTGTATAAGATCATGATTCACCTCATTTGGAAACACTTTTCCCCTTTTTTTCCAACGTTTTCCTTAATCTAAACCAGCACACAGGGCTGTTGCTCCAGCTCTGAGGGCTGAGCTTGGGGTTCGTGGTCCCCAGCCAAGAGGCAAAAGCAGTTGCCCCTTTTCCCCCCAAATTCCCATCTGAATTCCCTCTCTGAAGCTTGACAGTTGTGGTCTTTTCTCTGTGAAATCAAAAGTTTTGAGGAAGGAGCTAAAAATACCTGAAGGAAAGCCTGGAAGGATGGTGATGGGTTTGTGGCCACGGCAGTGGCTTTGCTTTTTTCCTTTCAGAGGAATATGGCAAGAAAGAGTAAAATCCCATTTGTTTGCGGGGCTGGAGGAAATGCCTGTACAAGTATTTTGGAGAAGAAATTATTGTAGAAATGAAGGGAATGGCTGTGGTATTTCCTGTCAGGGCTGTCGCTGGTTTTGTTTGTGTCACAGCAGGGTCTGCAGGCGCCAGCCGGGCCGTGGGCTCCTCCGTGCCCCGCGTCGTACGGAAACGCACACGGAGAGGGAAGGCCGCTCGGTGCATACAGCCCAGGAGGCCAAACACCTACATTCTGTGCTTCTCTCTACCACTCTGCTGCTTCAGAGAATGAATCACAGAATGGTTTGGTCTGGGAAGGCTTTTAAAGTCCAGTCTGTCTGCTGTGGGTAGGGACATCTGTCACTACACCAGTTGAGGTTGCTCAATCCAACGCGGCCTTGAACACTTCCAGGGATGGGGCATCCACGGCTTTTCTGGGCAACCTATTCCAGTGTCTCATCAACCCAATACTAGAAAATTTCTTCCTTATATCCAACCTCAATCTAGCCTCTTGCTGTTGAAAACTGTTGCCCTCATCCAGTCACTGTAGGACCTGGTAAAAAGTCTCTCTCTGTCTTATAAAGCCCTTTTTGTATATGGAAATGCTGCAATAAGGTGTCCATGGAGCCTTCTCCTCCCCAGTCTGGGCTTTCTCTTCACACCCTTAACAAAAGCCTCTCCTGCCTTCGTGCCTCAGTTCTCTTGCTTGCTCCATTACCTGCCTGAGCTCTCACAGTGCTGATGAAAATGTTATTTAAATGCTCTGCCAGAGCTCAGGGTTTAAGGCTGGTGCCTGTGCCTGGCCTTACCACTTTGCTGTTCTGTATTTAACACAAGTTTTTGGATGTCTCAGCTTGTTCTCCTACACCCACTAAGGACCTCTTGACTGAAGGAGAACAGGGCTGCCCTTGACCTCATGTGACACCTGATGGCAGGGACAGTAAATAGTACAACTTGGATTGTGCAAGGGGAACTCACATTCCTCACAAAATTGCAAAAGTGAGTAGCCAAAAGCGAGACCCAGCAGCCTCCACCACCCTCACCTCTTCCACCTCAACATTTGCACGCTGTGTTGAGTTCCTGATGAAGAAGGTGCTGGCCCTGCCTTCCCCCTGATTGTTCATTTGAGGCTCTGGGTGCAGCCTCACATGAGGTTCTGCTCCAGCTCTTGGCAGTGCCTCAGGCTCCCTGTGTAATCTTAAACCAGTTGCTCCAAACCAGACTTCCATGGGTGTAAAAAATCACAGCCTGCTCCAGCATTTAGGAAGTGCTTTGCATCCCCTGAGGTTTCCTAGTACTTCGGGCACTGCCCACTCTTTTTTTTTTTTCTTTAATAAAGGAAAAAAAGTATTTGTTGCTGATAGCAGTGATGAATTCAGCTTGAGTTGTGGGTCAAAAACATGAGCAAGCCAAGAGAAGCCTGAAAAATTAAACTGTAATCAACTTCTCAGACTGATAAATATGAATTTATCCCTCTTCCAAATGCTTGCGAGCTAAAGATCTTGGTTTCTTTGAGGGAGGCAAGAGGTTAGTGTGTTTTATACTGAAGAAAAATGTTATCTAATTAAGAAATGAGGTGGGTTTTCATTTCCCTATTGCAGCCAGTGTGTTTGTAGCTCTGCTGAGAAGCAGAGCAGAACAGTGTGGGGCAGCTGGCGTCCTTCTGCTGGCGCCGGGCCACGGCACATCAGCCTTGTTGTTGATGTAGAAGAAAAGGATGCAGCAGGGTCGTGGCTCATTTTTTTTCATTTTCTTCTCTCTCTGGAGCTTTAGACGAGCGTTCTGACATTTTCCAGCCACAAGCTGTTTTTCAAAACTTGTTTGTCTGTGAAATGTGTGCTGCTCAGCACAACCAGGCAGCGTGTTCTACATCCCAGATCGGTGCAACGTTCGGGGCTGTGCTGAAAGTGAAACCTGTGTTTTGAAAGGTTTCCTGCAGCGAGGCCAGAGCTATGTGAGCTCTTCCCCTTCCACGTCCTGCTCCTTTGTAAGGAGAAACCTCAAAAGTTCCTTGCCCTGATTTTTTTTCTCTATTTCTTCAGAGAAGGGTTTTGTGTATTACAGTCAGTGAACCCACACTGGCCAATTTATCACCAGCATGCAGGAGGGATGAACCAGCCAGACCTGCTCAGAGAGGCTTGTGCAAATAAAAATTGGCATAAAAGAGCCTATATCTTTTCTTTTTCAGCACAAATAATCCAAGGTGCCAACCCTACCTGTATTTGCCTGTCTCTCAAGAATGATTTGAACCTTCAACACCGGGTTGGTTATGGTCATCTTTTTGAATTTTGGACTGGTTTAGAATTAATCTGGTATTTTTACAAGTTGGTTGTGGTTCTGGAAGTGAACCTGGAGTTTGTCCAGACTTTGTGGGTCTGGAGAACTGGCTGTAGCCACCGAGGTGATGTAAGTGCCTGTTTAGGACAGGCCTGTATCACTGCTGGAGTGCCCCATTTGGTGACTGTCCCAGCGCTGGTTCTTCCCAGCCCTTCTGGAAACACAGAAAATGCCACGAGCAGAGATAACAAGGATGTGTTTTGGGTGATCCAACATGTTTACCCTGAATCTGTTTAAGCTTTTCAACAGAACCGCCTCCAGCCTTGACTTCCTGAATTTTGGTGGGTGTTTGCAGAACTCGAGGAGCTGTCAGTTTAAAAATAAACCGAAGGGCGCCCGTCCAGCTCGTTTTCCTCGTTAGAAACAAAGCTGTTTCACTGCAGCTCTGCTTTCCCTCTGAGAGGATGGAAAGTGTGCCTTCACACGCTGGCAGCCCAGGCCCAGAGATAAGTGCTGTGCTCAGGAAGGGCTGTCACCCACCCAGCTGGGAGTTATCCCTGTGAGATGCCGGCAGCGCGGGACCGAGCCCTCCCTGGGGTTACGCCTCGGAGCACTTCTCTCTCCATGGGATGAGAACTGTTTGAGGAGGCTTGTGGGCACTGTGGGGAATAAAATGCTGGTTAAGGGGGTGACTAGACCTAGTCTAGCAAGTAAAGAGGGTTTTGATCTGCGTTGGAGACCATTGGAAAATCCTGGAATGATCTGAGGGATGCTAGAGGGATGCTTGGCTCAGACTTGGCCTGAGAAGCTGAAGGAATGAAAAGGCTCCTTGTGGTCTTGATTGCTGCTAAATATGCACAAGTAGAGGATAGGAGAAGTGGATTTTTCTGGTCCCTGCACAGCTGTGTGCCCAGTGTGCCTCCTCTGGCTCTTCTTTGGGCAAATTTTGTGGTTTCTCTTGAGGTGAGCAGTGGGTCAGTTCAGGGTGGGCATTTGCTGTGTATGGTGTATTGGGCCTGATACATTTTGCATTTTGTAGGTCCTAACAAAATAACCAGCCCTACAACCAGCCCAGCACTGTTGGCTTTAAAACCTTAGAGTCTATCTTCACTTCCAGTAGAGAATGCTTGCTTTTACTTCTTAATTCTTCCCCCCAAATATTCCTGCGTTCTAGTAAACATCCTCTGAGCTTTGGGTTTTGGGTTTCCAACAGAAAAGTACTGGGGTGAAACCATGGGAAGTGCTGAAGGTGGACAGGCATCAGACAGCATGTTGGCCTCTTTGATATTAGTGCCCTGCTCCCAAGTGAGTTCAGGACTACTTTCCACTTGATGAATTCATTTTATTAAAACTAACAGTTATAAAGGCATCTTCTTGTTTGTTTAGAGAATAACTTATTTTTTGACAAGCACGTTCCTCAGCAATGTGGAGTGTCCCAAAGTCTGTGAGTCCACCAGACAGCTTGGCCTAAATAAACCAATGCCTGATGGAGTTAGGACAGTCTCCCTGAGAACTCCTGGCAGCTTTGGGTCTACAAGTTAATTCAGGATACAGCTAGGGATCTCACTATTTTCTGCTTTTTCTTTCAGCAGCGAAACGTCAGGATCAAGTTTGAATATGAAGGAGAGAAAAGGTAGGTACCCAGTCCAGTCCCCCATGAATACAGGGACAAATTACCTTTTCCACCCAACACCATCCTGCTGACTTCAGCCAGCTGCAGATGAGCTCACAGCAGGATTCATTCCCCTAAAACCAGCTATGGTTTTATGTGCAAGAGCCTTGCCTCGTCACCCCATTTGCCACAAGAAGCTCCTGGAATTTGCACTCAGGCAAAATGGTTCCAAGCTGGAAGTCATTAAATGCCTCTTTTACTGGGGATGTTGGGTGCAAGCTTGAATCCTTTTCTCTTGTTAATTCTTGAGCCCCGCTGAACCACAGTGGAGCTGGAACTCTACAGAAGTGTGTCCTTTGATTAGCAGTCCATGACACTTACTTAAGATAACCAGATTTTGGGCATGTGTCCCATAAAAATAGGGCTGGGAGTTAAAGCTTGTCCGCCCTTCCCTGCTTGACATTTTCATGGAATCACCTCTGCTTGGTGCTTGGTGACGGTGACAGGGCAGGACACAGGCTGAAGGTCCAAGCTGCATGTTAAAGCCAAAGCAAATTTAAGTAGTGTTGTGGTAGGGTTAGACTGCTGTAAATACCTATAGAGGTGCTACATGTGATGGTCCAGGAGAATCACAGGATGCCAAACTGCATCATCCCCACTTCCAGCCCTCCTCCCTATCCAGAGCCTCTTGCTGAAAATGGAGATGATAAATCACTGACCAGTGCCTGATCTGGGTTTCTCCAGTGAAAGGCTGCTGGACTTTCTTCTTTTCCACCTGTACCTCACATTAGAGGGAGCAGCAGAGGAGCTGCACTAGGGTTTTTGGTAGATATTCTTGCAGGGTAGTCCAGTCTGCTATTGGGCACAGCAGAGGAGCAGCATTTCTGTGAGTGTAAAAGCAAGGAGCAGACTTTATGCTTCATGATGGAATACAGGTCCTTTCTTCTGCACTGTCAGTTGAATCTCAAATTCCAGTACGCTTCTACCAAACTGAGACTGTTGTATTTGTTTGTGCATACAGGATTATCCAGTTTCCAAGACCAGTCAGATTCAAGGAAGTGGTGCAGAAGGTCACGGATGCTTTTGGACAGACGATGGACTTGGTCTGTGTGAGCAATGAGGTACTCTTCCCCTTACTGCTGAGGGGCAGCTTTAGGGTGCCCGGTGCCAACTTCAGAATTGAGCAGTGGTTTCTTCTGAGGGCCCTGATTTTGTGTTTTACTTGGATGCAAAGAAAAATAACCTTATTTTGTAGTTCCCAGCTAGTGAGTGCACAAGAGCTGTTGTCTGGACACAGCTCAGACGGATTCTCAGACTCCAAGCTAGGCTCTTCCCTTCTCAAAATCCTTTCAAGTAAGGCCTGTTGCACAGGAAACATTGTCTTTTTCCCAGGAGAAAAGATACCCCTCACTCAAACAGGGCTGTGAGGTCTTCCCACCTTGGGGGCAGCTGCAGGAGCATGAAGTGCAGAGCTCGAGGGGCAGGGCTGCTCACACAGTGTTCTTTTATCTAGCACTGACTTTGTCTCACCCAAACCCCAGCACGGTGTGCACATTCTTGTGGCCGGGTCTGCAGCGAAATGTGCATCACTGAACGTTCCTCCAGCAGGTCCTGTGGCCACATAAAAGCAGCCAAGAAACCCTCCCTCTGCAATCCTTGCATTTTAAGGCTTGAGGATCTTTCTCCTCTATCCTTCATCCCCCAGGCCTCTGTGTTTTTCCCACTTTCTCTTTGAGCCCAGCACTGTGTGTGAAAGGAGGGTCCTGCTGAGGGTTGTTAGCAGAAGGGGGAAATCCTGGGCAGCTGCTTTGGGGTGCTCAGTGTTTTCTTGTGAGGTATCTGGAGCCACTGGACTCTCAGGGTGGGTTTGGCTTTGGGAAGGAGGAGAGGGCCAAATGGAAAAGAGGTGGGCTTTTAAACACAAATCCTTTTGGATTTGTCGTGGCAGCTGGCTTGTTCAAGTATTAACTGCAGATGACCTGCAGCCTTTAATCAAAGTATGAATGCAGAGAGAGGTCTTGAAGAGAGCTTTCTTCTTTCCCCCCCCCCCTTTCTTATTTTCTCCCTTCTGTTTCAATAGAGATTTGCTCAACAAAGAAAGTTCTTATTCTTTTACAATAGGTACCTCATGATACCAAAGTGTCCACTGGGTTTTGACTTTGAATGCAGTCAGGTTTCTAATCTTGGGCATTCTTTGACAGCCCTCCCGGGAAAAGCCTGCCATTGAATTCTCCAGGAATGACTCATTTCATTCCAGGTTTCTTCCCACTGGAAGAGGATTTCTTTCCAACAACAGCAAACAGAAGCTTAAATAATGCATTTTATCCCATGTTAGAGACTGTCTTCCTGAGCATTTGCACAGCACATAGCAGGGCCATGAGCAGGCCTTTGGGTACTCCTGGTTTCCTAGGGCTGGGGATGACTTCCAGTGCTTTGTTTTCCTACACATAAAAATTCCACCTCTTGAGAGCCCACAGCTTTGGGAAGATGTCTGAGAGGTGGTAATTCGGGGTTGTTATTGTGGAAACACCGTAAACAGACAAGAGTGATCCTTGGGGACATAGCCTACGTGCTCCCTTGGTGACACCCCAGCATCTGGCCCCTGGGTCAGGCTTTGGGGTATCATCACTGCAAGTCTCAGAGGAAACATGACCACAGACTCTTTGCAGTTAAATATTTCACCCTGTCTTTATGCTCTGAGGGAGCTGTTCAGTAATTCTTTGCTGCCATCAGACATCTTTCTTGCAGTGGCACATTGTAGACTAAATTTACACTGAGGTCAGCAGGCCCCTGTGAAGTCTCACCGAGTGGCCGTCCCTGTCCTGGTGGAGGAGGAGTCCTGAGGCCAGGATCAGGGAGATGAGGATGCCAGCTGGGTGGAGCAGGGGCACGCATGAATCACATCCTGGTGGGACCAGGAATCAGCAGGCTGGGGCTGGTGTAGATAAGAGCAGGGCCTGGCCATGGGTGTCCCCCGTGGGGTGTCTGTGTTAGTTCTGGGCTGGGCTCATCTTTCTGAGGAGTGGGACAGCAAAGCCTGGCCTGGCCAGGGGCAGCACAGACACCAGCTTGTGATGTGACCTTGGGCAGAACACTGAACCTCAATGTGCCACCACTTCTCTTCTGACCTCTCGTTGTCTCCTCCGAGGCTGCCCTCAGCATCATTCTGGGGCTTAGGGAGAGTTAAAGCCTGGGGAAATGGTAGAGGCACCATTATGGGGGGGAGGGAGGAGATAAAAGCATATTTAACAAACCTTTGTCGAGAATTGTTGATGCCAGTTGGGCCTGCATTGGGCAGGAAGATGAACTAATTGACCTCTCAGATTTTTCCCCAACCCCGTTTCCTACAATTCTTTGGCTTTCTGCAGTGTCTTACAGAGTGAGGTCTGGCAGTGCTGCTGTAGTCAGTGAAACCTCAGCCTCTGCTCTCACTTTCTCAACCTGCAGTGGAGAGACCACCAAGTCCCCCACTAAAACATCAGGCTCCAGGGGAGGATACTACTTAAAAGCAACAAAAAAAATCTAGTAAGCTGTATTTAGTGCAACTTCTGTGCAGGTGAACTTTGCTGTTAGTCACAGCTACTCAGTCTTTAGATCAAATAAACCTGGTAACTGGAAATCCACCCTGGCAATTACTGCCGTGGTTCTGCAGGAGTCTATATTTAGTTTCATGCCTAGTAGATACCTGTTCCTGATATCCATATGTGCCACAGTCTGGAAGCCAAATGGAGCAGAATTTTCTTGCCAGATGTTGGTAATAGGTAAAGCCAAGCTAAATACTGGCTCCAGTCCCTTTTACAAGAGGGCAGTTTCTCCCTGATGTTTTTGGCTCCTCTGAAGGAGGCACGCAAACATGTTCATGTTGTGATGTTGGAGAGAGATGGAGTGACCTACAGAACATTCTGTTCAGAGCAGCAGCTGGGGGATTGCTCTCAACATTTATGAGGAGCTCAGTGAAGGGATGGGTGAGCAGTGGGGCTGTGCTTAAGAGTTCAGAGTCAAGTTCTGCTTGGTGGTGAAACAAGGGAGAGCAGCTCTTCACTATCCTCAATTCTGTTTGGTTGGATTTGTGTAGGGAAGGAGCCTTGTCTGCTTGAGGCAGAGCCTTGCTGTGGAGCCTTTGTGAACTTCAAGAGGGTTAAGCAGTGCCCTAAGGGAATCTCTCCACCTCTACTGCTTAAGGGAGCAGGCTGAGCACTGCATTTGGGACTCATGTTCAGTGCCATCTTTGTCTGATATCTGCAGGCAACACAGGTTGTTCGTTCAAATATGAATCTTATGTGAGAGGAAATCACAGAATCACAGACTGGGTTAGGATGGAAGGCACCACAGTGGGTCATCTGGTCCAACCTCCCTTCTTAAGCAGGGTCAAGAAGAGAGAGAAGCACATGGCACAGGATTGTGTCCGGATGGTTCTGGAATATCCCAGTGAGGGAGAGGTTCTGGAATATCTCAGTGAGGGAGACTCCACACCCTCTCTGGGCAGTCTGTTCAGCGTTTGGTCACTGCACAGGACAGAAGTTCTGCCTCATGTGCAGGTGGAACTTGCTGGGATCAGTTCCTGCCTGTTCCTCCTGTCCCACTGCTGCGCCCCATGGAGCAGAGCCTGGTCCCTGCTCTGACCCTCCCTGCAGACAGGAACAGGCAGGGATGGGGCCCCTCTCAGCCTCTCCTCTCAAGGCTGAACAGCCCCAGCTCCAGCAGCTTTTCCTTGTGAGAGAGATGCCCCAATCCCTTAATCTTCTTTGTAGCCTCTGCTGGACCCACAACAGGAGCTCCATGTCCCTCTCGTACTGAGGAGTCCGGAACTGGGCACAGCACTCCAGATGTGCCTCACCAGGGCTGAGCAGAGGGGCAGGATCCCCTCCCTGACCTGCTGGGAATGCTCTTCCCAGTTCACCCCAGAATATCACTGCCCTTCTTGGCCACAGGGCCACGAGCACACAGCCTGAGGTATATTTGCCCACGGGCCAACAGCCAGAACCTTGGCAACACCCTGGGATTAAAAAGGTTCTCCCAGGTGGCTTGTGAGTGTCACCTTGTGTGGCAGCTGCTCTGAGGTGGGTTTGCTGTGGCTGGTGGCAGGAGCCCTGATCACCCAGAGGGTTGCGTCACTTTTCAGGACTTCTGGGAAGCTGTGGCTCCCAGTAAGAGCAGTGAGAGCCTGCTGGGAGCTGTGGCTGCTCGGTGCCTTTGGTCAGTGGAGTTGCAGTGTACTTTGGCACAGGCGTGAGAATAACATGTGCTGTGTTGGCCGATTCAGTGCCCGAGGCAACCTGCAGGGGCTGAGGCCTGTTTGGTATGAGATTAGGCAGAATATCCCGGAATGAGGGGCAAGAAGTTGTGCTTTTAATCTTAGCCCAGGGCAGCAGAAGGCCACAGAGCTCCTCTGAAGTGCAGCCGTGTCGGGTGTCGGAGGCTTTGCAGGCTGTCTGCAGGACATGGTACACCACACAGCAATGTTGGGAGGGTCAAATTCCCCGTGGAGGTATGAGGGCAATAGTCTGCCGTTTCCCAGGAAAACATCAGGACTTTTTGCTGCCTGACAGACACGGCTCTGTGTAGTTCTCTGTTCTCATGAAGAGCAGAAGCTGAATCTGTTCTGCTGGGAGTAAAAGAAGTGGTTCTTGGAAGGAGAGCAATGGAGACCTTTCACATCAAAAGGGAAAAGACTCTTATATGTGGGATGTTCCCTGGTTTCACCTGATGAACAGACACTGTGGAGCTGTGTCAGCATGCAGGAACACAGGCTGCAGCAGTAGGGAAGGGCACAAAGCATCTGCCAGAGTAAATCGTGTGCAACTCACTGGTGTCTTGGAGCACCACTGCATGACCATCTTCCCATGAAGAAACCCAGGAATAACCTGTGGGGCTGTTTTGGGGCTGGGGAGCAGCAGGTCCTGCCTGCAGAATCTGAATAGCCCCAGAGTAGCAGGCAGCAAGCTCGAGGTTTCGTCCCAGCCCTCTCCTTTTCCCACTAGCTGGATTGCTGGTGTGACCTTTAAGCTTTCTCCTCGCAGATGTTGTTTGTTGTATTTTTTTGCGTCTGTTCCCTGGTAGATGAGGTCTTGGAAGAAAATGTTAGAGCTCGGCAAGCTGGAGGGCACGGGGGCTCCGTTTTCCATCGCCTCCTTGGGTCCCTCCCCCGTCCCCCGATTCCCAAGCTGCTTCCTGTAAGAATCTGGCTCCTTCTGTTTACCCAAAAGTGTGACATTGCCATCCTCCGGTGTTTGTTTAATCCCTTCCAGCTCCTGGTCCCACTGAAATCCCAGGAAGATTTGGACAAAGCGATGGAACAGTTGGAGCTGAGCCCTTCCCTGAAGAGCCTGCGGATCCTTGTGAGCGCTCCAAAGAAAGCAAATGTGAGCCCTTCACCTTCCCTGCTCTTTTGTGTCCGGAGTCAGATGCCTTGTTATTGTGTTGGGGAGTGGAAAAGAGTCTCCTGACAGTGCAGAGCAGAGGGCAAGCTGGTTGTGAGGGGGCTCAGCCCTGCTCTGGCTCAGCTGCTCAGAAATCTTCCTGTGGTAGTAGCCCAGAGGCTGAGCTCAGCTCCCTCTGGCTCCTCCTGCGTCCTGTGAAGGGTTAAATACTAGACTGACCCTCAAACAAGGGTAAACCCCTGAGAAAACCCCTTGTGCTCTCTTCCTAGGGAGGCTGCCACCATTCCTTTGTCACCTCGCTGAGTTCAGGGTGATGCCCTGGGTGGCAGCGTGGGGGCTGTCTCCACGTGCTGCTGCAGTGCTGAAGGCTGGGAAGAGCAAACAGGAGAATCCTTTGGTCTCATGCAGAACTGTCTGGATTTTTTCCATCTTTATTTATTTATTAGTTTTTCCTGAGCTCAGTGGTTTTGCAGTTAAGCCTGTTAGCTTGACCTCGCTTGCACAGAGTGTCTTGCCAAAGCACACGTCGTGCTGCCCCAAGCACGGGCTGTAAAGCGAGGGATTTGTAGATGTTGCAACTCTTGTTTCTTCCTTTTATTTCCTAGAAGTGCTGGAGAGACTGGGAGTCTTGAAACTCAGAGTGCTCATCCTCACGCTCCTGCTGGTGCTCACAGCCCCTGGAGCTTCTCCTCTCCTTTTGAGAGGCTTGGGAAGTGCAAGGACCAGAGTCCCAGGGGAAACTGAGCTATCAGCTGGGGTTTCCTAAACCCTGGGTGGAAATGGGGGGATCTGCCCTGGCAGTTGTGGGAACACAGCAGTATTGCGAGTCAGCTGCTGAGAGCAGAGGGGCCAGGTAGATTCCTGCCTGCCTTTGAGAGCAGACCCATCTCCTCCTGAAGCACGTGGCCGTGCTCCTGTGTGTGAGAACACACGGCTCTGAGGTCATACACAAAATTATCACAAAGTCACAGCTCACTATAGCGTGTTGTCTTAGTAAGACCTGGCCACTACCAAGTTACCAGCTGGATGTGCATTTCTTTGCTCTTCCCTTACCTGTCCTCCCTGACCTTGCACTCTCTGCTCCTCTGCACTGTTACAGAGGAACCTCTGCAGTGCCTGGGCTGCCACTGGAGTCTAGGCAGCACGGAGGAGAGGTGCTGATTTGGGGATTGCAAGTGTTCTCAGTCCAGCGATCAGTCTGTGTATCTGTCTGGAGATTATGCAGTGCAGGAACAGTCTTTTGTGTCAAATATCTGTATTTGCCATTATCAGTGGGAGCTTAGTCTTATTAGACTGTTTTATTAACAGATGTGAATTGTTTGTGAATGGTTTTTGGATCACTCTAGGTTACGTGCATGTCTCCTTTCTTTCTTTTTTTTTTTTTTTTTTTTTTAATAGTTCTTGGGTAATAGGGTCACGGGGAGCCAAACACAGGGTTTCACATGGTGTGTTCACAGGGCTCTGGCCAAGCCTGATCATTCCCTTTGTCTGATTACCAGCTCCTGCAGCCGAACAACAGCAAGCAGCATGAAATGAGGATCTCCAGATCCATGGGCGATATCATGGGATCCCTGTACAAAGACTCCGAGAGGACGCGCAAGTATTCGACAGGTCAGTGAAACGCAACGCCCTGAGGGGTGTTTTGTGCTATTTCAGCCTGGCCCCTTCCTCTTTTTCTGTCACAACCCTGTGGGTGTGACAGGCTGGATGGCCACGCTGGTGTCCCCCACAGGAACTCAGTGCAGTTGCTTCTCGTCCTCAGCCTGAGGAAGAGACTCTGTAGGTGGGGTGAAGTTGTGCTGAGCGGAGTCACTTTGAGCACAAAAGTGAAGAGAACAGGGGACCTGGGGTGTAATTTGGGGCTGGGAAATGCAGTGATAAAAATTTCCAGTGAATTTGATGCCACTGAGCTTTATCAAAGTGAAGGGTGAGAATCTATGGAAAACCAAGGCTGTTTGGGACCTTTGGTTATTCCTTTAACCGTGTGCTGCTGTTCTCTCGGTATCTGTCCCCCTTTCCCAGCTGGCAGAATAATGTAGTAAAGTGGGCTCAGGCTCCTTAGCTCGTGGGCTGGGACCAGTTTCACCACATAAAGACCAAATATGTGTCTCTGTGCTTGTTGGTGAAATGACACGTGTGATAATTGTTTTTGGGGTTTCTCAGGGGAATGGATGTGTGCAGTGTTTTGCAGTGGTCACATTCCAGAGGAAGGGGAGCATCCCTTTCCTTCAGACGTGCTGGAAATAGGTACCTGCAATCCCTGAAGCCAGGCTGGCAAATGCCTGATTCTCCTCCTGCAGCCCTACAGGGACTGGAGTTTGTTTGTAGCCTTGTGTGGTTTTCTCTTTGGTTTCCTGAGCTTGAGATTATGCTTTCCTTGCTTTCTAAAATACTCTAAGCTTTTTGAAATCTTGTTGATCAGCTGTCTGTAGGAGCTTTTGTGTGATTTTGTAGAGAGCAGGGTGCCTTGTGCTGAACTGGTAAAGCCACACACAGGACTGTATAGCAGGGGTACAATTATTCATATTCCAGCCTACAGGCAGGATTAATGATCTTTTAACACGGTGAATGTTCTTTGCCAGGTCTGTGGGTGCAGGTTATAGGGTAATTTCTACAGATCCCTATTATTTTCATGCAAGTACTTACCAGCTGTAGAACTGACAGCCTTGAACGAAGTGGGAGTCCCCTTCAGAAATACACATGGAGAAATACTTCATCCTCTAAAGATCCTCTGTACTTATACGGCAGTAAATACTTCCAAACTCTTCTGTGTGCAACAGAAGAGTGTTTTTCTCCAAGGACTCGACCCTGCTCTGTTTCATAGGCTGTGCTGCCTTGATAAAATACCATGTGGTTTGCTGCATCTCAAGCAAGATGTATAGAAAATGTTCTTCTAGGGTAGATCCAACATGTGCAGCCATGCCTAACTCTTACTGATGCCAGGGGTGGGTGGCACATATGCAAGAGCTCCCTTTGAGCCTGGTGTTTGGATGTACCAGGGTTGTCTTTTTCTGTTGTTTTCTTTTTTTTTTCCTAGCTCACATGGTTTTTGAGAGTTTGGCAGAGTCACTGGATGACCCTGAATGAAATGCACACATAAATACAGGGTAAAGCACAGAGTCTCAGCAGAAACTGAGCAAAACATCTCTGCTGCCCTGTTTGGTTTTTTTTTGGCATGTGTTAGGCTGTTAATGTGAGCCAGCAAAGAGCTGTGGCACCGGGAGCTGTCACTGACGTGTGCTGGGCAGGACTGATTCCATGTGTGGCTGTGCAAGTGGGAAGATGGGTTCTTGCAGAGTTAAGACTTTCCTAACAACTTTTGTACTGTTCTTTGGCCTTTCCTTACTGTTTTGGAGCTGCTGGTTCCAGGGCAGGTCTGCACTACTGACTGTGAGGTGTTGCTGCCTTGAAGAACACCCTGAGCCAACAAAAGGCAGACAGAGGCTGAGATATCAGCTCTGAAAGGGTGAGAGCCTGAGGTACAAATGGATTTTGAGGGAATGCTCGAAGAGCAGAGTGAGGGATGGACAATGGACAATGTGCTGCTTTAGTCAAGGTAAGGGTGAAGCAGCACTGGGCAGCACCAGCTGTGGAGTGCAGAGTGTGCTGCGGTTGGGATTTTCAGGAGCTGATGCACCAAAACCAGAGTCCTTGGCACTGTCACATGGTCAGGTGGCAAAAGTAACCAGCCCAAGCGTCAGTCCTGCCTCTGGTTCTTTCTCCATGTAAACCATCAGTCTTGCAAAGAGGTTGTGACAAGCCCTCTGCATAACAGATCACTCTTCTCTCTTTGGGTTTTCTGGGGTCTGCACAAAGCTACTGCAGCTCTGCCTAAGAGGTGCTCACAGTCCAGCAGATGCATTTCTGACCTCCTGAGTCACAACTGGGCGATCCAGCAGCTGGGCAGAAACTCCAGCTTAGCTGAAAGGGAGAGCAGCGTTTCAAATGGAGCATAAAACCCAGCGTCAGGGAATAGACAGACAGACAGACATGATGCTGTGTTTTGGTTTCCCGAAGTGGGGATTTCACTGAACTTGGTGCATAGTCAAAAGGCATCCTAAGAGGCTGGGAATTGTGTAGGAGAAATTGTTCTACACTTGCAGTCACAAGGCATTTCACAGTGTTTTCCTTCTGCTCTCATCAAAGTGGTTGCTATCAAAAAAAAAGATCTTAACTCAGTTCAGCTTTTCTCTTGAAACCACATTTAGAAGGAGATTTAAAATGAATTTATAATAAAAGGTAGCTCAGGGTCATGTTCTCCCTGTTTCTGAGATGTCTCATGTTTTTCTGCTGACTCTGCCATGTAAGCAGCAGTGGAAAATAATAAAACTGTATGTTATTGGCACAAGCACATTGGAAGGGAGGTAGATGTTCTGGGGAAGATTTAGCTATTTTTGCTTCTGCTGGGCAGAAAATGTTTTCACTCCATGTCCCTGAAATACCTTATGCAAAGTCAATATTTTCTTTTTTTTTTCCTTCCCCCGTAAACTTTTACAGTGGAAATCCCCTTCCAGTTTTTTAGTGGCCAGCAACAGTGCAAGGAAACTTGCACTAAAATCTTTTTGGGTTCTGGATTTTCAGATAACTGAGGATTATTTTTATTTACTTTGAAGAAATACATGTTTCAGAACATTACCCACAAATTATTTAACGTCACCATTTCAGTGGAAACATTTGCCAGAAGCTTTATTTTACTGGTTTTTTTCATGGAAAACCAGGCTTCTGAGCCATGGCTTGGTGTGCCTGCCAACCCTCTCCAGGCCAGGAGTGTTGCAGGAGTTGGGATGGATGAGACCCACACTATTTTGGGAAGAGGAGGAAAATTTGTCTACATGCACCATGCCAGCTGCTTTAGGGCTAGAAAATAGGCTCTGTCTTCCTTATTAGTTTAAAAGTACCCTAAATTTGCCTTAAATCAAGATGTAGAAATCCATCCTCAGAGGGGGGATGAGCATGGAGAGGAGAGAGACTCGTAGGCATCCCACTGGAAAAGAAGAAAATGAGGGAGATTTGGTCCGTCTGCTCACAGCTCCCCTTGACAGGACCAGAGTGAGAAATTTCCAGGTTTCTGTCTCGCTCCTGTGCTTTCCATGTCCTGAGCCTGGTGTTTCTGCCAGGGCTCAGAGGAGCAGCACATCTTGACATCGTGGTGTCCCTCGTTCGGGAGCGTCATCCCAGGGCTGGGCTCCCTCCCCGTGGCTGCAGCTGTGAGTGGGGGCAGCTGCCAGCAAACCCTCCCTGGCTCTGCCTGTTCAGGGGCTTCTCCTCCCTCCTTGATGCTGGTCGGTAACGGGTGAAGTTTTGGGAAGAGCAGGGGAAGATGAAGCCAGGGAATGCGGGGGCGGAGGGAAGCCAAGCCTGGCACAGGGGAACTGGCTGTACGTGCAGCACCACGAGCTCTGCATATACTGCATGAAAGACACTTTTTAAACAAAAATATCAGAAGGGAACATGAAAGGCCCCAGTGGGTGCCAGCAGTGACTGAGTCTCCGTGCTGTCCTGGTGCTCTGTCCTCAGGACACGCTGTGCTCTCATCTCAAATCTATGGCTCTACATTCGCGTGTGTAGCATGGAGCAGGAGTCCCTCCCAAAGCACCTTGCTGCAGAGGGGAACCGAGGTCAGGTGCTCAACCAGTGCCAATTTGCAGAGTTTCTCTGAGTTCAGGAATCTCAGAGCTGCTGAGATGTGACCAGCACTCTGCCTGTACAGAAGTGCCTCACAGCCTGCCCCATCCCCACTGGAGCTGACATGTAATCCCACAGACCCCAGGACAGTCCCTTGGGGGCCTCCTCTCCCTGCCTGGTGCTGCTGCTGCTTCTTGAGTATTAGGTCAAGTGTGAAGAGCAGCTGTGATGTGTCAGACAAGCACATCTGGGCTATTTTGTCTGTTTCTTCCTCTGCCTCAGGGTGGATTAATCAGCCTTATCCATTATGTCCGATGTGCCTTGTGTTTTCCCCACTATGAATTAAGCCTGCCGTGAAGTAGCACTGGTGCACTCTCTCTCTGACCCCTATTTTCCATTCCTCCCCTCCTCCAGCAGCACTCGGATTGCCTGAGGTTTTCTTAACAGGGCAGGATCGGGCTGGAGTGGGGAATCAACCCTGAGCTCCAGAGCTCTGCTCCCAGCACCTCCCCATGTTCCTCCCAGGTGGATGGGCATGCTTGGATGCAAAGCAGCAGCAACCAGTGCTCCAGGAGGTGTGAGGCTGCATGAATTACTTTGGGCAGCACTTCTACCCAAACAGCCTGGCTGAAAAGAGATCTGCTTCACTCCAGCAGTTTCCAAGCATGCAAAAGCCTAAGCACGTTGTTCAGTTTCCTTACCTGCTGGGAAATAGCTGGTGTCTTATCCCCTTTTAAAGTTTTTGGCAGGAAATGTGGCTCTGGGAGGTCAAACACAGCTGATCTATGGCTGGGAGTAGCTGTTACAGGCAAAGGCTTAATGCGAGATCATGCGAAGTCTTTGTGCTTGTGATAAATCTTGTTTAACTCCCTGGGTTCAGAGTCAAGCAGGGCATGTACAGCTCTTTGTAAAATCAGAGTCAAAGGGTTTCTGGATAACAAGTGGGTTGTTGGAGCAGGAGATCACAGCAGGGCACGAGCAGACCCACAGCTCATTGCAGCAGTAACAGAAATGCTCAGCAGAGCTAAGGTACAGCAGTTACACCACACTAAATCCTCCAGCAGCTTTTTGGGGCAAGAGCCACCCAAATGTCCTTGTGCTGCATTCCAGATTGGCATCTGCTAAGCAAATGAGGGGCTGCTGATGCAGTGATTTATCCAGGGTGCCCGAACTGCTCAATAGTTAAAAGTTTGTTTATTTATCTTCAAAGAGAGGATGCTGTACTTCCCAACTGGTTTTGTTTTAGGGCTGGTGGAAAGCCAGTTCGTTATGAGTGCTGCAGCACTCAAGAGATTCTCTTCTCTTGATCTTGGCATTACTTCAGTTGGAGTTTTTTCACTGTGTTCTTATCCTGCAGGAAATCTGTGAAGGAGAAAATAGGAAGAAGGAAAAAAAACCTAGCTCAAAGCCATATGACTTTTATTTTTACAATCTGAGCGAGGAGTCAGAAGGAAGATGTAGCATGGGATGGACAAATCTGTGTGTTTGGTATAAATCCAGCAAAAAAAGCCTGATTTAATGGTCTTTAATGCTGGTGTGACACTGTTAACATTAGCAGCTCCTGATGTATGTCTGCTGAAGTGAAAGGTAGGAACTCGGGTTCGTAGTGTTGATCACACAGATGGATTTATGCCAGAGACCCATCTGGCACAGTAACTGTGATGCAGAATAGCAGCAGAAGAGGCAGAAGTGTTGTGCTGATAGATCAGTGTTGACTTTCCATGATGGGATAGGCCCCCTCCCAGCACCTTTCTCTGGTGCTTAGCCTGGGCACATTGTTAGCAAATGGTAGCAGTGGACCCAAGAACTGGCAAGAGTGCCACAAAATGGATACAAAATGGGAGGAAACACATCTCCATGTGCTTTCTATCTCCTCGAGGATGTGTGCTTTTCAGAAGTCTGCCTGACAACGAGTTCTTGTGCTGTGTGGAGGCTCACGTTGCGCGATGCCGACCGGCTGAAGCTCCAGCACGGATCCGTGCGGATCTCCGTCAGCAATTCCTCGCCGCGGGGTGATGACAGCACAGGGATGGAGGGGAGGGACTGCAGGGAGTCAGGCAGAGCCAAGACTGTGCAGCTGGGCCAAGCAAGGGCAGCAATCCCGAAAGCTGGAGCAGCCACAAGGATAGAGTGGATTCGGGGGAATAAACAGGAGGAATGGAACATCTTCATAAAGAAGCTGTGGAGTTCTCTCCCAGCTGCAAAATGGAAATCACCTTCTGCTAAACGAGCCCTGTGAGGGAGACAGCGGAAACTTTGCTGTCTGTGCACAGGATGCAGGGGGTAGAGGCTCTGGGGTTATAGACAGGGGAGACAATTCCCTTGGCACAAGATGGGTCATACTGATGCCATAGGTCATTCCTGCCCTGGGGTTTTTGGATATGAGGTTTGGGTTCCCAGCTTTACTTCCATGCAGGGAAGGGGGGAAGAAAAGGGGATTTGAGTGCAAGTCGTTTTCCGTAAAAGAACTGTTTCAGTGATGTTGCACTGAGCACAACCAGGCTGTTTCCCAGATGGCTGAACAGGGCAGTGACCTGCTCCAGGGAGGGAATGCCCAGAGGTCAACGGGGAGGTGGGTTTGGAGTTTGTGGTTTGCTTTGAGTTTGATTGTATCACAACTGAACTCCAGAGCCCCTTCCTTTCTGGCATGGTACCTGGATACAGTGACAGCTCTTAGGGTCCAGGCTGTGTTGAAGGTCACCTCTGCTACCTGCATGTAACAAGTAGTTAACTACCAAACTCTCCCTGCTGCCAAAGCTTTGGAGGATGCCCACAAACAGCACCACAATTCTAGCTCCATTCCCATCTCCACGAGTTCAAACCCAGCAGCATCTCCAGAAGCTCTGTGATCACTGGAGCAGCGTTTCTGGGAGGATTTGGGTTGTCAGGTTCCCTCCTTGACCCGTGTCTGTCCCTGTCCCAGGCTCCCTGCACACCGGGCGGAGCTCTCCGCCCCCAGGCAGCGTCCCCGAGGAGCAGCAGCAGATCGCCCGCCAGGGATCCTACACCAGCATCAACAGCGAGGGCGAGTTCATCCCCGAGACCATGGACCAGAACGTGAGTGGCACTGGGGCTGTGGGTTAGACTGGGGCAGCACTGGCTGTGAGAGCTATTCCCATCACTACATTCCCAGCAGTGCCTGTGCTTGGGGCTCAGGCCAGCTTTTTCCAGGAATGGGTGCCCCTGGGCTTGACATCCCTGGGAAAGTTGGGCCTGATTTCTGGGAACCGTGAGAGCCAGCTGCGGTGGGGATGGCAGATGTGCCCGGGCACCTCAGGTAGCTCTGGAGCAGCACAGACCTGGGGCACACGTGTGCAGCAGCTGCCAGGCCCTCGTGGCCACAGCATTCCCAGGTCCCGGGACCATGAGGGAATGTGCCAAGCAACCGATTGCCTGCGATTGCAACAGCCTGGGGATATCAGCAGCTCTGGCTGTGTCCCATGTGGTGTTTCTGCCTGACCTTCAGTTACAGTTCTTGGCTCTGCCCGCAGCCTCTGTGGTTTTGTGTCTCTGTCCCTCCCCCATTTATGTTTTTTTAACTCTCTTAATAAGGAGTTTGTATATTCTACTCCCTCGATAATAAAAGAGCAGCAAGTTCCTCAGTGCTGAGCAGTACCTCATCCTCCGGTCAATTTGGTACCCAGGATGGGGGGAACTCTGCAGTGCTGAGGGACCTGAGTGGGAGCAGCTTATACCTCCCTCTCCATGTGCATTTCTGTTCAACCCAGCTCTGAAGAACTTAGTGTAGATCCTGTGAAGTCAGCTGGGCTGTCTGGGCACATGTCGTTCTTGCAAAGCTCTTGGAAATGCAGGACCAAGAGTTTGCAGGAGGAACATGGAAGGACATGTCAAGGCACTCAGCTCAATCCATCAGACTGCTGTGCTGGCCCCCAGGGATGTCCCTTGGGAGATGTGCATTTCCTACACTCAAAAAGCACCCACTAGCTCCACATTTACATGCAGGCTGTGCCAGTGTTTCCATGGCAAAGTTGTGTTTTCAGCAGTTTATTATACAGCCATTAATAAAATAAGAAGTCACTCCGGGTGAGTCTTGGCAGCGTCAGAGTGCAGATGTATCGTGTGCTCCTTGCAGCCAAAAGCTGGCTCTTTATTGTTTTCACATGTCTCCAAAACATGTTGGGGAGGATTAAGACAAAGTGTGTGTGCGTGCAGGGGGAGGGTCCCCATGACCCCCTTGGGTGTAAATCAGCCCAGCTCCACCGGCTGTTCACGGAGCTCCATTAATTCAGAGCCCCAAGCCTGCTCCTCATGAAGGTTCCCAGATGCTGTCCTTGCTTTTCCCCCCAGCATCACGCTGTGGGTGGCCTGCAGCCCTTTGCTGGCGAATTAAATGCAGGAAAAAGGGGTTTGGGGAATGGTTTGGGGTTTTTTGCCTTTCCTCATTGAGCAGCCGTGCTTTTCCCTATATGGGCTTTGCCTTCAGAATGTCCATGTACTGCTGCTTCCATATGTGCCTCATGGAAAACCTCTCAGAAGGTGGAGCTTGCTGCCTGTTGGGGAATGCCCCTGTGCAAGCCTGTGATGTAACTGTGGTCTTGAAGCCAGCCTGGCAGATGAACAGAGGCTGAGTATGGAGCGTGCCCCAATTCCCAATTTTATGCTTTTGAGAAATGAGTCTGTTACAGCTTTAGCTGCTGGAAGAGACCTGGCACAACTGGCAGAGGTGAGGAGTGGGTTCTGTCGGAGTTCTTGCTCCTCTTTGGCTAGTGCATTTTGAAGAGGAGCTTTTTGGGGTAAGAACTAGGAAGCAGAGAAAAATTGCACTTTGCAGTTGGGACTGCCCGGCTCAAACAGCACGAGATGTTCTGACAACTGGCTGAGGAGGCTGACGGGAACAGCCTGTGGAAAGGGAGGCTGTTGGGGAAGGGGGAGCGATGTGGGGAGCAGCAGAGTGTGGCTCCACATGGTGTTTGACCCTCGTGGCTCAGCTTTCCCAGGAGTGAGCTGTGGAGCAGGGGTCAGTGAGTGTCCGCAGCCAGGAGGGAGCACGGCAGCGTGGCTGGAGCAGGCTCTGCTCCATGTGCAAGTGCACACAGCCCCGGGGTTTGCCACTCCATACAAACCCTCTATTGTTACTAACCAGCTATAAATAACCCTGGCCAGTACAATGTCTCATCCAGGAAGCAACACAAATGCAGCTTTTGACTCACTGAGCTGGTGAGAGCCAAGCCAGTTCCTCCAGCCAAAAACCCGATGATGCTGCGCTTATCAGCAGAGAGGAAGGCTGGGCTCGTGTGCCAGGGCAGCTCGGGAAGTCAGGAGTCCAGGGCTGCAATCCTGGCTGTGGTACACAATATCCACTTGGCCTTGGGCACATCATTTGTGTCCTGATACATGTGTTCCTTTAGTATTATTATTATTATTTCTCACAAATACTTTGGGCACTTTGAATCTCATTGACTTCTCTGCACGCTTCGAACATCAGGATGCTGATTATTTTTGCCTCAGTTTTCCTGCCAGCAAATAGCAGTTGGAAAGAATAATAATGCAGGGAGGGCATCATAAATGGATGACCCTGCAGAGGTCTGCTAGTTCTGAGCTTGAAGAGCTACAGTGCGTGGTTTTATTGTTTCCTCTTTTCCTTCTCTGTCAGATGCTTGAAGCTTTCATCAGCCCCGATGACTCGTTGTCTGGGAGCTGCCAGTCGCTGGACAGGTCTGTGGACAGGTGAGTTGTGTGTGTCACCCTGTTCACAAGCTGAACTGCAGCCTCTGCTCCATAGCAGGAGAGGAGGAGGAGGAGCAGGATCAGTGACATCCCCTGAGGTTTCTGTCAGGATGAGGATGCTCCTGAGCAAAACAAAATTATCTTTATCACTGAAAACCAGATCCTAGCACAGATGTCTGTGCAGTGGTGTGATTTGAATTGCACCAATGTGAGCTGGACAAAGACAGTCTGGCTTTGTGTTACCACTTTTTCTTTTTTGTCTTTTGAGACAAAAATTCTCACAGAATCACACAATGGTTTGGGTTGGAAAGGACCTTAAAGATCATCCAGTTCCAACCCCCCTGCCATGAGCAGGGACGCCTTCCACTAGACCAGGCTGCTCAGTGCTCCATTTAGCCTGGCCTTGAACACTTCCAGGAATGGGCATCCACAGCTTCTCTGGGCAACCTGTTCCAGTGCCTCACTACCCTCACAGCACCTCCTCCTCCTCTGGCTCTGCAGTGACTGGGTCAATATTCCACCAGCTTCTCTGTGCCTCCTCCTCCCCAGGCACGCTGTCTGCTCTCCACTGACCACTGGCAAGCTCAGCAGTCCCTGTGCAGTGCCAGCAGCCACAGACGTGTCAGTCAAGGTGCTGAGGACACCAGATGAGCAGTAACTAAGTTTAGCTGCTCAGCAGGAAGCAACTGGGACACGCTGTACTAACCCAGGCTGCGATTCAATGGCTGGTGCCACTGAGCTTGATCCCAGCTCACACGTGCACAGAAACCGTATGTTTGCTGCTGTGCAGGGTGAGCTGTGGATAAGACACAGTGTCCTTTTGGGAACCAGTCTATTTTTTTTTTTCCGTCTGCTTCAAAGATTTTCTATTTTTTTCCGCCGTGGCTCTTGCCACACAGCACCGAGGTTGCGTTCCAGCGGGTCTGCCTTGGGTTGATTGTGTAGCGTGCTTCGGGTTTGCAGCTCCGTGTGCTTTGGATCTGTCTCAGCATCAAGGTCCATTTCCTTTTTGTGGCTTTTAATAATTTCCTGTGATGTATTTGCTCATTGTTACGGCCGTATCGAAGCTGGATTCCTTGTGTTCCCAACCTCTCTGCCCCAGCTTTGCTTTTGCACAGATTTTGCCAGGAAGAGCAGCAGAAGGAGCTCGGGCTGGTTGTAACACTGTTGTGAACCGAGAGAAGAGCTTTAGGCTTTTAGCTCTCTGTTGGTGAGAGGGTGGCATGGCCTGATTTCATGTGCAAAGCAGGCAGATGTGTTCAGTCATGGATCTAGGAGCTGGAAAAAGCACAAGGAGGGCTATATAATCCCAAGGAGGAAAGAAGAGTATTCCTGTAAGTAAGTAGGACTGTTCCTGCAAAGAGGTGGTGGAGGCCTTGCAGCCAGTTGCTTGAGATGGCATCAGCCCAAGAGGGCAGAGTGAGTCACCAGGTTCAGTGACCAGGCTGAGGCTTAGAAACAGCACCACAAACCCCTCTCTGCCTCAGCAGTGATCAGCTTTGACATGAGTAGGTTTCTGAGCACTTCACAAAGCTGATTTCTACTCTGTGCCCATATTGTTAAAAGGGACAGTGGGAAACCAACATGCCCAGATCACTCTTTAAGAGCCTGAGGTGAAATCTGGATTGCTGAAATCCCCTTGCAGTGGTTTTTCATCCTCTCAGTGTGGTTTAAAGACCTTGATCCTTGAGGCACCAATCCCACACTCTCCTTCCTGCTCTCCTGGGAGGCTGCACATTCCCAGTGGTGGTGCAGAGTCTCTGTGTGAGGACGGTGGGAGGTGATGTTGCAGAGAAGGGAAACCTGCACGAGCTGAGCATGACTGAAGGACTCTGGTGTGTACATCTGCAGCAACTGAGCAGCAGAGTTCATGGAAAGCAGAAGTGTGTGGCTGAACACTTGATGTTGAGGGAAAAGGAACCTGCAGCCCTCCTTCTGTGCTGCCTCAGCTACAGGGGTGACAGTTTTTGGCGGCTTCGTTTCAGCCTGGTGACTGCCGTTTTTGCAGCATCCTTTTTGTTTGCCACAGGAACAATCTTCATTCTTGTGCAGGATGAGGATGGGAGCTCAGTGATCAGGGCAGCTTGTGGTTTATCTTGTCCTTTTCCATGTCTATTAATTCCATAGCCTTTCTAGTATAATAAATGAATCCTTGTGGTTTTTTTCATCCCTTTGCAGCCCTCCCTTTCCCCAAACCCCCGTTCCTGGAAGGAAGAGCCATCCCAAAGACGGTCTTGATTGCATGGGTAAGCACTCTTGGTTGTTTGTATTTGCTGAAAAGTATAAAAAGCATGTAGTAAAGAGGCTGGATAAAGGCTATTAGAGGGATGGCACTGCATGAAAAGTAATTAAAAGCAATCAAGCAAACCAGCTGAATGGCTTAGGTAACACTTCAGAATTGACCCTGCAATAATCAAACATGAATGTTCTCTAAAATCAAAAGGCCCAGAGCATCAAACACGGGCAGGGCTGCTCTTGTCTTCATTAACCCTTCTTGACTCTGCAGCAATAGTGAAGAACCTTTGGGTCTGGTTTGGGAATCAATTGACAGCAGCAACAGTCCAAGCTGGGCAGCAGGGACCCTGAGGTGGATGGGTGCAAGCAAGCAGAGCTGTTGAGAGATCTGTGTTGGAGGATGTTGCTGAGAGGGCCGTGCTCTTGTGTTTGCAGACAGCTGCAAGGTGCTGACAAGATGGGAGCAGCTTTGTAGGATCAGCTCTTGTCTCTCTTAGTACCTGGGAGTTGCCCCTTCGGGATCTCAACTTCCTGCATAGCAAACCCCAGCTCTCTAGGGAATTACACCTCTTCCACTTGCATGAATAATAATCTGCAACTGTGCAAATGCTGTGAGAGGAACTGTATTGGTGCTTGCACAGATCATAGGTTACAGCTTAATCACTTATAAACATCCAGCTGGTTAAATAATGGAAACTCTGTAATATTGTAATGACTTGCACCATTAAAAATGAGCAAATGGCAGCCAGCCTGTGGCAGCATAACTCATTGCTGGCCTGAGGCAGGGTTTCTAGATTGAGCTGCAGAGATGAAGCTGCAGTCAGCCCTCGTTGCTGAAGGTTTTAATGCTTCCCCTGTGGCACTTTGCTCTGAGACACCTCTGGGCACCGTTGCTCACACGTGGCTCGCCGAGAACCTCTTGCCCTGTCCTTGTTGCTTCTCTTGCTGACCATATTTCAGCCATTATGTGCTCTTTTTGGCAATCACACCGAAGTGCAGCAGAGGCCAGGAACGGCCTCCGAGGAGCGGCTGCTGGCCCCAGGCTAAGACAAACAAACAGTCAGAAGGGGCTGTGTCATTAGAATTGGATGGGGGAAAAACAGCAGGTGAAAGAAGGGGGTGGAATGACAGATATTTTAATCTCAAGTTATTTGGTGCTACCAGCAATGGCTTCCTGTGCTGTGTTTTTATTAAAAAAATATGTCCTTGTCTCGCATGTCCATCCATCTCTCTCATCATCCAGTGTCTAAATTCTGATGGTCTTTAATCCCTCCTGTATATTCTATCTTTCTAGCATTTAATCAAATAAATATAAACGTTTGGAGCTCTGGAGGTATAAATTGGTCCCTGACTTTCAGAGGGGAGGAGTCACATCTGAGAAGAAAGAGGGGAGAGATTATCTGGTGTTAGTCAAGGGCTGGATTTTTGCATTTCCCTGGAAATAGCTGATATCAGAGCCAAGGTTTTGGAGTAGATGTATCTAGGCCTGACCCTGGCTGGCAGTTTTGTTTCCACGCTGAGTTTTTTGCATTTTCCATGTGCAAATAAGAAGTTTTAGTGCTCCGTCTTGAAAACCAAGCATGGTCTGTGTTAATCCCCTGCCTTGCACTTGAACAATGTGGGCCAGGGTCCATAAACTCAGCAGTTAAACCTCTGCCTTAGGGGCACCAGGGGCAGGGTGTCTAACCCTGATTTTCCACTGAGGAGTTTGTGACTGTGGGCAGATTTCAGAGGGAGCCGTGGGGAATGTAGGCGTGTGTAAATGAACACCTTGTCAACTCCTTCTTGCCTCTAACTCAGTGTTCCCCGTAAGAAACACTCTGGGCTTTTGATACTGAGATGGTCTCAGAAATATGTGTGTCTTTCTTCCCTCCTGCCAGATTTTGACATCCCATTCTGCGAGAGGTTTGGGAAAGGTGGGACCTTCCCGAGGCAGTACCACCTCTCCCAAAGCCGCAAGGACTACAGTGACGGTAAGGAAGTGATGGAGGCTCAGGAGGGAGGTGACCAGTCCTTGATGACTTGTGACAATGCCTGGGGCTGGAAAGGCTTGGGAAGGGGAGGTTTCTAATAAAGGGAGAACCAACAAGTGATGTGGGATTCACTTGTGTATTCTGAAGGGCATTCTCGGTGAGACTTTGCAGCTCTGCTCTTGGGAAGTGCTGAGCATCTACAGCCTGTCCTCTCCTTACACCTCCTGTTTTAATTTAGCCATGGGGATGGCTGGCATTTCTCATCCCTGGCAGTATCAACCTGTCTATTCCCCTAAATTGTTTGCTTTTGAGGATGCTTTTTGTGACCTTTACAGCAGGTTTCTCACAGAGCTGTAGGAAATCCCCAAGCAATTTCAGGGTAGCAGTATCTGTTTGCTTCTCTGTTTTAAGCTGGTGAGCTTTGAGCTTTGGGGACCACTCCATCACCTTTTTCCTGCTCATTCTTTCACTGTGTGAGACTGCAAGTGGTGGGAGGCAAAAAATCCCTTGGGAAAAATTTGCTGAGGACGTGCAGAGAGCATATTGAGCTTTCCAGAATGAACTTCATCTCTCACTGACACCCCTGCGAAAGCAGGTCTGGCACTGCTGTGTGGTCATTTGCATGTGGATTTAGAGGATGGCAGGGATAATTTGCATTGTAAATCCCTGCCTGTTCAGTGTTTAATTGTGATTAACAACCAACAAACCCCCTGATGTAATTAAATGGTTGCAAACCCCTCTGGAAACATCTGCATTAAATGTAATGCCTGCTGTTATCAACTCGTAAATTGAATTTAAAATCTTCACAGGCTTTGCTGCAGTTTCATTACACTGGTTTGGTTTAATTTGAAGAGGTGAGGATCTGGGCAGTGATGTGAGAACGTGGTGACAGGTGGATCCAAGCTGCTGTGTGTGTTCCTGCTGTGACTTTCCGCCTTTTGCCCTACAGGCCGGAGGACTTTCCCCAGGAGTTACTTCCCACAGGAGAACCTGTTTCAGCTTGTCCCTTCCAGCAGAACCAAGAGCTTTACTGGGGACAGCAAGCTCAGCACCTTGCAGTACGACGAGTACAGGCCCAAGTGTTGGAACAATTGCGAAAAAGGTCTGCAGGTCTTCAGCACCTCCCCGACAAAAGCCAGGAACTGTGAGTGAACCACAGCCCAGACTGCCTGAGGTCTCAGCAGGGCTGGGGTTTGGCACAAAGTTGGGTTACTGTCACCTGCTGAGTTACTGGGCATCAGCTAAGCCAGCCGTGGGTGAACTTTGCACCCCCAACACGAGGCACGTGGCACCAGCTTCTGTCTCACGAGAAAGATTCGGTACAACACCCTGCATCTTCCCTTGCCCTTGGGCTGAGAGCTGTGCAGGGTCAGCTGGTGTTCAGCACATGCTGGGTTGCAGGTGATTGCTTGTGTGTTGGACTGTCAGTGTGGGCACACAGCAGAAGCTTCCCAGGGATATGGGAGAAAATGCATCCAGAGTTTCTGTTCTTGGCTTACATTGCTGATACCCCAGCACCCAAGGATGGTGTTGCAGGCTGCTGTGCTATTGCAAGACTGCCCATGACATGGAAGCTGGTGCATTTTGGGCCTATTTAGTGATGGATAACACCCTAGGAATGACCAGTGAGATAAAGCTCCTTACTGGTCCCTGCCTGGGTTGCTGCTCAGCCATGCTGTATCCTGCTAAACACTCCCACAGCAGAAGGGAAATTCCAATGTTGGCTAAGGAAACAGTTTTTAGAGGAAAGACTCTTAATGAAATAGGGCTTTTCTGGGTTTTGTTTCTGCTTTGTGCTGATGCAGTCTAGGAGACATTCCCCCCACACCAGTAGCACCAGTGCAGTTAAAATTGATTTGTCCTGGTGCCCTAGGAGAGAGTGGCTCACTGACTGCCCTGCATTCTGTAGGGTCAAGTGGACCCTGATGCTGAAGTCTCCCTGCTGTGCTCTTCTCTCAACCCTCTCCTCTGTCCTGCAGCTCTGCAGGCACCTGTGAACTGGAGGCTGGGGAAGCTGCTGGGAAGAGGAGCTTTTGGGGAAGTTTATCTGTGCTACGATGCTGACACTGGGCGGGAGCTGTCGGTGAAGCAGGTGCCTTTCGACCCCGACAGCCAGGAGACGAGTAAAGTGAGTACCAGGGCAGGGCTGTTCCAAGGCACCCTGGGGAGCTGGGGGCTGGGGCCATGTCCCTGATGGAAGGCAGGTATTGTTTTCCCTCTCTGGGATAGTCCGGAACGGCTCGTGGCACCAGTCAGAGTGCTCTGATGACTTCTCTGCCTCCTGGTTCCTTGCTCACATTGCCCTGCTCTGTCTCAGGTATCATCTCTTGTAGGTCTGTCTGATCTTCCTTAATTTTGTCCTTAGTGCTCCCTTCACCTTCTTCCCACTCTGGCAGTAACTACATTGACACCTTTCCAGAAAACTCCTTGAACACAAGTAATAATAATAATAAGTAAACCTGTCTCAAAGCCAAGCCCTGTCTTTGTCCTTGCCTTTCTCTTAGGGCAGTGGTCGTCATTTCTGAGCCTCGTGTGGCCAGTGTCTTTGTGGGCAGCTTCACAGCTGCTACAAAAACTGTCCTCAGCATGGAGCATTATTTATATCATATTCCCAAAGACACCATTCCCTTTCATCAGGAAGCCTGTCTGTTGTGTTACAGGAGGTGAATGCTTTAGAATGTGAGATTCAGCTGTTGAAGACTCTCCGTCACGACAGGATAGTGCAGTACTACGGGTGCCTGCGGGATCCTGAGGAGAAGAAACTGTCTATCTTTGTGGAATACATGCCAGGGGTAAGTGTGGTTCCTGCTAGAGATTGTCCTGAGTGCCAGAAAACAGATTTAGACTGTCCTGGACTTTGGTGAGATTTGTATCTGTCCAGCTGAGTTGCTTTGCAGCTGATGAACCAAACCAAAGCAGTGGATGCACCCCTAAGGCTCGGGAAAGCTTAGGACGTGAGTCAGGTGTCACAGTGAAGCCCCTCAACAAGCACTGGGTGAAATGGAAAGCCTTGCAGGCAGGTTTTAGGTTTGAATCCTGAAGCAGGGTGTGTTCACAGTCTGGAATCTGAGCTTGGTGAATGTGGGACATGATGCAGATCTTGCTCCAAACGCTGTGGCGTGAGCCCATCCTTAAGTATTTACTGCAAATCCCTGCAGGAAAAGCTAATAGTACAACTGTCCACCCACAGCTGTCACCAATTATTTGTGGCTTGCAGCACATGTGTATTAAAAACTGTTACTCACTTAGAGTCTTCTGTTGAGGACAGAGCTTTTTGTGGGCTGCGTTATCCTCTTGTGCAGGAGTGGCTTCAGTTTGTGGCTTTGGTGATACAGGATGAAATAGCCATGGGGAAAAAGATCAGAATGATTTGAGGGAGTTTAAGCATTGGCTGAAGGATGTACGTGGATGAGTTGAGCATCTCTTTGTGTTTGGGAGCTTGTGAATGACATCAGCCATTAGAAGAGTCACTGGTTGGTGTAAAACAGCATAATGCTATTTACATTGCTGGAGGATCTGTTCTCCTAAGTCCTTCCTGTCCAGCTGGATTCGTTCCCCAGAGTGTGGGAGAATAAACCCTTGTTTATACAGAGATCTGTAAGGTCAGAAGGGACAATTAAGTCATCTGCTTGCAAATAATTTTGGTCGTTGGTAAACGTGCTAGAGGCTCTCCAAACACATCTTGCATGTGAGTGATCAGGTGGACTTCCACGCCTCCCAGTCCCTTCCAAGCCCTGTCCTCCCTCTGTCCCTGTGGGCATCGCACTTTCAGGCCCTACCACAAGGCATGGACCCCGAGGAGTAAATCCCGGGAATTCCAGCAGTCCCCTTGCTGCTGATTGCACAGCGTGCGATGTTTGTTAGCAGCCAGGAAACCAGCATTTGACGCTGGGGCAGTGTCCAGCAGGGCTGGAAGTTCAGTGTTTGTTTTTTCTAATGATAAAGCCGAGCTCTGACCAAATACAGATTGACTTTGCTGCTGCTGCAACAACAGCTCGTTTCACAAAAGCAGCTCAGGGCTCTGGATTCCAAGGCCAGTAGAAGTGAGGGAGTTCCCAAACCTTGCAGGACACCAAAGCTGGGTCTGGCCAAGCTTCCAGTTTAAGACAGTCAGCTTGGCACAATCTTCATGGGACCAATTGTGGGTGCACCCTTAACCTGCCATTCTTATGATGGCCCCCACTTAATAGCTGACTGTAGTTTCTGTCCTGCCCTAAACTACTTTTTTTAATCTATGCTTGGAAAAGAGAATGGTCCATTTGACCACTGGCCTCAAAGAACCTTCTTGTTTGGTATCCCCTCATCAGGGTGAGGGAGGGCAGGAGAAGAAATCTATTTTGGTTGTGGTGAGGTAACATCCCCTGCATACAAGTTGTACAAGGGGGTCATTTAGAGCATCTCGGGTTGCTTCAGCAATGCTGTGAAAGGCAAAGGAGAGGCCCATCCCCAGGATCACCACCAGCCTCAAAAGAAGCCAAAACAGTAGCTGGGCAGAGCAACAGCAGCGATGGGTGGATGTGGAAAAGCTGATACAGTTTGACAGGCTGGAGCAGAGCAGCCACTGTTCCCAGAACAGGACTGGGAATCCTGGATCAACCCCGCAGGGGTTTCTGCAGGACAGGCAGAAACAGGATGAGGTTCCCCTCCCACTTCCCAGCTAACCTGAATGCTGGAGATAGAGCTGAGTGTGAACCCAAATCTGCCTCTGGCTCATTCCTGCTAAAACCCAGCTCTGGCGCAGTGAGACAGCTCCATTTCCAAGTGGCCTGAAAATACAACTTAAACCAAGGGGATCAACCTCCTGCAGATGATAAATGTCTGCACCCCTGCTTCCTTTCCTCTTTGATCAATAGTCAGACCAGTTTGAGCCTGCCTGGGTCAGAAATTCAAGGACTTGCACATTGTTTACCCTGGGTGGTCTTGTTGGAGCAGTCCCGTGTGGGGCTGGTTGTCCCTTATGGCTGTAGGTGCTCCTTGCTGTGCAGAGTTTTGGGAGGAGGCTTTCAAAGACTGACTCGTTAGCTTGGCCCCGAAGAACTGGCTCTCTACAACTCCCTGAAAGGAGATTGTAGACAGATGGGAGTTGGTCTTTTCTCCCAGGTAACAAGTGATAGGGAAAGAGGACATGGCCTCAAGTTGCACCAGGGGAGGTTTATATCTGATATTTGGAACAATTTCTTCACTGAAAAGGTTGTCAAGCATCAGAAGAGGCTGCCCAGGGAAGTGGTGGAATCACCACCGTTGGAAATGCTCAAAACCCACATGGTTTATGGTGGACCTGGCAGTGCTGGGTTAATGATTGGAATCAGTGGTCTCAGAGGTTTTTTCCAACCGTAAAGGTTCTATGAATCTGATTAATCGAGTTGATGTTCTCTTTCGAATTGGAATTCCTCATCAGTTTGGTCCTTCTCCATGAGCTGTCCGTGACACCCCTCCAGCCACTAGAGGGGGAAAAAGGTCTGTAGTGTTGGCAGGAGGGAGCTCTGACAGGTACCAAGCTATACCTTTATCTCCCCAGGGATCTGGGACACAAGGAGAAGTCTTCACTCTGTTCAGCACTTAGTGGGTTTTTATCTCGCTGTTTCTGCACCAGAAGGGTTTGGGGTTTTTTGGAGCTGGAAGATTGGTCAGGAAGGTTTAGGAAGTTGCTGTGACATGATGGTTCTGCTGGTCCTTATGGTTGGTGTGTGTTGTTTCTTTGCAACAGGGCTCAATAAAGGACCAGTTAAAAGCTTACGGTGCTCTGACCGAGAATGTCACACGGAAATACACTAGGCAGATCCTGCAGGGAGTCTTCTACCTACACAGCAATATGATTGTCCACAGGGATATTAAAGGTGAGTGGATAATGCAGAGAGGCTTCTTGCTTGCTTGGGTTTGTTCAGCCCAGCCTCCCCCTGCCCCAGTACAAATCCTTGTGCACAGCATCGTGCTGGGATCTATTTGAAGTATTTTTGCCCTTGCCCTTCACCGGCTTGAACTGTGAAAATCTTGAGCAAGCATCTGAAACCAAAATCTTGTGCTGTCTTCTCTCTTGAGGGGTTATTGTTAACTGCCCTTACATGTCTGAAAATCTGGTGTAACACAGCCAGGAACCGAGAGGCTCTGGCATTTGGAGAGGTCTGAGGCTCCTTTCTGCTGTCTGTGGGTGGGCAGGATGATCTGTTGGCTCCCGTGCACTGCTCATTTTTGGGAGACCTCCTGAGTGAGGGGATGCTGGTAGGAGTCAACCCTCTTGGAGAGCAACTGCCTTAGGAGAGAAGGATTTGAAATAATGCTGAGTCCAGCCCCACCACAGCCCTTTGGGCTTCCTCCTGCCTGGCTCTTTGCCTGTGCCCTTCCTGCTCTCCTCCTTGTAGCCACTTCAGGTTGCTGCTTCATCTCTTGAGGGGTCTTGTCTTTTCTTTTCACCCCAGGTGCCAATATTCTGAGAGATTCTGCTGGAAATGTGAAACTTGGAGATTTTGGGGCCAGCAAACGCATCCAGACCATCTGCATGTCCGGGACTGGGATTAAATCTGTCACAGGAACACCATACTGGATGAGCCCGGAGGTGATCAGTGGAGAGGGCTATGGAAGGAAAGCTGATGTGTGGTAAGGAATGCAGTAAAAACCCCACCACTGCTGCTTAAATCAAACAATCCTTTCGGGAAGTTGTAATGGGAGCAACAGGTGTAGTTTGTAGTCGGAAGCAGTGCAAAGGGTGGAAAGTAGGAGATACATGTTAGGATCAACTGTGCAGATATCCAGAGGGAACACGTTGTAGCTAAGTTCCCAACACAGGAGCACTCAGAATCACAGCCTGCTTTTAGAAGCTCGTGTGTGAGTCTCACTTTCAGCTCAGCCCCATAAGTACTTTTTAAGCCTGGAAAGCAGGTTGATAATAAAGCTCACTAAAAGAGCTGTTGAGTGTTGTTGGTCCTGACTTTGGATTCACTAAGCCCGGCTAAGGGGATCCTCAGTGGCCTTCCCAAATCTTCTACTGGATGTTTGCATGTGGTTCAGGCACATAAAAAACCCCAAATCATTGGCTGCTTATGAATGCTTTGGTCTGTGGGGGATGACAGATGGAGCCTGGAAGATTTGGGATGACACTACTCACCTTCCCAGTATCTGAGGAGGAAGCAGTGCCTTCACAGTGTGCTTGCTGTTGAGTGCCCAGGCAAAGAGGGTCAGCAAAAAATAGTCCTTCCAAGAAAACCCAGTTTGGGTGGGAAAAGCTAGGGAGTCCTTCGCTGGCATCCACATACCCTGCGCCACCTGCACTGGCTGATGGGAGGGGAATGTGGTTTGATTTTTTAGGATCAATTATGAACACAGGTGGCAGAGTATCTCTGCCAAGACCAGGACTCTTGAACAAGCCAAGGGAAACCTCTCAGGCTCTTTGCTGCTCATCCCACATGTTCCTTCTCAGATACATGTCAGAGATTAAGTTGGATGTAGGCAAACACATTTCACTCTGGCTCAGCTTCCTGGGGAACTACATGCTATTGCTGAAACTGTGCTGTCTGAACCTGTGTGTGGGTTTCCCTTCAGGGAATGCTCCAGTGAGCTTTTATGAGACTTAGCATCTACCAGTTAAGGTGGGGCGAAAAGCCACCAGCTTTAAGGCAAGGCTTGTGTGTTCACTCCTGCTATGGGAGTGGAAAGTCCAGTGCCAAGGACCTGTGTGACCAGGGAGCTCCAGGGGATCAGACGTACCAGGGATATGTGCCCATCTCCTGCAGGTTTGCTCCCTGCACAGCCGCTGTAGGCAGGTGCAATCCCAGAGCTGGTGAGACTTGAACTGTCCCTCACCCTGTGCTTGGCATCGTTGCAGGAGCGTGGCGTGCACCGTGGTGGAGATGTTAACGGAGAAGCCGCCCTGGGCAGAGTTTGAGGCCATGGCGGCGATTTTTAAGATCGCCACGCAGCCGACCAACCCCCAGCTCCCCGACGGCGTCTCCAGCTCCTGCCGCAACTTCCTCAAGCAGATCTTCGTGGAGGAGAAGCGGAGGCCGACGGCCGAGGACCTGCTGAGACACCCCTTCGTCAGCTGCGGGCTCTGAGCGCTGGCAGCGGGGATGGGAAGCGCTGGCAGGAGGGTCGGACCTCGCCCGGGGCTGTCCTGACACTCCCTTCTCGCTCGCTGCTGCCTCGGCCCCGCCGCCTTGTTGGATTTTCAAGCTGCGCTCGGGACTGTGGGCGCCGGGAATTCAGAGCGAGGGATTTCCCAGGTGCTGGACCACATAACCTCCCTGCTGCCAGCGGAACCGGGGCCGTGCCCCCTCGCCATGTAACTGCTCTCTTGGGGGACGTGTGGCCAGCGGGAAATGTACCCCCAGCACGGCCGCGGTGCTGGCAGCATCCCCAGGACCGCTGGGGGAATCGGATGCTCAGTGGCCATCACCACCTTTCGCAGAGGAACAGACAGGGCCTTCAGCCAAGCCGAGGAGATGATCCTCAGACCACAGAGTCGGGGGGACCTGGGCGTCCCCATTGACAAGGGGACCAAGCCCGCTGGAGCAGTGGCGGCTCCGGCGGGGCGGCGTTTCACACTGTCCTGTGCCTTACGCGGTTACAATCAAGGAGTGATGCTCGGCTCGGATCTGGTGTGAGGATGCAGCAGCCGTGTTGACTTTGCCTTGGCGCGTGTGTGTGTGCGTGTGTGAGTCTGGGAACAAGGGGGTCTTCTTGGGGTGCAGGAGGTCTGTGCCGGGTCCACCCGCGGACGGATGCCCGGGACCCCTGCCACGGGCCAAGGGATGGGTAAATGATGATAGTGGTGTTTAAATGCTGTTGATGGCGGTGCTGGGCAGGGCTGAGCAGCAGCCAGATTCTGTTGGGAACCGCCAGGATTCAGGTGGGAGCTGAAGGGAATCTCAGCAAGGACAGCTCTGCTCATGGCCACAGTTCTGCTGAGCCGTGCCCGTGCTGCTGCACTGGGGCTGGAGGGATGCCATCGTCTTCTGGGAGTGGAGCTGCAGGGAGAGCCCAGTAGATCTCTGTAAAACCCAAGAGAATGCCTACAATTAGGCAGAGAGGGGACCGGTGCCTCCTCCTCTGGATGCCTCCTCCTCAGTGCCTTGTGGACCATCCCCAGGTGCAGGGAAGGGGAGCATCCCTTCCGTGGTGGTGCCCAGGGGAGCAGCTGCAGGACCGTGGAGTCTCAGACCGGGAGAGCGGAGCTGCAGCAGTTGAGGGCAGCTGGAAGCAGATTCCTTCCTGCAGTAGCTTTGAAGTTGTAGGAGAAAATGGGCCAGTCAAAAGCAGAGCTGGACTACAGCCCCTGGGCAGAAAGCACACACAGAGTCCCTGGAAGCTAGTTAATTAATTAATTAATCAGATCCTGGGGGGTTTGGGACAAATTAATTGCACCATCCCACTTCCCCCTTGTCTGCTGCGTTAGCTGTTTCCACCGACTCAGCAAAGGGTTAAAAAAGCAGTTACCAGGAGGTTCCATCCTCAGGCCAATGTGTCAGACACAGGTTTATTTTCATGCTGGTTTTCATTAAAAATGAAAAGTGTTGCTTAGACCTAAGAGGAAAGTGAAAAATCAGTTGTTTGTGTGAACACATCCTTGAATTCTTCCATGTGGAAAGAGATCAAGACTTTGCACTGCTCCTGCAGTGGTGGAAACGTGTCCCTGTCCTCAGCTCTGAACAGAGAAGAAAGATTTAGGAGGTTGCAGAGTAGCTGTGGATGTCCCATTGCTGGAAACATTCAGGATCAGGGCTGGATATAGCTTGGAGCAACCTGGTCTAGTGAAAAGTGTCCCTGCCTGTGGCAGGGGGTTGGAATGAGATGAGCTCTAAAGTTCCTTCAAACCCAAACCATTCAATGATTTTATGATTTTAAGAATTATTCCAGTTTTAAAAAAATAAACACTGTGAGTATTAGAGCAATTTGAAAGAAATACCTAAAAGAATTCCCTATAAATATGTCTGAAAGCTACAGAGGCTGGTTACTGCCCACGCCAGGATCCAGGGAAGCTGAGGGGCAGTGGTGGAGCAGCACCGGGGGTTGTGTCAGTCAGCCACAGTGGTGATGGGCAGTTCCCCACAGGGAGGGGTAAAAAAGGTTCTTTTTGCTGAGGGGAATGAAGAATTTTTTTCTGTGAATAGGACCAAATCCATCTGTCTGGTCAGTAATATGGGATGGATGAAAACAAACACAAGTGAAAAAAAAAACCAGTGTTGTCTGGGAATGGGTTTGGCAGAAGAGGGTAACAAAAAGTGTGTGTTCACCAAAGCTAAAAAAAAAAAAAATCAAAACCATTTTTAAGCTGTTTTCTCTTCTTTCATTGAATCTGTTTGATTTGGGTTTTTGTAGCCCTTCAGTGGTGGGTGGGTGTTTTCCTTCTTTCCAAAGATTTGAGAGCCAAAGGGGGCTCCTGGCTGCCCCAAAACGCCCCCGGGGCCCTCAAACCACCCAAATCCTCCCGTGGATGGATGTGGTGAGTGTGAGAGTGTGAGTGTGTGTGAGTGTGAGACACTCCTCAGGTGCCTTTGCCTTTCTGGTTTGTAAAACCCTTGCAGTGTTCTGATGTACAGAATGGAACTAGGAAAAGCGAATGGAATTATTCTGCCATGTAAAGTCATTTTCTGTTTGTTTGGTTTGCTTTTATTTTATTTTGCCTGTAACGGGCCCTGCGGCTTTCCCTGTGCGCTGCTGCCTATCCATGGAGAAATTAATTCCTTTTGGGGGGCAGACGGGAGCAGGACACTGGAACGGGCTGTCCAGGAAAGTGGTGGGATTACCATCCCTGGAAGTGTTCAGAAGGCGTGTGGATGTGCCATTTGGGGATGTGGTTTAGTGGTGAAGGTGGTTGGACTCGATGATGTTGGAGGTCTTTTCCAACCGTAATGATTCCATGATCCTGCATTTCTGTTGCCTGTCCCCTTGCTCACCAGTACAGCCCCTTCCCAGTGGGGCAGTTCCCAGTTCCCAGCTGGGTGGGGGGCACGGGGGGCACTTGGTGTGACTGTCCTGGGGGCAGCGGGGCCAGGGAGTGACAAGGAGTTGATGGTTCCCCAGGATCTCTGGAACAAATGGTTCTGTGCAGTTCTCTGATCAGATGGCTCTGCACGTCCCTTTGTCCTGACATCCCACCTTGGACTCTGTACGCACAGGCTTTTAGGCTTCTAAACTTAATTTCTTTTAATTTATTTATTTTTATTTTAAAATGTTGAGTATTTTTCTTTATTTCTATTTCGTCATTTTCCCCATCCTCCCCCCCCCTTTCCCTATTTTCTCTCCCCTCCTCTTTTCCTCCTCTTTTCCTCCTCTTTTCCTCCTCTTTTCCTCCTCTTTTCCTCCTCTTTTCCTCCTTTTTTTCCTCCTTTTTTTCCTCCTTTTTTTCCTCCTTTTTTTCCTCCTTTTTTTCCTCCTTTTTTCCCCTCCTTTTTTCCCCTCCTTTTTTTCCCTCCTTTTTTTCCTCCTTTTTTCCTCCTTTTTTCCTCCTTTTTTCCTCCTTTTTTCTCCTTTCCCCCCTCCTTTCCCCCCTC
>VZTJ01004208.1:730791-896558 GCA_013397795.1 Orthonyx spaldingii | reverse complement strand
GGGCCGCGCCGGGCCCGGGGGCCGCCCCCAGGGCCGTGCCCTGCGCCGGGGGCCCCCCGCGGGCCGACAGCCCCGACGACGTGGTGGTGGTGCACGGCCGCAGGACCGCCATCGGCCGCGCCCGCCGCGGCGGCTTCAAGGTACGGCCCGGGCGGTGCTGCCCGCCTGCCTCCCGCCGGTGCTGGGCACCCCCACTGCCCCCGTCCTCGCCTCCCCTGCTCGCACGCCCGGGTGCTGCCCCTCTGCTTGACCCTTTAAGAGTCTAAATCCCAACACTTGTCATGGTTTTAATGCTGGGGTGCGTGGCCCCGGTGTGGCAGCGCCAGTGGCATCCCCCACAGGAGCAGGGCATTGTGCCAGAGGGTCCCCAGCGCCCCTCGCAGCCTGGGGACCAGCCGCAGTCCGCTGTCACCTGCCCTGTCACCATTGGAAAAGCGTCGTGTCCCTCACCTGCACAGCTTGGCACAGACCTGCCACCCTTCTAGAAGGAACCTTTGTCTTGCTGGGTGGCATCCACAGAGTCCTGGGCAAGTACATGGTGCCAGGATGACCCCAAAGGGTACTCGTTCCTTGTCATCCTTCCAAACAGGTCTCCCTATGCTTCCCACCAGCTGAGGGGTCACCCCTGTTTCTTTCACAAAGTAAATGGAGGGGCTCCGTTTGCTGGGTGTTGTCACATAAATCTCCGTAGTTGTGTGATTTTGAAGGCCCTGCAGAGCATGTTCCTATAAATCCGAGGTGGGTAAGAAAGCAGTGTCTGTGTTACAGTGCCTGAAGGAAACCTAGGGTAAAAACATGCAAATAATTCTGCTGTGGTAGGAAAACAACAACCCCTGTGAGCTGAGAAGTGGAGCAAAGCTGCCCCAGCACCACACACCAGCCCTCTGAAGCGGTGTGAGGCTGAACTGGTGGCAGGGCAGTGCCTGGTGTTCACTGGTGGTGCAGATCCCCTGTGCTTTCAGGACACGACACCCGATGAGCTGCTGGCTGCCGTGATGAAAGCTGTCCTGCAAGATGTCAGCCTCCGTCCTGATGTCCTGGGAGACATCTGTGTGGGTGAGTGACAGCCTCTGCCCCGTGAAACTCCTGGTCGGGACAGCTGTGTGGGACAGGCTCCTTGTGTCCTGTGGAATACTCAAGTCTCATGGGGCTGGAAGGGGTTAGTGTGTAGCATTAGGTTTTCATGCCTGTCTTCTTGGTGGTGGGGCTCTGATCTGGTGCTGGGCAGTAATGAGCAGTGGTGATGGGAACATCCCTGTGAGGGGAATGCAGCCAAATGACTGGAATTGTGTCTTTGCTCTCAGGGAATGTGCTGCAGCCTGGAGCTGGCGCCTTGATTGCAAGAGTTGCACAATTTCTAAGGTAAGCTCTCAACCAGACTGAGGTTCTTCCTCTCCTCTTTGGACCATGGAGCAGCACGGGGTCAGAGGTTGCTGTGAGGCTCATGCAGTCCCAGGATTTACAGCAAATCATCTTTTGCCTGGAAAGTGGACTTTGATCGAGCGTTCGGAGAACGCTGATGGCAGAGGGACAGGGAGGCAGAGGTGAGGCTGTTTAATCTGTTGGTGCTGCCTGTGCTGGGCCTCTGAATGGGAGATGTTTTGTGGACTCCAGCAGCACCTGCTGCCTCTCTGACTGCAAGGCTGCACTTCTCTCTGCTATGCCTGGTCCCAAAAGCATGGAGTGGGCCCAGATCTTTCTGTCATTGCCCAGCGTTGGTCAATGGCTCGTACCAAGCTGATCCCAGATTCCAAATATTTTTACTGGATCCCAGATTCCAAATATTTCAGCCAGTTTTTGTTGCCGTTGTTTGCTTCTGTCAATAACTGCACAACTACCACTTTGGAGAGGTGCAGGCACAGCCTGCCTGTAATTAGGAATATTACAGAACTTTTCAGGGTTTCTGGCCTGGGTCAGAGCTCAGGGGCTCCAGGGCAGGGCCCTGCTTACAGAGGACCTTCTGAAGACAGACCCATGGGGAAACAGCACTTGAAGCCACTTGCAAATGAAGTGTGGAAATTAACTTTGAACTTTGCTTTCCCTTGGTGCAGGACCAAATAGATCAAGAAATGCATAAAGGGATCTGCCTGGAACGTGAGGGTTAAAGTTTAATGAAGTGAATTAATGCATTCTTTAGAGCTTTAGGTTGTTGGTGGTTTTCATCACTGAGTCTTTGCCAACACTGTTGTGTTTTCCAGCGGAATTCCAGAGACGGTGCCGTGCTGCAGTGTGAACCGGCAGTGCTCCTCCGGGCTGCAGGCCATTATCAACATTGCTGGTAGGTGTTGTGGGCACTGGCATCACAGTCAGTGCCTGCTCCACCCCAAGGGCTCATTCCTCCTGTCCTCCAGTCTCTCTGAGCAGTAAGACAGTGACAATGTCTTGTGCTGTGGGGAATTTTCAGTGTGGTGTTAGTTGAATACTCTTACATCCTTGAGTGGCCGCGTTTATCCCTAGAGAAGTAGCTTGGTTTTCTGGGGATAAGTTCCACCATCATCTCCATATCAGGCAGCTTCCAGAAGGGTCCCTCCAGTTCTCTCTGGCCCCGTGTTAGTCCTCAGCCCCATCAGCTCCTTGGCCTGGCTCTCGCTCTGGCAGGCAGGAGGACGAGGAAATGCCCATTTGGCTGTAGTGGGTGCTCAGGTGTTTGGAAACTGCAGCTGGAAATGCTGGAAATGCTTTTGCTCCTGATGACAGTAAGAATGTTTATGCACTGCTGTTACAGGTGGCATCCGAAATGGATCGTATGACATTGGCTTGGCATGTGGGTAAGGAAGTATTTTCATAGAAGTCCTTGCTTAGGCTTCCTGAAGGTAACACTCTGTCCCTCTGCAGTAGCCTGCCATAATTAGCTTTTTAGCTAATCTCCACTTCACTAGCCTCTAGATAGACCAGCAGCTCTCTTGGATGAAGAAATTAATGTCCTATCTGTGCTAATAAGTGTTCTGCAGACTTACAGGATGTGTTCTGTGCTTCACTCCTAACATCACAAGAAGTGTTTGTTTTTTGGAGGATTATGTAAATGTTAGGTTGGCTTTGGGGAAATACTAGTGACCACATACACATGGACTTCAAAAGAATGAGTGAAAAAAAACAACTATTCAGTAATCCTCAGGCTAAAATATTGGGTTTTTCTTTCTATTCCGTGATGACTCTAATCTTTCATTAATTATTAGTGCACAAAGTTATCCTTCAATCGTTAGGAAAAGGTTCATATTTACAACTTCTCAGCACCTGCACATACACATTGAGCAAGATCAGGTGTTGAGAATGCTCTTCCCTTCCCAGACTTCTGCAAAATAAAGAGCTCGGCAGGACAGGCGTGTTCCTCTGCTGTAGGCAGAGCACCTGGTGTGATCAGCACTTGTTTAATGCTTTTCACACCTTCACTTTAGCACACTCCTTTCAAGAAGTTGCTTGGCAGTGTCTGCCAAGATGGGCTTAAAGGGACTGACAGCCTTTGCACCCCTGGGTGTGCCAGACTGGGTTTTGTTGTGCGAAGCTCTCTGGCCTCTGCCCTGCAGGGTCCCATGAAGACATACAATGCATAAATTACAAAGAGCTTTTGGGAGCTGGGTTTATCCCAAGACTTACTCTTCCACAAAGTGGAGAAACCCTGGATGAAAACAGAAAAGACGGTGGCTGGGGCTTCTCTTACTGAAAACCCAGTCCTATGCCTTCAGGGCAGATGAAGTCAAGTGATGGAGTGTCCTATCTTAGAGCTAGTTTCAATTGCTGAGAGCACTTACTACAAGCTGCCTTACTTTCTGCTTGCCTTTCATTTTCCAGGAATAGTTTCTTGCTTACTTATTCTTCATGAGGGTATTTGTGTGGTGCAGAGTAGAATTCAAACCCTCTTCCCATTGTAGGCTTCATAATCTAGACTGACCTTACAAAAGCTCACGAATCTTAAGTGATGGCTTTGTATTTCTGCAGTAAATTTGAGTATCTTCAATGTGTTAATTCATTTGTGGGTCAGAGATTGCACCCTGTGGGATCCATGCCTTAAATTCTTTGTATTGCAAAACACAAATGGTGCAACTCACTGAAATCTCTTTGCGATGGTTTGCTTAATACTTCTCTTTTTCTACTGCCAACCTGTTCTTAAGGTCTGAGTGGTATTTTTATGTTTGTTGACAATCTCACTGAAAGCTCCAGCCCTTAAACCTTGGGTTTCTCATTATGTTTGAGGACAAATGTGCCAGAATCATAGCAATTCCTTCCTGGCTGTGGAAACACAAGAAATTAACTGCTGACATTGGTATCCTGTTCAAGTGAAGCAAGAACCAATTGAATCTCAGAATCTGTTTGCATTTCATGATAATTCTTAAATTGATGATTAAAGAGCTTCTGCCTCAGCCAGTTCCTAATTAGCAGCTGCGTTTCTGTGGGATAATAGGAAAGCATGTTTTCAGGGTACTGAGTTTTGATCAGTCTTAATGGAGCAATTCAAATTTTTCTTGTGTTTAGCGTGGAAACAATGTCCCTCAGAAGTGCAAATAACCCTGGTGATATCAGTTCCAGCATGATGGATAACAGCAAAGCTCGAGATTGCCTGATTCCTATGGGGTAAGTGTTTCCTGCTCCCACAATTTAAGGGTTTTATAGATGCTCTGTCTCCTCAGTGACCATAGTTACAAATCAGCCTGAATGTGGTGAGCATGGAGCCATGTGTATTGACATCCTTGGTTATGGTGGAAGATTAATGATGTGAAATGGGAGGAGGTCACCAACTCTGATCAAAGATTTTCTTGCCTTAAGCTCAATGGCTTGTTGAGCAAGGAGAATGGATCTGAACTTTGTTCTGGTCCTAGATTTGATTCAGGATTTGCTTCTGCCAGCACTTCTAGGTTGAGAAGGTAGCAGTTGGTTTTGAGACTAAAGCCATTGCTTGTACCTCGTGTGATCTTAGAAGAAGCCAGCTGCAGCTCCATTAGATGTGTCCCTGGATTGACTCTGATGTTTTTCCCCCAGAATAACCTCAGAAAATGTCGCAGAGAAGTTTGGAGTTTCCCGGAAGAAGCAAGATGCCTTTGCCTTGGCTTCCCAACAAAAGTAAATGCTTTTATAATTAGTGTTTTTGGGGTTTTTAACCTTTTAGTTAAGGAATAAATACAGATAGAAAACACAATGTTATGTCCTGGTGAAGTGCAGCGTTTGTTGTTGCCTTCTAATCCTTAATAGATAACAATGAAGCTTGAGGGGATCAGTCAGACCAAAACTCAGTGCCTGTGCAGGGCTGTGTGTGAGGAGGGAACTGGAGTCCTAAGCTGTACTGGGATGGTGTGACTGACCTCACACAAGTATCACTGAGCACACGGACCCTGAACAGTGAGTGCCCTGCTTGTTTCAGCATCCAGAGGTCCCTGCCCATGGCAGGGAAGGTTGGAACTGGATGATCTTTCAGGTCCCTTCCAACCCAAACCATTCTGTGTTTCTGTGACAGAACCTCAGGGAGGTTTCTGGAACGAGTGCATGGTGAGGTATTTTCACAGTGGCTTTGGCTCAGGATCACTGGAACCTGAACGTGGGAGCGGCAGCACAAGGAACCTTTCCCATGAGGGAAGAGTTGAGCGTGGCTGTTTGTAGAGAACTGCTGAGCTTGTGAGAAGAGTGGCTTGTCCTCACTGCAGGTGTTTGGCTCTGAGTGAGTCCAACCCTGCCTCTGATAACCTTCCTCTTGGGTTAAATCACTGCCAAAGTCAACTGACCCCGGAATCCGTGGGGCTGTGCTGCCAGAGCAGGGGCAGGTGAGAGGGTAAAGTTTCTGCCATCAAAGAGTTAAATTTGCTTTCAAGAGTTCAGTTTAAGCATCAGCCCGGTCCAGTTATTTATCTAACACAGGAAGCCACTGCACAGGGTAGTTAACCTTTAAATTCCGGTCCTGCTGCTCAGGGAACTTGGCATGCCAGCCTTTCTCACTGCCACGGAACTGATAACCAGAAGGGTATGTGAATGTGATCCTCACGCTCACAGGAGGCAAGGGGTGACTTTCTGGCGTTGGTCTCAGGATATCTGTGGAGTTACTGACCTGTCCTTCAGCACTTTGCTCTAATTCTCGCTTACTTGGGAGCATTGAATATTTGCATTTTATTGGTAAAAGTGCAAAGTGATGAAGGGGTAAAACAAGCTTTTAGTCCCAAATTTGTATTCTCTGTGAAGGATTTACCTCTGGAAGGTAAATCTTCTAAATCACCTCCACTTTGAAGGCTTTTAAAATACCTTGTTGATAGGAAAGATTAAATCTACGTGGCTTGAGCTAATTCTGGTTTAGTCAATTGTATTCTGCCTGGTCATGGCAGCTGTTCCCTACTGCTAGTTCAGGGTTCTTTATTCTCTTACAGTTGTGATGTGATTGTACCCCTGGACAAATGCAACGTCGTGTTGGGGGCTGGTGGTGGTCAGTCAGGCACAGAGGTGTTGATGGGAACAGAAAGGGGATCTTGCTCAGAAATGAGTGATCCTGTGACCCAGATTTGGGGACAATGCCCATAATGTTGATGTAGATGTAAAAAGTTTGTCTTCCCATGAATGGAAATAAGAATTTGCCTGTAGTCTTGACCACCACTCAGTGATGATGTACCAAATTCCACCTTAGTTCATTCTCTGTCTAACTGGTTTCCTTCACTTTAGTTCTCCTGCAGTTCACCTCCAAAATATTTTAACCTTTCATACTCTTTTTTTTTTACCAGAGCAGCAAAAGCTCAGCAGATGGGCCTGTTTAAAACCGAGATTGTTCCAGTGAAGACCACTGTTGCAGATAATGAGGGCAACAAAAAAACAATCACTGTGCACCAAGATGAAGGGATTAGGCCCTCCACCACGCTGGAAGGCTTGGCAAAGCTGAAACCTGCCTTCAAAGAGGATGGAAGCACTACAGCAGGTCAGCTCAGCTGTTCCATTTGTGCTGTTCCTGTGGTTTACCTGTCTTTAGGAGAACAAAAACGATGTTAATAGGTCTCTTCCAACAGGGAATGCCAGCCAGGTCAGCGATGGAGCAGCTGCTGTTCTCCTGGCCAAACGCTCGAAGGCAGCGCAGCTGGGGCTGCCAGTGCTGGGGGTGCTGAGGTCCTTTGCTGTGGTGGGGGTCCCACCTGACGTGATGGGCATTGGGCCGGCCTACGCCATCCCTGTCGCTGTGGAAAAGGCAGGTGAGAAGCACAACTCAGACTCCCTGCATGCAGATTTAAGGTTATGTTGTTCAAGCGTGTGCAGCTGTTGGCCACAGGAACAGGGAACTTAAATCCGAAACCTTAAAAGAGGTCCTGCCTCGGATTGTCACAGTGCTCTTCCTTGTACTGATGTGTAAATTGTCATTCACTCACCTTTGAGAAGCTCAGGAGTAAATCTCTGCTCAGGCTTAACAAGAGTTGACATGTGGCAAGTGATTGAGTTTTCACTTGGTTTTCTCTTCTTTATTATGACCAATGTGGAGGGGGTGGGGTTTATGTTTGGTTTTTGATGTTTTTTCACTTTACAATTTTGTCATCTTACTTAGGGTCTCACTGGGTTAAACAGCTGATGAGCTGACTTAGCCTGGCCTGGCTACAGTCACATGCCCCTCTGTAGCTTTATCCTTCACTCTCCAAACACCCTTCAATCCTTCCGCCCTCTGCAGAGAAATCACACTTAATCTGAGGAAACTTGGCAGATTCAGTGACGCAATGCCATGAACTGTGATGTTTTGCAGTCTTTAGACACTGCTGTACATAAACATGTCCAAGTGTAGATACCCCAGATGGAGCTGAGATTCCTCCTTTTTAGATGGGATAGAACTGGAATTCATAGAGGGAGGCTGTCAGGCAATTACTCTCTTTGATACAGTCATGAGGCAAAAATATCTCCTTTTAACTCTTGACTTTTCTGGCCCATAGGTCTGACTCTGAATGACATTGATATATATGAAATTAATGAAGCTTTTGCAAGCCAGGTGAGTGAGCATCATGTTTGTGTTGCTGCATTGCTTGGCAACTGAGTGTATTTCAGCTTGGTCTCCAGGTTAAGATTTTTAACTTGTTCCACATATTACATCTTCAGCCAAATGTTAATAACATGTGCACACTATTTTCCTTTTCCTTCAAATAAAAATGTGCAGGGCGTTGCTTATGCAGCTTAATATTAGAAAAAAAATGTCCACTAAGTAAGAATTGGCTGTTGTACTCTCATACCAACTTGCAACATCTGTTTCACCAGGGCTGTAATTTATTGTCAGGTTGTCTGTCTGTGTGTGGACTCAGTTTGAGATGAAGTGGACAGTTTGAGCTCACTTCTCTTGGATCACTTCCACTCCTTTCCACTGAGGATGGTCTAGCTGGAGTCAGGCCTCTGAACTGTAGGAGGAGAGCTGAGAACTAAGGAAGACAAGAGCATCTCCATGACACCATTCCCTGTGTCTTTCCAGGCTGTGTACTGTGTTGAAAAGCTGGGCATTCCCATGGAGAAGGTGAACCCCCTGGGAGGAGCCATAGCCCTGGGGCACCCCCTGGGCTGTACTGGTGCTCGCCAGGTCGTCACTCTGCTCCATGAACTGAAGCGCAGAGGGAGGAGGTGAGTGCTGAGCAGCAGCACTGGCCTCACACCTGCTGGGTGTGCAGCTTCCACAGGCTCAGGGGTAACCAGTTTGGGTTGAGCTTTCTCCATCTCTTGGATGGGATAACCATCCCTTTGGGTTAAGCTTTCCCCATCCCTTGGATGAGATAACCAATCCTTTGGGTTAAGCTTTCCCCATCCCTTGGATGAGATAACCAATCCTTTGGGTTGAGCTTTCTCCATCCCTTGGATGAGATAACCATCCCTTTGGGTTGAGCTTTCTCCATCCCTTGGATGAGATAACCATCCCTTTGGGTTGAGCTTTCCCCATCCCTTGGATGAGATAACCATCCCTTTGGGTTAAGCTTTCTCCATCCCTTGGACGACTTTGAAACTGAATTCCCCGTGGCTCTCCTAGTGAAAGAGGAGAGCAGTAGGCAGCTTAAATTTATTGTATTCATTTTTTTTCCTTGGATGATGTAAACCTGAGCTGTGTTTTTCCTTAATTCCACATGTCCTTTGTTTCAGAGCCTATGGAGTCGTGTCCATGTGCATTGGAACAGGCATGGGCGCCGCGGCTGTGTTCGAGTACCCGGGGAAGTGACTCCAGTGCTGACAGAACAGCACCACAGCTCACCCTCTGCCTTCCCTAGTCATAGCAAGTGATTTGCACTGAAATCAAGTGCGTTCTGGGATTTGTTACTAAATCAACAAATTTTAGGCAGGAATTGTGAAGTAGAATTAATGGTACAGCTCTGCCAAGAAGGTGAGGAAATACAAAACTGGCATGTGGCTTCCTGACATAAGAAATTAGCTCAGCTGAAATTCTGCTACAGGCCCTGGCCCTGATGTGGTGATTATGAATTAGTATTTTTAATTTAATTGATCTCTTTATTCTATGAATATAACCAGAAAGAAATAGTTCATGGGACAGTATTTTTGTATGACAGATTGGCAAAAAGGGTCACGCAAAATGAAGGCACCAGTCCACATGAAAAGACTTTTCCAGTATTTTCTTAAAAGGTTTCACTATTTTGCAAGAAGTTTAAAACAGCTTGTTTTGAAGGAAAGACTTGACATCCTTGCCCTTACAACTGTGTCTGTCCTAGCCCAGTCAGAAGTTGTCTGTGTTAAACTGTCCCTACACTGGAGGATGGGCCGTGGCTCGCTGCTGCTGGAGCTGCTCTGAAGCCTCCAGTGGGGGAAAGTGGAAGGACTGGAACGTAATTTCCACAGGAAATGCCTGAACAAAAAGGTTCTGTTGAATTGCTAGAAGCTAGTGGCTATTCCCTCTTTTACAATACCTGTCTGATTATCAGTTTGTGTGACTGCAAGGACAATCTTGTGCTTAATCATATTTACTTACCTAACATAAAGCAAATTGCAGCATTATTTACTACAAACACTACATGAACATCAGTGACAGCTCAGTCCTTCAGTGCTAATACAAACATGTTCCATCTTGTGTCTTTTGTCATCTCTTATTTCTTCTCTTGTCTGAATAGGAAGATCACTGAAGCTGAGCTTGAAAAAGAAATGTACTCATCCATGGTTTAAATCTGTAACAAACTGAAGTTCTTTGTCCTGACTCTTGTTTTTGCACTTAATAATACAATTGGGTTCTTGCAATAGATTTGTTTCCTTTTTATAATGATTGTTAGTTGAAGGTCGTGATGAGTTAGAGTTCTTCAGTATTTTCACAATCGCGTGGTGTAGCCTGTCTCGCCCAGCAATCACACAAGGCTCTGTGTGAGAGCCAAAAAATGGAATTATTTAGAGGGGATAATGAGGCATTAACAAAAGCCTTTTATTTAATGGGAGTGGAAAACTTAACAGACTCAGAAGTGGGAATTCCAGCGACCTTTAGCTAAAATAATTTAAAGAGAAGTGTGAGTAAATGGGAACCATGTGGGGGGAAAGAATGAAAAGGAAGAAGGGTTCCTCCCTCTGTCGCTGAAGGGGATGTTCTCAAGGCCCAAGCATGATGAAACACCCAGGTTGGTGATTTTCCAAGGAGACCAGGGAAAGTTGGCTCTTCCCCTTTTCATGTAAGGCACTGAGAAAACAGCCTGGGGAATGCTGGTCTATTCACCAGTTCTTGCTTTTATTATGTGTCAATGTCCATTTTAATGTCAAACAAATAAATGAGGCAAAACAAAAGCTACTTTAAGGTGTGAACAGTCTTTAGCTGTAAATCAGGGTATGCTGGGCTCTGCAGAGGGCTTTGGCCTGACTTACACAGCTGCTTTGCAATTTAAAACTTTGTTCTGTGACTAAAGCTAGGCTTACCACAGCAATAAAAGTAATGCTACAGTGTGACTACAACTGGTTAAGGTACCATGAGAATTTCTTTCCTCAAAACCTAAATTTTCATTCTGCTAAAATTCCAGTCCCTACAAAAACAACAGTAGATGAAAATACAGGTTCAGTTGATGGCACATCTACATCCAACCTGTTACCTTGACATTTGTCCCACACTGTCTTGCTCAATGCACCTTCCCATGGTGCATACCTCGCCCTCTGAGGTACAGCTTGCAAGGCTTCTCTTCCAGCATTCCAGAAATGGTCACAACAGCTTCATAGTCAGTGTTGCTCCTAAAATGCACAGCAAAATGTTCAGTTACAGCTATGTGCAGTTCTGTATTTAGGGATGAGATGATTTTGTGGAGAAAAAGGGAAGAGTGGTGTCCTAAGAGTGCTCCAAGTCACAAGCACAGGTCCCGACTGTTAGTGTCAAGTCCAGGTGAGGGTCTCACTTGTGGGCTGTGTACCACAGGTACAATACAGGTGTCTGAAAAGAATGGTCAGGTCTGTGCCTGAAGACATTGGATTCAGGTTTGAAAGAACGAGAGTATCCTCCTACTTGTGAAATTCTGTTTCAGTTAAGTAAATGAAATGAAGCTCTGCTGGAAGTATCACCTGCACTTCCTTGATGGGAAAACTCCTCCCTCTGACAGACAGAGTTGGAAGGGAAAAGTTTCTGTCCCTCCCCTAAGACAAGAGGCAGTCAGTGGAGTCCAGATCGTAAATTAACATCAAAAAGGTTACAACAACTGTCGTTTTTCACTAAGTTGAAGAGCATAATTTGCCCAAGGCTAATGCCACTCAGTGCTCCTGAGACTCTTCCTGTGAACACTTCTCTGTGTCCAAGTGCTGGCTGTTGTAAGGGCCTGAGGCAAATGCCTGTTCTGCCAGACAGCTTTTGGTTTTTCCTTCTCATAAAACAAATTCCCCTGCAGGAAGACCACTGATTTGAGGAGGTGAATTCTAAAAATCACCTCACACCTTGCATATAATTATCTCCTAATGCCACATTGGTCCCACGCTTTGCTGAGTTGGGAATTCCTCCTTTGGAGCCCCACAGGCTGCTATACAGCAACATCTTTGCTTTCTGGTACTTCCAGGCATTTTCAGCCATGCTGATTAGAGTATTTGTCAGACAAAAAGAAGTGCTTCAGGCATATTCAGCAGAATTCCAGAAAAATTTAGGCAGTCAGGATCTTGGGGAGGCCTCTTGTCCACCACACTGCTCTGAGCAGGGACAGCTTAGAGCAGCTGCTCAAGGCTCCGTCCCTCTGAGGTATCTGCAGCGATGGAAATCACTGGACTGTATTCCAAGGAGATGGAAGTTATGACAATAACTCAAGTTTGCTTCAAATTTCCTTGTCAACAGTTTTCAGAGCTCACTGAAATCACTGGGCTAGACTTATTTTAACTTCCTGCCATCACGGGACAACCTCTAAAAAATAATTTGTAATGGAAGATGATTTTTTTTTTTTACAGGAGTTGCATCTCCCTAATCAGAACAAAGAAATTAAAGTCTTTGGGTCATCACAGAATCATGGAATGTTTTGGGTTGGAAGGGACAGCAAAGCTCATCTTGTTCCAAGCCCCTGCCCTGGGCAAGGACACCTTCCACTACAACAGGTTGCTCAAAGCCCCATCCAGCCTAGCCTTAAACAATTCCAGAGATGGGGCAGCCACAGATTCTCTGGGCAGGGCCTCACCACCCTCACAGTGCAGAAGTTTTTTCTAATCTAAACCTGTCCTGTCAGTGTGAAGCCATTCCCCCTTGTCCCATCACTCCATGCCTTTGTCCAAAGTCCCTCTCCAGCTCTCCTGGAGCCCCTTTGGGCATTAGAAGGTGCTCTAAGGTCTCCCTGGAGCCTTCTGTTCTCCAGGCTGAACAACCCCAACCCCCTGTCAACAGCACAATTTCAGTCCTCTTAACTGTACCTTGCAGCAAAGCTGATCTGCAAAATCTCTCTGGTAGGTGCCTCCCCTTCACGTGCCTCCAAAATGCCTTTAGTTGGGAAGATGGAAAATACTTCCAGGGCCTTAGGCCTTTTCTGTTCATCTGCAGTGGAAGGGACAAATATCAAACAAAGCCATACAAGACCATTTGTGTGAGTGTGTGCAGCAGGTAGCACACATGGCAATGCATCTCTTGACTGAGCAACTAATAAATCATGTCTCACCCTCTCAGAGGGGTTCTGTGCATGTGCTCAGCCTCTGTTTTCATCCTCTAATCAAGGGCAGTGATCAGTGGTCTCCACATTGAAATAATAAGGCCCTGATCATCTTTCCTCTGGAGCTCATCTGTTATTAACAGCATTAGGGTCATGCTCAAACTGAACCCATGAGAAGCTGCTGCTTCTTGTTGCCCCTTAGGACTGCTTTATAAATGAGCAGAGCATGTCCAGGAATTGTGAGGGCTGAGAGTCAATCTTTTGGATAGATGTGGAGTAACTGCTAAAATCAGTAGTGGTACAGTAATGTCGTAAAAGGGAGGGGAAAGAGAGGAGGGGAAAAGCCCACATAAGTGAGAACAAAAGCAGACCATCTATGTTTGCATCCAAGATCATCACGTATTGTCTCTATATTGAGTGAGTGCGTGCAGTCCTAATAAAAACACTGAATAGTGAAACTCTGTAACAAGGAAATCAATTGCAAAACCAGAATACCCAGCAAAGCAGTCCAGTAGCTTTTGCAGCCACTCCTGTTGTACAGGAAGACATGTTCTGTCTTGGTCTGTGCAACAAAGCAGGTCTGGAAATCAACCACGTCACAGGAGAGCTCCAGGACTGGAACAGTCAGGTAGGCAGTCACTGGGACCAGCTGCAAAACAGAGGAAAGGGGAAGGAGAATAAAACCCACCTCATTTTTATAGAGCTTTAGTAATTCCTGCTCCAGCTGGATCATTCTTAACCCCAACCACTGAATCAAGAATCATTGTTCTGTGTTCTTTCGTAACAGACTCAATTCCCATTCTACAGCCTTGACTGAATTAAGTTGTTGCTGATGTGTTACTGTTTTGGGACAGGTTTTCAAACCAGACACTGTGGTCTTAATGAAGTAACATGGAGTGAACGTTCTCATTTGTTTTTAGGGTTTTCTGTGGAGCTGCAGACATTACAGCATCTCATGGTCCCTCAGGACTGTATATGGCCCACTGTGAGTCATTCAGTTTGTGCAGATTGCCCAAGATTATGATTCAGTTGACTGTATCTTAGATATGGTGCTCAGTCTTACACAGGTCACTCCTCAGAAATACCTGGTATGAAAAGAAAATGGCATTTTCTTTTTCAGCAGCCTGCAGTGTACTGGGGCTGCTAAAGGCTGGGGAGCAGGTTATAGATTTCTGACTGGAAGAGACTGGCCTTTAAATGCATGTGGGCTTTGACCACACCACTGGAGCTCAACGGACCCAGGAGCTTTTCCAGAAGCCCTTGGGTTCTGCAGGAGGCAGTGCGTGGTGACTCAGGCATGGCTTGTTCACTGAGACAGCCCTGACCCCTGTCTCAGAGCCATCCTGTGACTGTGGCCCTTTGAGTGTCACCAGGGCTGCTGTGTCATGCTGGGGTACCAGCACCAGGGTGTGACCCCAACCTGCACTGTCCCCCTGGAGTCACCTGCACTCTCAGCAGAGAGCAACCCCACAGCCATTTACTTTACCCAGAAGACCCCACTTACTTCAGAGGTGCCTGTAATTCAAGGCTGAGTAAATCCTAATGGGAGTCAGAGATGCAGCTGAAACAGCCCTTTCCCAGGGCCCTGAGATCTGCTCTAACCTTACCTGGGTAGTGTAGTTACTGTGCTCAATGACCACATTTTGATTAAACTTCAGCTTTCTCTCTCCATTCTCCAGCTGGAGCACTTGGAATCCAGGAAGCAGCTGGGTCTCTGGCAAATGTTGACACCTAAGTAACTCCAGAGTTGTGTGGAATGACACTTTCACCTGTGGGAAGAGGAATTCCGATGGCTATCACAGAAGACGACACTGAGTGCAGGAAATCCAAAGTACACATTGCACAAAGGCCCAGGCACACATTTTCCCACTGGAACCCAAAGGTGTCACACCAGCAGCCAAATTCCCACTGGAACAAAGCATTGTAATTAAAAAAAACCCCCACAGCTATTTCCTATGAATCCAGTACACAGAGATGGAGTGTAAAGGTGAACAGCTGATCTCTGAACCACAGGGGAGAAAGAGTCTCTAGCAAGCTAAAGTTTTTCAATCCCTGAGAGTACAAATACTGTATTCCCAAAGCTGTCTTAGACTTATAAATCCTCTTTCTTCTCACACATGCAGAATTGAGATGTGTGTGTCTCCATGTCAAAATGAACACAGTAAAATGAGAAGCACACTTCAAAAATGCAAGTTACTCATTCTTTACAGGTTACCTAATTCTCTGTTCCAGAACTTTGTTTCCTTTAATGTAATTCATATACCCAAAACTAACCAAATTTTCCTCTCCTTGCACTGCCTGCATCTAATTTAAGGAAATGAGGGACTGCAATCCTTGGAAATCTTTTAATTATATCCAGCATATATATGGCTATTGCTTTAGGTGAGCTCCAAAACCCACAGGGTTTTCTGCAGGAGTATGCAACAGGTCAGAGTTGATGGGAAAAGCACATCAGGAACAGAAAAAGATTATTTGTAGAAAAAATAATCTGCACCTGCAATATAGCAGGCAAAATAGTAGGAATTTGTATTTGCTAATACACCACTATTTCCCCTGAAACTGGGAGATTTCTGTGCTGGTTGTGTTTTTTCTGTGGTTCATCTGGGCCACATTTGCACACCAATTATTAAACTCTCTATTCTGGCACAGAATTATTATTTTTGAGCTTACCAGCATGTTTTGCTGTGGATAAAGTACATGTTGTGGTTGCTGTTCCCTTTCCTCCTCGCTGTGAGATGTTCTGGTGCTCTTTTTGTGATCTGTGCTAGAGAGACTGAAGGGCTTAGAGGGCGTAGACAGAAAGAGCCTGAAGTACAGAGGAACCTTGGTGCAATTGGTGAGTTTCAAACTCTGAGTAATTACTGAATCTGTCAAAACCTGGGGGAGAAATGATTCAGAACTGGTCAGTTTTAACTCCCTGGAGAGGTTTGTGTTGCTCTGTCTGGTCATGGAGCACCAGCAGGGATCTGAAGGATTTTACCCCAAAGCAACCCAATATTTTCTACCTGTGTTGTTCAACAATTCCTGAGTGAAAAACCAAAATAAAAGTAATGTAATAAAGTCTAAGTTTTCAAATGGCAAGGATGACAGACTCTGAAGTAACTCATTTTCCTATTGGACCTTTATGTCCTGAAAAACTCCCCTACAATGAAAGAGAAAGTAGAATAAAACAGGCATTGTCTGAGCTCAGCTTTTCTTATTCCTGCCTAATAAGTACTTGTAGTGCTTTTTTTTTGTTCCCTATCCTGTTATGTGCAATACAGAAAATGAGGCTGCTGGTGATAAAGATGCATTTTCACAGTCATGTGCACAGAGCTCTGAATTCTCACAGCAGCACAGCCATACAAATACATCAGCGTGGGAAATACTTACTCCATGAAGAGGCCTGGCAGGTAGGAGATCACTCGCCACTGAATAAAACACCATTCCTCTGTCATGAGCTGTCTCCACTTCTAACCTGAGTGTAAAGAACCAGGCTGGTCACAGCTGTGTCCCAGGCTGAGCCATTCCCTGTGGGCTGTGAGCACTTACAGGGGGTGCCTCAGCACAGCCTCCATGTGCACTCGTAACGGTGGAGCTCCGTGGCCATGGCTGCGATGCACCTTGTCAGGCACCATCCTTGCAAGCTGACAACAAAATGGAAACAGAAATCATGTCTGAACTGGCAGCACTAAACCTGAAATGCTGCTTTGAGCCCGAGAGACTCTTAGCCAAAATAGGATTTGTTGGCAATGTGGTGCCTGTTTGTAAGACATGATGGAACAGCAGAGGCCAAGCAGTAGCTGAACTCTGAGTGGCTGTGGGTGATACAGATGCAGGGCAGGTTTAGATCAGATGTTGGGAAGAAATTCTTCACTCTGAGGGTGCTGAGGCCCTGGCACAAGCTCCCCAGAGAAGCTGTGGAATGCCCCATCTCCGGAAGCATTCAAGGCCAGGTTGGATGGAGTGTGGAGCAACCTTTTCTGGTTAAAGAGGTTGCTGCCCATGGCAGGGGGTTGGAACTAGATGGTCTTTAAGGTCCCTTCCAACTCAAACCATTCCAGGACTCTATTATTTTACATTCCTTTCTTCAGGAATAAGGATTATTAGGGTTGTTTTTATTGAATAATCTGTTATAATTCATTCAGTTTACCTTGCACCTTTGCAACGATTCATGTCAGAGAATTGCTGAGCCATTCATAAAACACTATTCAAGCCTCACATCAGCAGTTGTTGAAGAGGAAGTTTCCCACAGGAGAAATATGCTGTCCAAATTCACTCAGGAAGGTGGATGCAGAGCCAGGAACAGGACTCAGCAGTCCTGAGTCTCACTCCTATTGTTAACTGTTGTTATCAATAAAACCTGATGTTGTGATAGCATTTCAAACCCTGGGCTTTTGTCTGGGCTCTGCTGCCCCAGACAATGCAAGAAGATGGTGACATTCCCACCCTAGAATGCTTCCAAGCTCAAAGACAAATGCAACAGATGAACAACTCTGGTTTAGGAAGGATGTGCAGGATAGCAGGAACAGGACTGTTTACACAGACTGGCCAGGTAACAGCAGCCTGGACAGAAAATACAGGAAGGGAAACGATTATTTCCCAGTTACCTTTAGCCTTGCTGTGCCAGTCGGTTTACCTTGTTGTCCAGGCTCATGAAGCCCAGCACCAGCCCGTCACAGCGCAGCTCAGCCTCGCTGTCCGGGAGGACGAGCGGGGTGAAGGAGATGAAAACGTCGCTGCTGCCACCTCCTGGAACCACCTGCGGCCGGGAGAGAGCCTTGAGTGCAGGGACCTGCCGGGAATTGCACAACAACCCTCGGGACCCAGCTGCCAAAACTGAGTTGCACAAGCAGCACGAAATCCCCCGGGCATGGGCTACGCTCAGGCTTACAGGAAAATGCCAACATGTGACAGCAAAACTGACAATTACTTCAGCTGCAAATATCACTGCAGCCACTTTTCAGCATCAACAGAGTCTGAGCACGGTCACAGACCAACTCTCTAAGTACAAAAACATGTACACATCTGTTTTTAAAAATACCCAGTTCTGCCCACTCTTTCTCCCTGGCTACCTCAGGTGATTATTCCACAACTTACATATATATGAAACATTTTTTGAAGAGTTACAAGTGTGAACTAAGAGTATTTTACAGTTCAGTTTAGTCTTGGCTTTTTTTTAATTTTACATGAGAGCAGGGAATGTAATCACATGCACTAGCCAGCTGCAGTGGATTTTCTGGGATTTACAGGTTGACTAGACTCTGCTTTCTTTAGGTGAATTATGCAGGTTATGGTTAAATCCTGATGTTGCTGCTGGCTACACCCCACAAAAGCTGTCTCCACAGTGAGGCACTTGTTTGTCTGACCTTTCTCAGTCTCAGCCACCTCAGAGCTGACTGCAGCTTCGTTTCTGTCATCATTTCTTTCATGTAATCTTTAGCTCATTTTAACTTGTAACTGAAACCCTTTGGCAAAAAAAAAGATTTAAAAATAAAAGTGGCACACTGATGTTTTGGGCAACCCTGTCACTCATAGCTAGATCTTTCCAGTGCTGTCTTTATGATATTCCTAAGGGATTGTGACACTGTGCCCTGTATTTGCACAACTTACTTGTGAAGCACTGTGGGTTACAACGGTTTATCCAAAAGAGTTGTCTAGAGAGTATCCCTGTCCCAGCAGCCTGATTTCTAGCTCTGTGTGTTTCCACAGCTTCAGGCTGGATGGCTCCCACATTTCACCATGCCAACCCAAGTGAGAAGACCAGAGATGCCACTCTGGAGTACAATTAACACTTAACTCCAGTCATCAGTTCACTGCTCAGATGGAGGTAGGACACTTTCTGCTGCCCTGGCAAACTCTTGTCGTGATCATCTTCAGAACCCCAAAGCCTTTCAGTCTCATATTTCACTGCTTAGTAGAGTCCACCTCAAACCAAACTCCAGACTACCTCCTTCCCCTTCTCCATCCCCTCTGCCCTGCAGAAAAAGTGCTAAATGCAAGCACTAAGAAAATGTTAAAGCTTACTATCTGCCTTGGGGCAATGGAGTAGGGGCTGTCTGCACGCAGCCCCTCATGAGGTCGGATAAGTACAGAGATATTTTTCTCTCTTGCAGACTGCTGACTGCTGATTTCCTTCTCTTTGCTGTCAGAACCTGGAGGCTGCAGAGACAAAGGGGTGGGGAGTGGTTAAAACTGTTACACTGCAAGGGAGGAATGTGAGTGATGTGCACAGGGAACTGCTGCACTGCTCAGGAAGCATGGCCAGCTCCAGTTTCTTTCTGGCACAAAGGCTGGACACGTGGATGTGTCCTGTACATTAACTTTCTCATCCACAGAGTAGCTTTCCAGAAACTGCTCCTGAATTCCTTGGAAAATGTGCATGTTTGGGTCCTGTTCTACCTTGAGAAGTACCCAACCATGACACCTGGCCCATTATAGGAACCAGCTCAGGGGCAGTACTGTTCCCTTTGTGCACAAGAAAGCTTAGAGGTGTGTTCAAAACAACTGTGCATTCTGAGCTGAAGCAGAGAAAGTGTGATTTTAGTATCTTTTCTGTGAAGCTTTTGCCAGAGAAATACACATATCCTGGGGGATACCTTCTCCCTGTCACTCCCAGCCCCTCAAGACAGGAAATTGCCACATTATAATCAAACTTAATGTGTAGTAGATGTTACCATATTCTAACAGAACCAATCTAATTTTAGCACTGGGATAAACACCTCTCCATGTCATTAGCTGCAATTTGAAATTTGCAGGGTAGGTTCTGCTCCCTGACTACAGCACATGTTGATACCATAAAGCACCCATTAGAAAAGCAGAGCCAAATTAAGGAGTTTTAGTTATTTTAATTCTTTCATGTAGTAACAGCATTAGTTTGTCAATGGCAGTATTTTAAATAGTATCTCTTTAGCCTTTTTAACAATTTTAAGGAGAGCTAATTGCTGGTAGCTCACTCTGGAAATAGACTGCTGATCCCCACATCCACCTACCCACGTATTGCGTGTTTGACTGGGAGAGGAGCTGACACTTCTTTTAAGAATCCAGCTCTTAGTTACAAGTTCTATCTCCTGTTATTGTTTTCAACCCTTGAAGCCAAAACACCCATCATGTATCTCAGCAGCAGTATAAGAAACAGCCTAACAGCTGACCTCATCTGTGGTTTCCAAAGCTGGATAAATGCTTCCACAGGGAATGGCAGCTGGATCCAACTTCAACACGACCTCTGACTCCGAGGTGCTACCACTAGATGCAGCCTCATTTCCAGCCATGTCCATAGGAGGAAAAGGGTCTCCAAAGAGCACCAACAGGTCCACCAGCTTTTCATCATCTGGCTCTTGGTTGTAAACTTCCCAGTCCATGCGGATGTCTGAGTGGGAAAGGAAAAAAGGACAATTACTTCTAGTCAGGGACAGGACCCATGGCTTAGTTGGCACCAGAATATCAAGTAACAAATTTGTGTCTGGCAACTGGATTAGTATTAAAGCATGTCTCTTAAGTTTCCCATGTTTGCTGTGAAGTAAAACGATTTAAGCTCTTGTTATAGTTTGACCACTTTCTATGTCCTAAACTATAATTAAAATAAATCATGAGTATTTTGGTTAAGCAAATGAATTTAGTAGAAATAAAAGAAAAGTTGATTGACTTTGCTCTGAAGAGCTTACAATTTCACTCAAGAGCTAAAAAAACTAAACAGAAGAGCCAGACGATGCCAGTAAGAAGCAGGTAGCACATCTGATTGACCAGGGTTAGTGTTGTGAGACATTCATAAAAACAGGATGGGATATCCTGCATTCTCATCATTTCAATGAGGGAAAACCCAGTTACAGCAAGGCAGGATGTGCAACTGCACAGTAGCAACAGATTGAGTCACTCTCTTATACACTATTATTATTTTTACTAAAAACATCTTCATTAGGAAACAAGTAGGCCAGTTAATTAACATGTTAATGGAGTCTTTTATCCTCATAAGGAACACGATGACAGTGTCAATGTTGCCTGTACAAAAGTCTCCTTACCAAAGGGAGTGGGATTGTTGAGCCGGACCCTCCGAAGCACAGGGGACCCTCCTGAGACCTGAGTGCCAAACCTGAAGAGGGAACCTTGCTGTCAGTACATGCAGAGAACAGAAGTGTCTGAAATCACTGAAGAGTTGCTTAAAAGTGGAAACAGATTTGGCTGCACTGAAGTAGCCTACATGTGAAATACAATATTGTTTTACTTTATCAGTCTTTTACTTTGTTACCTCAGACATTTCAGGGTAACCACGTGCAGTGCTGTGTTCCCCATAAACCAACCCTGACCCCTCATCCTGAGGTGCAGATGCCATTTGCTGTATGAGAGGGTTTAAACCTTCCCCTGCCACTACTGACCTCAGGGCTGCATTTCTCCTGATCTCAGTAAAGGGCCAGGGAGAAATGAGCTGTGGATGATAAGAATTACCACCAAGTGGCAGTTTCCATCTCCACAGAGTCAGAAGAGGCTGCACTGAGTGAAATTCTACGACTGCAAGCCCAGAACAGCAGCTGCTGGCAAACCAGAGCAGCCTTGTATGCAGATTATTTTCTAATTGTGTTGGCAGAGACAACTGTATTGATGTTCTAGAAGCTGTACTTTGATACTACAGAAGATACTGTACTTTGACAGTCACTTTGCTGACCTTCTCATTGTATCACCACAAGATGGAACAGGTGTGTATGTTGGCTGCAGTCCATTGGTATTTAATTCTCTGATTTCTCTGACAGTGTTTTGCACTATACCTGATAATGGGTGGCTCTGGTTGTGGTCCTGTCACCTGCAGGAAGATTGGACAGCCTTTCACAGTCATTTGCATAGGAATTAATTTAGGTTGTAAGTCTCCCACCTATTAAAATGAATTTTTGCTATTAGAATCAAGATAACACCTTAGTTCTCTGTGTTAAGATAATGTTTTGCAAACTGATGGGATTTTCAAATATTTTTTACTAATTTCTTTTGACAGCCTCTAATTCATCTGCTAACAACAACTCTTCTCAGCAGGAGAATGCAGCACCTCATGCATTTATCAGCTTTCCTGCTGCTTTTCTACACAACACAATCTATGGTATTGGCAGAGCAGAGCAGTGCACTGGCCAGCTCCCAAACAGATGTTATAAATCAAAACTACTCCAGTCATTTTCAAGGCACACAAAAACCTCCCAAGGAATAAACATGTCCCCCCAAAACCAAACAATTGTTACTTACATGTCATTGGAGGTTGTGATATAGCAAGATCCACCCTGAATTTTTACAGAAGTCCTAAAAAACTGAGAAAGTATTTCTAACAGAAAGGCATCTGGGTAACTGGTGTAAAATCTGCCATGGTAAAACTAAAACCCCACCTACCTTACAGACAAGATTATCCTGGTACTCTCCCCACATGTTGTTGTAAGCTGCTATTTCTATGGTGAGCTGCTGGAAAGCTTTCAGAGTTCCTGTGGAAGGTTGTATATAGAAAGCTGCTCCCTTCCCCTGAGACAGCAGTGCTGCTGCAAACTCTGAAAGAGCACAGCAAAGAAGCATTTCAGGAATTTTAAGGAAATGGAACAAAGTCCTTCAAAGAATATATAGGACCATGGTTTTAGTTGCTCTTAATCAGCTTAACCTCACTGATTTAAAAAAAAACCCCTGTGATCATTTACATAGCTCACATTTATACCACTTTACCCAAGTTCCCTTCTGCAGTGGGTCTTACTCTGTTTTTTAGAGCTAGTGCTTGCCCAGAATATTTTACAGTAGGACTCCCTTCCAACAACCTGATCCAGGACTCTCTGGGATATGCAAGGCACTAACTGGTTACATGAAAAAACACTTTCAATTTGAGAAAAACAGGCTGGGATTTGTGTTGACTGTTTATTGTTCCATTAGCAGCTGCCTGTTTACCTCTGTGTGCTCTTCCATGCAAAGAATTAATTACAAAGAGCAAAGCCTTTCCACATTCTGAGTCACCTAGGCCGGCATGGAATCTGTCAGAACAGCATTTTCCCAATCTTAAGCACTAATTCAACAGCTGAAAAGCTCTGTCTGGGTAACAGATACCAAACTCTATGGCAAGGTACCAATATGTGCAAGTTTTATTTTGGATACAGAAGACACATCCACACTTCACAGCATTTTGCTCCCATTTCCTCCCTCCCTTGGTCTCATGTGGCTCCAAATATTATCATTTTTCAGTACAACACATCAGAAATGACAGATGGGCTGTGCTGCAGCTTTCCACAGTGGGGAGGGTATGGGAAAGGGTTTGAGGGAGAAAAGCCTGCTGCAGTGGTACTGGGAAACCGTGTAGGAGAGGAAGAGCCAAATGTTCTGCATTTCATCCATCCCATGTGCTGGGAGCGTTCTGGGAGTGAACTGTCACCAGAATCACCAACTTTGTTTCATACTGTTGTTTGCAGGAAAAAGATGAAGAAGAGAGAGAAAGAAAGGGAGGAGAAAAGAGAAAAAAGCAGAAGGGGAAGAGAGAGATTGACCTAATGGTTATACAATGTGGGCTTTCAAACTCAGGAATGAACAGAGGAATTAAGTAATTTAACAGTTTAGACTTCACCAGATACTCCAACTGTGAAAAGATGTGTCTGACTGGCACATTGAGTGCTGAATATGGCAGTCAGTTGGCTTTCACCTTCTCTCCAGTGAAGGAATTAAGTGCTATTTTCATACCTGACTTTGCTTTTCTGGCTGCATGTTCTGTCACAGGCCCTCTTCTTTTCACCAGGTAGCTTGAAGAGCATGAAAAAACCAAATCTGGTTTCAGGTTTAATCCAGACCTAAATTAGCACTTGAGTCATTATGCAGAACAGCAAGACTCACAGGCAGGCTCCTTGTCCTGGAGGAAGCAAACAGGCACTAAAATACTCAGCTTCCAGTGTGAATGGAGCACTGATTCCAGTGGGATTTGTGAGAATCAGCTGACGCTTTACAACATCTTTGAATGCAACTTCAGACCCAAAGTCCAAACGAAGGTCACATGGGCTTTGTGGCATTTGTCCTTCATCACTGCCAGAAAAAATAACAGTAGCATTTAGACAGGGGTCTTATTTTCTCATGCCACTGATGATTTCAGGAGATTTAAAAATGTGCAACATGCAATGTGGTTGTGATGCCCAATGTAAAAGAACTACGCAGTCCATGATTTTTGCCATCAAGCATTTTCTGCTTTTCATTTTTTCACTTCTAGCCATGTAAAGATTTATTTGGGGTAAAGTTTTTATCATGTATAACATGTCAACCTACCAAATTAAAGCCATTTTTACTTACATGAAAAGATATAAAGATGAGCATGTTCCAAAATACAGTCATCATGTTACACATCAGAAAAATAAAACAAAAATCAGTCAGATATTACCTGTCAACTCCACTGTCACAAGGTACTGAGTAGGTGACATGTAGTCCCTTCACTTCTCCAGAAATGCTCAGAAAAAGGGGTTCAGCCATGTCTTCTATGCTACAGGAAAGGGTGAGGCCTTTCAGATCACCCTGAAAAGCAAAGAATCAAGTTTCCTTGTGAATGAAGTGTATGTCAGAGAGAAAAGGCAGCCTCATTAAGATATTTATTTTTAAAAAGTGTGTAAAATTCACTGGATTTAACCCAGAACAACAGACTTGTGAAAAGCTTTACTGAATTGTTTTCAGTGCATTTTCTGCAGCATCAGAGCTGCTTAGAAAGGCAGCACTGAGGTAAAAATTTGTGGCTGTTTCTCAACTTTGTACCTGCAGCTGCCTGTGAGCCTTAAACTGCTCCATTAGTGATTTCTGACACAATTTCTATACTCCAAGTACTGAATCATAGAAGCATTTAGGTTGGAAAAGACCTCTAAGAGGATTGAGTCCAACTATTAATCCAGCACTGCCAAGGCCACCACTAGACCATGTTCCCAAGTGCCACATCTACATAATTTTTAAATACTATCTCTGATAGTACTGAATACCTACTTTTAAGCAAATAAATGAAACCTAGGTCTCCAGTGACTGTAATGGGAACTAAGACACCACATCTATAGGAAAATCCTGTATTTAGCTGCATTAGCTCAGCTCTTTGACTGCCCCTGTAAAGTCTGTGGCTGAATACCTGGAGTTTGTAAGCTCTGCTCCTGTATTTTGCAGACTCTCAGTCCCATCAGCCCCTTTTAAGTTTTCAAATATCAAAATGTCACGACCTTAATAGCATTCAAAAAAACCAGCTGTATACCACACATACCACTCAGCTCCATATTATTCCAGATAATCCAAAGTGAGAATCTGTATGCTCCAAGAGGAGTGATAAGCACTAAGAGCAATTGTGGAGGACTTCAAGAAAGGAAGAAAACAGGACCAGCTGTGATATAAAGAGGCAGGGTAGAAATTGCACACCGTGTGCACTTCTTTAATTCTTGCCTTCAACCATGGTGCCTCTAAAGCAAAGCCATTTCAGAGATATTGTATGGAATAAGGAGCATGTGGTTTTGTACATAGAATTCCTTCCTTTTGCCAGATGGAGGTGAGATGATAAAGTGAGTGTTGCTGTTTTATAAAAGTGCATCACTTTGTGAACTTACCACAGTGTCAGCTGACAGCTCTATGCAGAATTCCTTCTCTTCATTTGGGCCTAAGGTGCCACTGGCAGGGCAGACCACGATGGAGCAGGAAGCTGCCTGGCTTCCAATGAGCTGCCAAACACAAAGGACATTCAGCTCATGCTGATTCTCTCACATTGTCTCTTCACATCACAGAGGTCTGAAAACACCAGGCTATTCACAGGCTTAGGACACTTTCAGGCAGCAACACCCACAGTTTGTTAAGATTGGCTTTACAATTTGCCAGGGGTGGTAAGATCCTCATGCCTACATGGACTCCAAGTAACTTCAGGTGCCCAGCAGAGGCTGCTGGGCTGGGAGCAGAGTCACTGTCATCCCTGTCAGTCACAAGCCTTTCCAGGGTGAAGCCAACCTATCTGATTTCAGAGCAGGATCCCAGATGTGCCTCACCTCTCTCCAGTACAGAGGTGGGAGAGAGACAATCCTGGTGTTGGCACCTTCCCTAAGTGACCAGCAGTAGCTGGAATGTACCCAGGGTTTGCACTCGTTTGTTCACACATCAACATCACATCTCGGGAAAAATGCTGTACATGTTCCTCCTAGGCTCCAGATGCTCCAGAGTGTTTTCCTGTAGGTCCTATACCACCCACATGCTCTGTTAGGATCCCTTGGGCACCTGAGGCACGTCTTGGATGGCACCGAGTCTTGTATGTAGGCAACTGAGCTGAACGCTGGATGTCAGAGCAGATCTGAATGACCAAGGCACTGACAAATTTCCATGGACTGAGTAGAGAGTTCAGACCACAGCTTAAATACTGACACTTAATTTAGGGCTCCTACTCTGTAAGCTGAATCCCAGTCAGAATGTGAGATTTAAGCAGAATTCAGACACAATTCAAAAGCACCATCATTTCTTTGTTTTACTAAATTAAGTGCAAACCCTAAACTGCCACAGTACTTTGTTTAATACTCTGGTGGTTTTACATCCTATGACCTCTCATATCTGCTCACCCATTCTCCCAGGGATCCACAGACAGTAAGAACAGAATGACATCAGCTGGTAGTTAATCTTTTAATAAAGGTTGGTCTAAAGCTGAAGTTCTGCTCCCAAGCTAGTAAAAAGCAACAACTACTCAAAAGACACATCAGAAAAGCTTTTAAGAATAGTCATTACTTGTATTTCTACAGAAATTGCAATTTCCATCCCTGCTGTAAACTTCACCCACTAGAAGAGCATTTACCTTTCCCCATAAGTACTTTGTTGGCAGCAGTGTCTGGTTAAAAAGTTTAGTGGTTGCTTTGGCAGGAACTGCAGTATAAATTTCAGTGAATACTAGATGACTAGATATCAGGCACGCTTGGGGGGTCTGAACTTCAACAAAAACAGGAAGATGACTGGAAATAAACACACAGATGGTCTATTGTTATTGTTAATGAAACGTGCTCGACATAAAACAGCATGCTGGGAAGAATGATGCTTATGTTTATTTAGCAATATTAGAAATTTGATAGTTCATTGATAGGTTACACAACCCTACTCTGAGTTCATATTTTTGTTGTAGGAGAGAAAACTACCTGAAGTGAAAACCAGATGTGAATCTCAGGAAAAACAAAACAAATGCTGCTTTTCCTCCTTACCTTCCTTCTCCATTTTCTACCTCTAGGTCCAGCACTGTGTGGAGACGCTGGCACTGCAACGATGTGAATTGAACTGAAACTCTGCACAGACCCAAAGGAGGGATTTCTCCAGCTGATGGCTGGATGGTGAAGGGAGACACCTGGGAGAGGAGAGAGGCAACAGAAATTTTTTTGACATGTGCAAAGCAAGAGTAAAATGTTGAAGCCACATAATCTAATTACAGCTTCCAAGTATCTAATTTTGCCTCAAATGTGTCCTTTCTCTCTGCCCCTCGAGTACCACCTGGGTTGATGTCAGGAAGCACAGTGCCAGCTTTGTGAAAGCCTGGCTACACAAGGAGACAAGACTTGGCTTCTGAGAGAAGGGCAGTCAGAGCCAAGGGCACAGCAGGGTTGGCTGTGCATGGACTGACAGGGAGTGTGAAGGAGAAGCAATCAGCCTCAGCAGCAAGGTGCCACAAGTGGGAAAGGTTCTTGGACAGAAGGGCAAGGAAAGAAGGTTGGGAGAGTGGAAACAGGAAGTTTCCACATCAGTGGGGAGTGGAGGCTCAGATTCTTGTCTGAGATGCTGATGTGGGTGTGTGGGAGGAGTGTTCAGCAGTCTCAGCTCTACTAAAGCCTTAACCTCTTATTTATATCAGCAGCAGCTGAAATCACTGTCATTCAGGAAATACCCCATGTGTCTTTGGATCAGGCTGGCAGGGGATTTATAATAAATGGAAATTGAGAACAAAAGTAAAGAAGCCTTTAATCTCAAAAGAATCCATGCATTTATGAAACTGTGCAGGACTAGTTTCATAAGAAGTCACAAAAATTAGAACTTCTGATAGCTGGAATGAATAATACAACTCCTAAGCAGAAGAAATAAAATAGCTAAGGAGGGAATACAGCCAGCTGTAGCAGTGACTTACCTCTTCATTCCTTTCAGCTACACAAACCTGGCTTTCTTGCATTCTCCACTGTGCTGGCACCTGACACAAATTTTTAATCTCAAAGGTTCTTGACACCATCTCACCTGGCTTAGTCAAACCAAACCGGAGTGATGGAACATCAATACAAAGAAATGGACCCTAGGACAGCAGGAAACAGACATCAGAATGGTCACCCCTGCCAAAACTGCCTCATTAAGGAGCATAGATTATCTAGGATTAACATTTGATTTCATAGAGAATATCAGAAAGCAATGCACTGTGTAATGCAGAAAAATTCCAAGTGTCATGGGAATATCAACATTGACTCAATAGTTACTACAGCAAAAATGACTCCTGTTTTTAACTACTTAAGATTTCTCAAGCCATTGAGAGGCAAAAAAGCTTTATTTGGACAATGGCCAGGCCACACAGCTCATCCTCCTGCAACACTGAACTGTTCCTTACCTTAAAAGCAGCCTCAACATGCAGCACAACTGGCTCTGGACAGGGCTCAACGTGACACTGCAGGTTATAGCTGATGACCCCAGGTTTGCTTCCAGACATTGCCAGTACAAATTCACAGCATTTATTCACATCTACAAAAAAATTATCTTTTTCTTGTGAGCTGTCTCATGCTTTTGTGAAGAAACCACCTGCTGCAAGCCTGTTACTGAAGCTTCTGGAATCAAATTAAGTCTCCTGCTGGCTCCAGTGGGCTGGGGATCAGGGTTATTTTCATTTTGCATTATAGTGCTGTGTATCTGCCATAAGCTGATATAATCAATTACTGTCATTTCTTTCATTAATTGATGCTTGCAAGTCACAGAAACCTTACCTATGACACCAGTACGAGGTTCAACTTCCATGATCTCACAGGCCATGATTTTCTCCCATGTGTACTTGATCAATGTTTTGCTGTTGTTCCACAGCTGAAACAATTAAAATCAATGAGACAATTAATGCACTCTAAGCTTTCATAGCAACAACTCAGTTTGCTGAGAGCACTGATACACTGCAAACTAGGTTTTGAGTCATCATTTAATATCAGATCTACCTTCACATGGGTGAAGGTGTTGCCTCAAACCTGCACAAAATCCATTAGTTCATTCCAAGAACATTATCATATTTGAAACTTTTAAACTTTTGCTCCATTTTTCAAAAATGTAACAGACTTTCTAAACTTAAACTTCAAATCTTTTGAGTGCGGGGTTGGTTTTTTTTGCCACAGGACTTGTTTGTGAGGGAGATGTAAGCTCTTGAAATGTCTGGCCTGCTCTTCTGATCTAGTCAAAGCATTATTTCTTAATTACAGCAAATAACTTTGTTCTCTGAAGCACAATTATCTCTAAGCACAGTTCAAATTCTTATCTTTTTAAGACTAAAAAAACCAACTGGAAAGTGCAAAGGATGTTGTTATATCATCAATAAGTGGCTTAATTACCTATATCACGTGTAGCTATACTGGATTACTGGAAAGTATGAAATGGCTGCCTTAAAGTGAAAAACTAAGTTCTAGGAAGAGAAATCATAAAACCAAATGCTGATTAGCAAGATCTCTAAGAAAAAATGGGAAAACCATTAACTGGGAAATGTCTTCCTGCCTGGCTCTTGCTAACAGACCTGTTTTTCCTAAGTGAGTCTAAGATCAAAAGGATCCTGATGTGTAGTGAAGAGGATGCTGTGTGAGTGGACAATTGCAGCAGCATTCTCTCCCCAAATGGCCACAGAGAAATTACCAGAACCTGCAGGAAAGAATAACATCTAGTAAGCTGCAGCATGTGTGATTTTTGTGGCTCTTTTGTGCTTCCTGTAGTTCTTTGCATGAACACTGCCCCTGTTATGAACTAATTTAATCATCCATTGACTATTCCTCCCAGCTGGAAAACTTTTACACTACAGGAGTGACAGAGTGACAAGCAACAGGTTAGTGACCCAGAAAAACACAGAGAAGGGTCAAACTGTGTGGTATCAAACTGGAGAGATGAAAAAGGAACAAAGGCTCCTGCCTGGAGTGTAGGGCTGAGCGGGCTGGGTAGGGCATCTGAGTGCAGACCCTCCTGGAGTCACAGCCTCCTTTAAAAACATTTCAGGAAAACTAAAATAACACTGACTGTCTGGTATCTTCCAATAACACCTATGACATGTAGTGACACAAAACACATGACAACAGTGAAGTCAAACGCACACAAACCTTAAATGTTTTCTTGACATTTACACCAATGAAGTTTTCTCCAGGGACAATAATGGCATATGGTTCCAGAAGAAGATGAAACGGTTCTGTTGATCCTTTAACTTCTATTTCCAATGCTATTACATCCTCTACTCTGCACTCTGGGATGTTTTGAAGCATCCTCTCTTCTACTAAACTTTGGGAGGAAATATGGTAGAATCATTAAACATGTTAAACCAATGTTAAATTGGATCCTGTCTTTTAATTGTCGGATCAAAACTGGCAATCATCAAAAGTTTCTCAAGTACTGCCCGTGTGCAATTAGCTCAGCCTGGGGACAATTAAAAGCTTCATTATTCTTTAAGGTATTCTCGTCCCAGTCTGTCCATGAACAAGTATTTAAGTCACAGACTGCTGTGACAAAGAGTAATACCAGGAAACTTTGAAAAATAAGCAGGCAAAATGACAATATTATCTTTTTCCAAGAGAGGAAGAGCTACGGCCAGGCACGCTCTGGGTACGGGGGAGGATATCAGAGATGCTCTTTGTACCACAACCAGTGTTGCAGATAATATTCTTTATACTTGTCAATCCATCACCACCAAAAAGAAGAAAAATCCCAGTAACTTAATGTAATAGCACAGATAAATTGTGGCTACATATCTTACTGGGAAATGTTTCTCAGCTTACCGAGGTGATGCTGGGATGTCCCTCAGTATCACCTGAATCACACTGTGATAACTCTTCAGCTGCACAGATTAAGGAGAAAAGGATTTTAGTGTCAAGTAATCAGTTATGTTGAGGATCAAAAAAAGATGGAAAAGTGGTTTACATGTACAGGATGAATGATCATCATTGGAGTATTAAACTCTGATAAACAGTACTCAAACTCTAGAGTTACTAAAAGAAAACATGTTTGACTGCAGAACACTAAGCCAGATTCTGATCTCATGGTGTGTGGTTCCAAGAAAAACACTCATTTTTGACATGCCTGTTATTATTTCCCTTGTATATTGCATACTACACACAAGCATCTGCAAAGGCTCCCCAAATTAAGCTCAGTACTGCTGTACTAATTGAGAAGTTTCTTCTAACTGCTCCAGAGTATTCAGCTTAATTGACCAGCAATCTGATCTTGAGTAAGAAACATGACTTTTCCATCATGGGAAGAGAATGCCTTCTGTATTCCAATGAAGGGGGGGAAATAAAGAAACAGGCCTTAAATCTGAAGGGCTTTGCAAAAGCTTCATTTGTTTGCAGACAGATACTAATTTCAATATATATTTTAATTCAATATATATTCTATTAACTAATTATTTTTTAAAAGCCATGTATTTTCTCTTCCATACGTATTTGAGGTATTTATGTCTGTCAATCAACACAGCATGGGACATTCCCACTCTTGGCCTTTCTTTGGATCAAGTTTCTCTAAATACAGTGAGCTCATGCTCCTTATTTACAGGGACAGGGGAGCAGAAACTGAAAGAACAGTCCCTGGGACAACTGCATTCCAACATCCTTGCACCCCTCTTCACCCACAGCTGCACACAGCATTTCTCTGCCAAAGGCTCCTACTATCCCCTTAATTCACCACTCAGCTGTTCACAGGACCCATTTCAGGCCAAAAAAACTACAGCTGGAAACAGTTTAAATAATCACTGCTTGTTAACCGACTTATGTAGGCTGGAGTAGGCACAAGGCACAGCACCAAAGGAGAGGGGCAAGGGTCAGGAGCTGGTGGAGGAGCTGATAGAGGGGTGAGGGTGGTAACTTCACCAGCCAGCACAGCTGCAGCTATGAGGATGTGCCCACAATTTCAGTGTAAAATTATCTGTGTCCAGTCGGTCCCCAGAATTACATGAGATCAGAAACTGTCTCACATTTTGCAGTCAAAACATGTTTTCTTTCAGTAACTTTCTACATTTTGAACACTGTTTATCAGAGCATAGTACCAGCTAATTAAATTTAATTTAGAGAAGTTGCACAGCAAGGATTTTATGACTTGCATAAAAATACACAGCTGGAGTTTGTAGATAGGAGGGAATCATGAACCATACCTCCTGTGGAGTGTAAGTGAGAATAAACTCATGATCTGCACAGGGAAGCAAAACTCCCTGCTCAGGATTTAGGGAGAAGGCTGACTCCGTGTCTTGATTGTATTTGACCTTTGTAAAGTCTGCAGTCCCTTCTGGTATTAATGGTTTCAGATTAGGCTTTGCTATCTGCCAGAAGAAAGGAAGTTCTACATGGCTGCAAAGAAGTCAATAAACAACAAAAAAACTATGATTAAAAATCAGATATTTTTGAGTAAAATATATTAAGAAAATATTCAAATCCTTTTTCCATATAGGAAATTTCTCTCTTTACAGATTACAGGGGTTTGACTTACCAGTCTTTGTGAGCCACAGAGCTGCTGAGGCAGCGTAGAATCAGAGTACATAAACCATATAAAGAACATGCTAATATGTGAAACTAAATTATATAAATATGTAAGGTATCTTAACACTTTCTTGCCTTATTTGAACTTGTCATGTAATCCAGCTTTTAGAAAACACTACAATTCTTCTTTCAAGGATCTGGGATGAACAGGACTGTTCCTGCTGACACCAGTACATCTGCCTTGGATCTCTGCTGATGACCCACATCACATTCTGAATTTAATCCAAGTGCAAGATGTGGTCTCTAACATGTCAACAAACACAATGGCTCCAGCTAAAATTATAGCCATGGCTCTGCCACGCTCTTTGCAATCCAGAAAACTTTGCTTAACTAGGTTGCTTCAGCAGAACTGTATTCCATGGAATGTCTTCATGGGTTTGAGAAGCTTGCTCATGCTGACCTCAAAAATTCTGCCTTAGTAAGGGGAGGAAAGACACTGGAATTTGAAAGTACCACTGATAAAACTGGACATTTACAATTTCTTGTACCACTTTCTGTAGCAGAAAGAAGGTTTCTTTTCCCTGCTTCTGTCGAGTTTACTCTCAGCCTGGCCAGCTTTGTTTTATACAAATGCTGACACCAGATGTGCAGGGAGTGCTGTGGTGATTATAGGACATAGAAAATGTGGAAATTGGCACAGTCACATCCTTTGTCAGTTTACAGTATCCAGTTCACCAATCACACTTTCTTTACCCAAACATCAGCCTGTTCCAGCATTATGCATGTGTGATTTCCAGGCCACAAAGCAAACTGCCAGATATTCACTAGCAAGAAGCAATTTTCATTAATGTACCTAAAACCAGCACTGACCTCCTCACTGCTTTGATGGTCTGTAGCCCCTCATTGTTGCAATCATGCCTGAGTGTATTTCTGTTAAAGTCTGTCTGATTTTGAGCAAAATCAGGATGCCAGTATGGTGTAATTGTCCATCAGGACATATTCCTTGAATTAAAATTGAATTTATATTTAAATCTGTTAGGACTCAATAGCAGGAACCATGTGAGAGTTTTAATGTGAATTAATTACATTAGGCTCCCATTTTAATCAGTGGAGATCCAGTGGAGTCCTGGATGTATTATGACTTTTCTATGGGAGATGTCTATAGTCAGAGTTTCATCCTTGGAAACATCTGTTCCTTGCACTGTGAAAGGAAAAGAGTGCTTAGCTCAGTTGCACAAGTACATATAGTACACATGTAAAGTTAGATAAATCTCACCTGGATCACCCTGTAAGTATTTCCTGCAACCATCCACATTTATGATTTTTTTGTAGATTTACCTCTACTGGAGCAAATATATTGACTTTGGCCAATGGTTGCCATCATGTCTGATCTATGTACAACATTCCTTGAACCTTAATTACCAAACAGTGGAGCAAAAAGAAGCAAAGATTCTGCACAAAGTTTATCAAGGGCATGAAGGTTTCTCCAGCTTGAGAGAGCAGAGTATGACAGATGAGATGCCTCCCAGTATGCCCAGACTGCAGAGCATTCCTCTAACAGCAGCTACGTACGTGGAGTTCTTTATAACCAGCATCTTCTGCTCAGTGGTGTGTGGGTTTTGGGGCTCAAATCGTATCAGATGCTGTGCTGTTTCATCAGTCACTTCCCCCAGCTCAGGTTTGCTTTCTCCACCCGTGACAAACACAAGCTCCAGAGCAAACAACTCTCCAACCCCTTGAAGAAATAATTAGGTATTACTGTTTGCCATCTGACTATTAACATAGTTCATATCACCAATAGCAAATGTCAGTAGTATATACCAGTATAACCAGATTATATCTGGTTTTTCCTCAAGTTTCAGAACTCCAATGTGTTGATTGTACAATATTTGCCTGATGTTCTTTGTTTATCAGCATGTATCAATGGAGACCTGCTGTTCATGACTTTCACAGACAGGGAGTTCAGGGCCACAGCCTCAGCTCACTTACATCAGCATCGTTTCACTGAAGTGAGCAGGGTGTTTACAGTGGTTGACAATGTGGCTCCCAGATGTTTTGAGCACTATATTTAAATCAAAATAAGCAGCAAATGAAGTATTAAAAAAAAAAATCCAAAGTAAATACCAGTGATAAAGTGATTCAATAGACTGAAGTCAAGCCCCATGTTACAGCACTCACAGTTCCATTACAGTACAAGCACCAGCATTTACATGAATTTGAACTGGTTTCATTAGCTAATCCAAAGACTGCCTACTTCTCCTGAACACCCTTATCTAAGATGTGCCCCAAATGTGGTTCATTTCTGCCCTGTTACAGCTGATATTTTGTAGTTTGTCAAATTATCTTATTGATAGAAAAGAGAAGAGTTGCACCTGGCAACTGGCTTTCTTTTCTGTGACTAGGTGACATTTTACATTTGGATTTTTGGCTACCGTGGGTTAAGAGCTCAATGTTTTCTGAATCCAGTGTATTCCATACACTGGGAAGAAGCAATAATAACAACACAAATAAAATGCCATCAGGGGACACAGTATTTGCTTAATCCAATGGCATAAAATATTACCATCACTTCAGGCCATCAACCACCACTCACAATATCTGAATATCTGGGGAATTGGAAAAGTGCTAGAAACAAACCTGTGACTGTAACATACTTGACTGGATAATTGTCACACAAAATGGTGAATGTTTGCTGTGAGGCTTCTGGCAAATAAGGGAAAAACACTACCTGAAAGACAGAAGGGAATTAGCAAGGTCTGTAACTGATTTTTCTCCCCAAAGCAGTATATTTCAGTTTGCAAATATTCCCTGAAGGACAGTTTTAGTGATTAGTAATTAAAACTTACACTTGCAAAAAACAGTCAAAGTAATTTTCTGCTCACACAAACCCAAACTTGCAAGGACCTTCTACAATTATCTTGCTTGTTAATTTATCTGGTAAAGTAAAAAAACTTCCTATAGCAGTTGGCACTGACCTCTACTGTTGCATTCTGCCCTGGAGCTAGCTCCAAACCAGCAGGCTGGATCCCAAAAGGATCCTGTATCACAAAATCAGCAGTGGCAGCCACCTAGGGGATTAAAATAAAAAAAAAAAATAAAAAAGGAAAATATAAAGAAAAAAAATTAATAAATTTAATTGATCAGGTTGTTGTGTTTAAAACAGAGATTCACCTGAAACAGGCAGTATACTACAACATCAGTTTTACCTCTAACCATACTTTTTTTCACACATCTCAAAGGAATGTGGCTCATAAATACAGCTTAACTAGGAAAAAAAAACCCTCCCCATTTTATAATGACCTTGGTGAAAGCAGGGGGGGAATTGCAGTCTCTGAAGACAAATGACAGTGTCAGAAGCCCCAGTATTCATGTTCACAGAGAACAGCTCAGCCTGAGCACAGGGACTCTCTGTCTTTCTCTCCACACTTAAAACTCACTTTGAGTTGGAACTCTGAAGTCTCTGGAGGAACAAGCTGGCCCTTCTGCTTTTTCTCCAGCACCAAAAATGCCAGTCTACCTGTCCCATTTTATCTCCTGTGTCTGTCACACTTTGGCCCTGGTTTGTGATGGGAAGCTGAAGACAGAGCAGGGCTGGAGTGGATTGCTGTGCCTACAGGAGCTGCAAGCTCAGTAAGGGATGTTTTCGGTTAGGAGGGAGAGGAAATTACCTCAAGCAATGCTGGAACTGATTGCATTTCTATTTGCTTTAAGAGTAAGGCTGAAGTTTGAGCCAGTTCTACTTTCCCTTATCTATGCCTCAGTTTACCTCTCCCCTGAGCAAGACAACTTCTTCCAAAGGCAAGCCAGAGCACAAGAAGAAGGTACAGCCATCCAGGGAGATTAGTCTTGAGGATAAATGTGAATTCCTGAAGGAATGGCACAATGCAGATGTGTCCAGCAAGGCCTTATGGACTTCTGTGCTCAAACACCATGCCTGGCTCAAAAGGCCTTCACACCCTGGCACCTGCACCATGCTGTGTCCAGGATTTCCCTTCCAATCACTCACCTTGGAATCAGGAGCTGGCCAGGCTTTCCCTGGCATTATAGAGAACTTCCCAGTCCTAACTCCCTCATTTCTGCACAAAGTTGCTGTTGTTTTTATGCCTCCAACAAGGCAGGAACCACAGTCTATAATGTCAGGCACTGCAACGAGGAGCACAGAAAATCAGGCTCCAGAGACAGCAAAGGCTGCTGATTAAATAACTTTACAGACATTACTGCAGGGGAACATGCCAGGTTTTGCAATCCTAAACCCCCTCAAATTCTTTCCATTTGGAAGCTGGACACTGTGAGATGTATATTTCTACATTCATCTTACATTTTAATGATGCTTGCTCCTTAAAGATTATTGAATCATAAAAAGTAAGATGATTCTTTTTTTAAAAGCTGAGTATAACAGGAAAGGTGAATTTACAAAAAATCAAAGCAAATTTTTGCAAAAGTAGTCCTGTTTCTTATAGTTGAGGTTAGATGACTGAGAGGTGCAGGTATACCATATCCATATATAAATAATGTCACAGTCCATGAATATTAATTAATAGCATCAAATAATCATAATTAAATCATAATTCCATAATATTTAGAATTAGTAATTACAATTGGGAGTTTAGGAATCAACAAAACACAAACCTAGAAATGTGGTTCCTACTCACTCCTCTAAAACAGTGAAAAAAAAAAAGCTTAGCATGAGAAGAACAAATAATTGAGGAAAAATTTAACAGGATTACATTTTAATAACTAATAAATCTAGGATAAGTGAAAATGAGATAGATATCAAAATGCAGAAACTGCACAGCCAATTCTTTCCACATTTGTTTTGTGACACAAAATTGAAGACAGTCAAATAAAAAAAACCCCCAAGTCTGCTTAACTTTAGAGAAATGTAATATTTGGACACTACTGACATGTTAATACTGGAAGTGTTACTTTAGCTTGGATTGGGATGAGAAAAGGTTGTGATACTTGACTCTCCACTAATATATGATCTTCATAATCACCCAGATATTCAGGAATAAACTGGACTGTGTACTGGCATGCCATCCCCGGAGCAATCATTCCTCCCTTTCCTGGATATTTTCCTTGGGGGAGAAAATAAAAAAAGAAAAGGCAGAAAATTTTTTTAAAAATTTAAAACCTCCCAAAATTGGCAGTAGTATTTATGATCACATCTTGCTCTGGAAAGGTGCCTGTGAACTCCCCCCATTTATTGCCTAAGTCAAGCTGATAAAAAGGGATGAGCACAAGAGGCCTGGCAGTGCAATCTGTGGATGTGCACATGTTCCAGGGAGCTCAAAGATTGCTTTGTCTGCAATCTGCTCCTCATAAACACAGCAAACAGTGAGGAGAAACCTAGAGACCTTACCCAGCTTTGCTTTACTACAAGACAAAAGGGCTTGCAGGGAGGTAACTAATTTCTTCTAAATATTCCTCCAATTCCTGGGGTATCACAAACTCCTCAGGCAATCTGTCCCAGTGCCTGGCTGTCCTACATAATTTTCTTCATTTTCTTCTAACCTGTCCTTCCTTACTGCAACTGAAGTGTGTCCTTTATTTCTTGCCCTCTCCTCCTGATTTTTTCAGTGGACACTACATCTATTTCTAGATGAATTTGGGATAAGACTGGATATAGGTATTCCACGGATACATTTGAATCTAATATCAAACACTTTAATTTAATCTTCTTGAATTCCTCATTAGACCATTTCAATCTGCTTAGGAGTTGCATGTGAATGGTCCTAAGTCAGCCTTCAATTTATAAAGAACTGAGCACCATAGAAAACAGAACCAAACAGAACATCTCTGAAAAATCTTTGTTAGAGCAGGTAAAGTAGATTTTTTATGTGTTAACATTTTAAAGGCAGAAAAAGAACCCTTACCTGGCCAAATGAAAAATACTGAAGTAGAAGGGGGGATGAGCCTTACATGTTGCCCTGTTGAAGTGATGTTCTGTAGCTCAACAGCCATCTTCATTTAAAAAGAAAATAAAATGCTCCATTGTATTTATCATCACTCATTAAAATATTTGCAATTCCCTGGTACTACTAATACTGCTAGGAGTAACTACTTCATCATCACAACCAACCACAAAACCCCAGTTTATTCCATAAAGGCTGAATCAGATAGTACCAAAACAAAGCAGAGACTGAGAAGGGCCCATTTAGTCTTCACTGGTTTGTGTCAGTGGCAGGTGTGAAGGAGGATCTTCAAGGCAGTTAAAGGGTCAGAAATTCAATGTACATAAGAAACTGAGACTTTTATTAAAATTCAGAAAGCCTAACAATTGGTTGAAATATGTAGATAATGATAGGACATCATTCTTCACAAGGCAGAATTAACTCTCTACAAAGAGCCCTCTCACCTCATAAGCCTGCCCAGCTTTATCATACAAAAACAGGACAGAAGGTGGATTGGCAAGAAACACAGGAACAAATGAGGTATCACTGAAAGATAAAAATAAGGAGACATTATCTTACTGCCTGGTTCTCTAAATACTGATAAAATGAGAAGTTGCAAAATGTCTCCTTTGGCAAAAACAAAGTATCATCCATACATACTTTGTTATTAAGAGACTATCTAAGAAATTTAGCTCAAAATATCTCCGGGTAAACCCACAGCAATTCTACGGTGGAGCTCTGTGTGCTCCAGCTCAGAATCCAGCAATTGTACATACTGCATACCCTTTGGTATCTTCTGCTTTTCTTCTGCCTATCATTTGTTCCACTTTTTCTTGAGAAATTACAAGAGATTTGCCTCCATGAAGAGTATTTGGTGGGAAAAAGCGTGGGTTCTTCAGGTAATTCTGTCTTTTCTCGAGGCTGGCAAGGCCCTCACTCACTTCCTCTGCCTTCCAGGACTTGCTCTCTTTCCCGGCTCGTTTCTGTGAGGTTTTCATTTTCTTTGAAACACAAGAGTGCATGGTGCAAAATTAAACACAGTGATTTTGAGGCTGCTGAAAAAGGGAGCTGCACGTCTGATTAAAGCTACACAGCACTGAAAATTCATATATAGAATACAGTGTTTCTCCTTTTTTAACAGAGTAAATAAATTAAGTACTGGAGCCAAATCAACAATGGGTTGATACTCACCCTTTGGCACAGGAACAGCAACAGGCCTTACAGATCTGACAGACTACACCAAACTTGTAAAGTGTACCTTACTCGTGGTTCTAGCTTTGTGGCTGAAGTCTGAAGTTGAAGGCAGATTTGAGGACACACTTGTCACACTGCCAGGTAGGGAGATACTCTGGTCCAGTGGAAAAGCACGTTGTTTACGTGTCCCTTTCAGGTATCCAGGCTCTGATTCTCCTGCAATTCAAAGAAAAAAATTAATTCTGGAAGAGGAAAACATGAATGATAAGCATTTAGTCTACGCATAGGTGTATGAGTTTATTTTAAGTCTCGTTGATGGCAAAAATATCCATCCTCTAGTTTAAATCCTCTAGAATTTAATTTACATTTACAACTTACTTTGTACACACAAAGCTTAGTGCTTGAATAAGACAGCTTTTAGAAGCACTAATTAAACAGGCTGTACACAAAGACAGTTATATTACTCTCAGAAAGATATGTTAACCTTACAAGGCAGTGGGAATTAGAATACCCCGTGCAGTTGACAAAAAGGTTACATGATGGACTTCTGACAGTGAGAAATTTGACAAAACCAGGATGCAGCATCTAGTCCCATGTTCTTCTGGTTAGACAGCAAAACTGCCACCAGCTTTCACATGTGAGATTTTTCACTTTATTTGGATTTACAATGGAGAAAAACCAAACACAAATCTTGACATTTGTGACTAAGTTGATTACTCTGAAATGTTTGTTTTGGCTTGACTGAAAAAATTAATTTCAATGATCTAAAACCTTTCATCTTGGCTCACACATAAATAAAAGAAGTAACGAAGTCATGACACTGTCCAAAATATTTTCATTGCTGATCTTCATGTGCAAATAAAACTGACAGATTTCCGGAACTGGAAAATTTTAAACCCTAAATAAAGAATACAATTTTATTTCACTGAAAACAGTTTTCACTTTAATGTAACTGCTTCCTTTCTCTGTACACAAAATGTAGTTGCAGCTTTTGTGCTAATGAAATTAGATGGAGACAGAACACTCACTAATACAGTTTTTGTATGAGATGGAAAGAACTGTAAATAAATGTGCAACAACCATTTCATGTCATCTTTAAGGACATTTAAACTAAAAAATTTTGAATTTATCAGTTACGCTTTGAGAATGTGCCCTTAGTGAAATTTTATCCTTAAAATACTGGAGTCCCTTCTGCTTTGGCAGAAAGCTATAAAAATACACTCAGATCTGCTGCATCCTCCAATATTTTAATTATAGAGTGTTCTAAAAAGTCTAAATTACTTTCTGCTTCAAAAGTTACCTTTTGGTGCTTTAGCAAGAGGTAATTTCTCAGTGATGTAATCCTCAGGACAGATTAAATTATTTCTTCTGAGAAGTTCATTATCCACAATCCACCGAAAAGAGGATGCCACTGCCAACAGTAAAGTCAACAAACCACAGACAAAAAAAGCAAAATATTAGCCCCTTAAAACACACTATCTTGATCAATCCAAAGTAATGTGGTTTTTACACCTCCTCCCTGTCACACAATATATTTTTATAGAGATATAATCTGGTATTTTAATCCCAAGATTTGGACATGCATCTCCACAATTCTAAATTCAGTTCAAACCCAGCTAAGCACCCATTGGAGAAACATCTAATTTCTGTTTGCTGCTCCTATATATTAAGGCATGTATGCTTGTAATATTTAGGTGGTAACCCCTCAATTGCAAAATTAATTCCTTGAACATGAACTGGTTGTTTCATTTCTCAGCGTTAAACAGATGTTACTCTACTTGAAGCTCTGCACAAATTCCTTCAAAGTTGCTCTGCTGATGTAAAGCCAACCCCAAACTGGTCTCCAGGTACCATAAGCATGTCCTGAGGGGCAACATTCCAGAATCCTCACCTGGTGGCAGCCCCATTTTGTGGAAATTTTTCCCTGCATCAGCCTTCATGAGGTTTAGAACCCTTTCATCTTCAGCTTTTGCTCGGGCCTGGGCCTGAATGATCTCCTCTTCTGCTTTGTCAGCTTCTGTTAGTCGGCTCTTATACTCAGCAAGAAGCTGCCATGGGCATGGGTGAATAAAGAGAAATTTGAGCTGTTACAGGTAGATGTTTTTTATTTGTTCTTGAGAGGTAAACAGAGATAGACTGGTAAAAGATCATCACTTTGTAAGCATAAACTGGCCTGCTAAAACATTGTCATTCCATGAAACAGAAAAGAATACCTGTTGCTCAAATCATCCAGCATCACCTCTGCTTTTATGCACTGACAACAGCGATTGGAGTGATGACAAGATAAGAAACCTGGCCCACTGATCAGCAGGTAAAAGGAAAAGTTTTCAGCCAGTACAACAGGTACTTAAAGGGTTACTGCTTTTACTGGTTGTACTCTGTGTCTGAAAAACCAACTAGAGATAACAATATCGTTCTGTGGGAAACTGTGCTCAAGTAAATTTCCATTAAAATGTCCATTTTAGGATCAACACCTGCCTTTTTATTTTATTTTACAGAAGATCTAAGCAGCAACTAAAGAGCTCCAAACTCTGACTTGGTTTGGACTTCTACCTTCTCCAGCTCATCTGTATAACTGTCTTGATAAACATTCTCTCTTCCTTGGGGTTCAATCCAATTTGTTGCCATGTCCACCTCACAAACATCTCCAGTGTACAGGTCCTTAAAGGCGCTAGCCAGCACATGGGAGATGTCCTGGGGAAAGAAAATGAAGATGTTTGGAGCTTAAAGCCCGAGACAGGATGGGAAGAGATCACTGAGTGCATGCAAATGTCTGGGATTAGCAAATGGAAAAGGTACCTGGAAAGGAAATGTATGTGCACATGACCTCTGAGGAGTGGATGTCTGTGAGGGTGTGCTGTGGACAGTGTCTGTGCTGGCTGGCTGGACTTGTAGGTGATGGTGATGGAGACACAGTGTGTGTGTGATGGTTTGTGCACGGATGGGGTTGTGTGGGGCTGTGTGAGTGGCGAGAGTGTGTGTGAGGGAGATACAACCACTGTACAGGGGATATGTGTGTGTGTCAGTCTTTGTGCAGGGCATGGGTTTGTGCCCCAGGGTGTGTGCAGGGTGTGTGTGAGGCTGTTTCTCTGGGGGGTTTGTGTGTGCAGGGGTGTGTGTGAGGCTGTTTCTCTGGGGGTCTGTATGTGCAGGAACGTGAGAGGCTGTTTGCAGTGGAGTGTATGTGAGGCTGTGGGTGTGTGGGTGTGTGTTTGTGAGGCCATTCACGGGGTGGGTCTGTGTGAGAAGCTGACTGCAGGGTGGTCTCTGTGTGTGATGCCGTTTACAGGGCGGTCTGTGTGTGCAGGTGTGTGTGTGTGTGAGGCTGTTTGCAGTGGGGGTCTGTGCGTGTGAGGCTGATTGCAGGGGGGTCTCTGTGTGCTGGTGGGTCTGTCAATGTGTGTCTGTGTGTCCCCCGGGTAAGTGCAGCTCTGTGCGTGTACAAGGCTCCTTGCAGGGTCTGTATGCAGGGCTGTGATGCTATTTGGAGCTATGCTATTTGTGCCCGTGCTTGCCAGTCCCGCTGCGTTACCTGCGGATCGGGGCTGGGGCTGTCCTCAGCCGTGTCCAGCCCGGCGCTGGGCTCCTCTGGGCTGGGGCTCCGCTCAGCCGTGTCCAGCTCAGCGCTGGGATCCTGCTGGTCGGGGCCGGGACTCCCCTCAGCCATGCCCAGCCCAGCGCTGGGCTCCTGTGGGCTGGGGCTCCGCTCAGGCATGTCCAGCCCGGCGCCGGGATCCTGCGTGTCGGGGCTGGGGCTCCCCTCAGCCGTGCCCAGCCCGGCGCTGTAACCCGGTGTGTAGAGGCAGGGGTTCCCCTCAGCCACGGCCGGCCCGGCCCCTCCGGAGCCTCCAGTCACCGCCGTTGCCGAGGGACGGTGCGGGCGGGCAGGGCATGGCCTGCCGGGGGAATGGCGGTGCCCCCCTTCCCTTTCCCCAGCGCCATCGCCCCTCACAGCCCCGCCGGCGCTCTGGGGGGATGAGTGCGGCACCCCGAGCCTCTGAGGGGCTCGTACCCCGTCTCCGCCCGGCCACCATGTACTTGTGATCTTTTCAGAACGAGCAGCCTCGTGAATTAATAAGAAATAAAATGTTGACTTGAAACCTGCGAAGGGGGTTTGGACTTTGGGGCGATTGTGAGGGGATGTGGAGGGGTCCTGGCCCCTCCGCCGCTGTGCGGGTCGTGGGTTGGAGCTGAGGGAAGAGGATAAATCCTCTCCTGATTGCCCACACGCGGGACGAGGAGGCTGGGCTCATCCCTGCCGCTGGAGCCGGGCTGGGAGATGGGAATATTCATCATCAGCCCCAAGCCATCCATCTCCCCGCTCTGCCTGCGGCGCCCTGGCTGTGTACACTGGTTGCTAACAACAGGCTCCGCTGAACCCGGTCACATTTTCCATAGAAACCATCCCGGTGTAGATTTTCTCCTTGTCTCGCTGCCTTTTTATTCTTTCTTTCTTTTCCCTCCCCCTCCTCCACTCTTATTGCTCAGAGTGAAGGAACCAGACCGTGGCCCCCGTGCTTCTCCATCGCTGTCAGGGTCGTTGGGCTCTATAGGGTTTTGGATGGGTTGGGCAGTGTTACACCCTGCACGGAAAATAACCATGGCAAAAATAATTAGAATTCACCAACAGGTGTTGTTACACCAGCAGATAAGCTAAAGGCTGCGGGTGTAAACCCCACAGCAACCGTAGGAGTGGGTGGAAATTCAACTTGGTTTTTTAGGCATGTGGCACATGGGCTTAAGACTACAGGGTGTCATGAGCTTTGTGTCCTCAGCTCACCGAAGTCTGCGTTTCCAATAAAACACCAAATTAAAGCCAGAGGCACTGCTGTGGTATTAGTTTCCCTGTGAAAAAGGGAAGCTTGCCCAAGGGAAGGCTTGACAAACCTGCAATATCCTGTTCCAAAAGTTAAGGCAGAGAAATCACAGATGCCTGACAAGGATAGGACGAGGTACCTGTGCTTTCCAATAAAAAAGGTTCACAGATTTCATAGAATCACAGAATCAATGAGGTTGGAAAAGATCTCTAAGATCATCAAGTCCTACCATTACTGCAGCACTGCTGAGATCACCACTAACCCCTGTCACCAAGTGCCACAGCCACACACTTTTTTAAGGCTTCCAGGGGGTGGTGACTCCACCACTGCCCTGGGCAGCCTATTCCAATGCTTGATAACCCTTTTAGCAAAGAAATTCTCCCTAATATCCAACCTAAACCTTCCCTGGTGCAACTCGAGACCATTTCCTCTGATCTTGTCCCTTGTTCCTTGGGAGCAGAGCCTGACCCCCACCTGGCTGCACCGTCCTGTTAGGGAATTGTGCAGAGCCAGAAGGTCCTCTCTGAGCCTCCTTTTCTCCAGGCTTAGCCTCCCCAACTCCCTCAGCTGCTCCTCATCAGACTGGTGCTCTCAAACAACTTTGTTTCTGTACAGGCTTTGTAGGTTCTTGCCTTTAAAATTCACTGCATCCACACTTTAACACATTTCCATATTGGAAGTCCAACTTTTCTCATCATGCGCTATTACAATTGATTTTAACATCTGTTTGCTAACTGGAACATTTGTAAAATCCAGCATTTTAAAAAAGAATTCTTTCCCAGCCTTTAAAATGGTGACAATAAAGCAGATGTTTTTGTTTAAAACAGTATATAGAAGCACGTGAACACTGACTGTGGAAAAAACTTTCTGTACTTTCATCTTTACTGTCTTTCAGTAACTTGCCAAGCACATCATGTCAGCTTAGAAGCTGGATTTTGTTTTTCAAACTAAAGTCCATAAAATCTGGAAGTGAAGGTGAGATCCATCTGCCCAAAGCCAACTGCAGGATCAGAAGGAGGGGTTTAAACCACTGCTCCAGAGCAAAGCACAGTTGTCTCCTATATGACAATGGGATATTTTTCCTTAGATTTCCATTTTTATGCCATCATCATTTACTCAGATAAACTTAAAAAACAAATGCCACAGTTCCTATTGTAAAACTGTTTAATTCACATATGTATATGCACATGCACATTTCATATAAATATGATGAACGTTAAGAACAATTTACATATATATCATCCTCTTTATCACCATTATAAGATATTTAAATTTCAAAGGCTGAAGAGAGACTCATGCATGTAGGGAATGGGGAAAAAAACCCAAATCAACAGCAACTTAATCCTACTTTTATAGGTATAAATATTTATATGTGTAAATGTACACACTTTCTCTAACTGCCATGTATGACTTGCATTTTACCTTGCATTTCCTCTCTGTACCATGTAAGGTTGAATTTTATGATGGGTTTTGGGTTTGGATTGGGTGTGTGGATCTGAGCAGATTCCTGAGGGCCCCACCTTGACGTTTGTGTGCAGTGTGGAGCACAGGGGGATTCTTCTTGGAGGAAACTGATCTGAAACTGAACTCTTCAGGAGCACCTGATCTGCTCCATCAGCTAACGGGCTCTCAGTCTACAGAACAAGCTAGTCTGGAATAAAATGTGCCCAAATGCCTGTCACAGACCTTAGAGGAATCATATGTTCTGCTAAAATCCAGATTATTCCACTTTTTAAAGTAGTCTTCATGTCTTGCCAGGATCATTTTGCTTTTCTGTATTTATATTGGTCACACTGCCCAGGTGGTCCCCACACATTCCTTGTTATCCTGAGGGGACTCTTCAAAGTTCAACTGTTGTTCAAACCCATTCTTTCTTCTGGTAGTTACATATTCAGAAAAGGTCCTTCCCATTGTAGCCTGACAAAATCAGAGTCCTGGAGGTGATTTGTTCAGGCATCCAGGTACCAAATGACACTGATGGGACAAGCCCAGCTCCTTCTTTTTCCTTGTTCTAACACTGACAGTAACAGAGCATTTTTGCATATAAAATATCTGGATGTGACTTAAATGCAAACAGGGAGCTCCATTACTGAGTAAGAGGTTACGTGTACATAACAAAATTGCAGAGTGGAACCGTATCTTACTTTTTTACAAAAATATCAAACTCTGTACCAGTTTTATTTACCTTGCTCCTCTTTTATCAAAAATATAGACAGATGTTGTGTCCTGGGTCTGTAAGTCAGCCAATATATTTCTTATTATTTCTATATTTCTAACCAATGGACTACTGTGTCTAACTAGAAATTTAAATTATTGTGAACATGTATTCCTTAAATGTGTAAACACTGGACTAATAATAGCATTATTTCAATGCTTGCAAAAAAGTTCATACATTTATTTTCATAGTGACCCCAAAATCTTCACTGATGTCAGTGGACTTTTTTAGAGAGGGAGGACTCATTATACTGATTCCACTCACTTGGTGTTTGAAAGGTTTCTTTGAAATGATGAAATTTAGGACACTCGTAAAAAAAAATCAAATGTTTGCCCCCCTTGTGTTAACACAACAGCATGGATTAATTTAGAAATATGTACCTATACATGTCTCAAATAGAAATATAATTAAAATTTATTTATATATATAAAGATATACAAAATAGCCTTTGCTTGTATATTGATTTTTTTAAAAACAGCACATCCTTGGGGTTCAGAATGCAACAAGACTCCGCATATTTTTTTATATTTTTAGCATTTTCTGCCAACAAGACAAGTCCTGCAGGCTTCAGGTGGCATTCTCTAGATGTGGGAAAGCAAGGGAACTGATACTGCAGTGCTGCCTTTTGCTCAGGAGGAATTGCCCTGTTTTGCATACTTGCATCTGGGCAGCAGAAAATCATTTCTAATTATTTATAATTTTTGCTAAGTTTTTTTGGGGAGTTTCACAAAGTAATTCCCAAAAGTGCAGTGATAGATGATTCACTTTGACATTGCTGCCCTCCAGTGGTCCTGTTGAGGTTTCCATGTTTTTAGGAAAGCCTTTAAAAACAAACATTGTATTAAATCTTTGTTTTGTTTTGATCAGGCAACTGAGCAGGCATAAATATTTCCATCTATGCAATCTGGTGTATTCTCTTACCAGCGTATTGAGTAAAATGTTTTCATTCGCTACACTGGCAAAACTATTTATTATCTAGTAATTATTGCAGATGCAGCCAAACAGGTATCACTGGAATGCAGTTCTTCTTTACATGTTACCATCAAAGTAACTCCTTCTTGAAGAAGAGCTAAAACCAGCATCCACAGAATGACTTTAAAACCCAAGTAAAATCTGCAGATATGGAAAATGGAGAAATAGCCTTTCACTATCGGGTGAAAAGTGCTGAAGAGCTCAGCCTCTAAAAGCTGGTTACTCCCATCACACTGCCTCCCTGTCCTGCCAAAGTTGCTTTTTCTGCAAACGTCCTAGTTTGGAGACAATCTGTGTCTTACAGATCTGGCCTTGCTGGATATGCTGTGATCATCTCCAGTTGGAGAGAGTTTGAAATAACCTGCGACTGGCAGTTCCACCTGGATATTCTTCATTATTTTCTCTCTTAACATCTTGTACGGGGTTATTTTGTGACTCTCTCCTGACATGAGTCAACCATGTCACTTGCTTCCAGTTCACATTTCCTGACTTTAAGCATTTCTTTGTTTCCTACACTTTTTTCCTGTACCTAGAAGTCTGCCCCTCTCTAAAACATGTCAGTGGGTATTGCCGTGCTTCTGCTGAAATACTTGCACTGTAATTTCACTCAGGCCACGTGGGATTTACAAACCAGACACACCCAACAAGTAGGAGAAGCATGTGGAAAATGCATACACAAAGGGGCCAGTCATCCCTTTCTGGCAGTGTCTGGGCAGATACATCACTCTAATTAAACTGGAAATAGGCTACGCCTCCACACAGAGATCCTGGGATCCTCCACATTCCCCCTCCACACAGAGATCCTGGGATCCTCCACATTCCCCCTCCACAAAGAGATCCTGGGATCCTCCATGATACCACTTCATGCAGAGATCCTGGGATCCTCCACACTCCCCTTCCATGCAGAGATCTTGGGACCCTCCACACTGTCTCTCCCCACTGAGATCCCTGGATCCTCCAGGGAGTGCCCTCTCCAGGCAGAGATCCAGCTGGAGGACACAGTACAGGTGTGACACTCTCAGGCAGAACAGAGCAAGGGGCTCTCACTCCACTGAGGTGCTCCCAGATCCCCAGGTTCCAGAGGGTTGTTGGATTACAGTCTGACCTCCTTTTCTCAAAAGTTATTACTTCTAATCCAAAACAGTTTAACCCAGTGACATATTTTGTTAAAATCAGTGATTTTCATTCTGTGCTCCATGACTTTATGGGGTTCCACCAATTATTTGTAAGGAGACTATGAAAACTAACAAGGAAAGCAGCCTCTGGTTAGATTTACAAGCCAGTATTTGGTTTCTTCTTATGGATATACCTTTTGTCCCCAAATTAAAAAACAAGGTTTGCATTTTCACACTCCAGAATATTTTTCCCTGTGATCATAAATGCTCTACTCAGTGCTAGTTTTGGTAGAAATCCACTTATTGGCACATGGTAGTGGATCACAGCCTTCATCTCTCCAGATCTTAAAGATTTTGCAGTAACACAATGATTTAACTGATGCTTAATAGTGTTCATCTACCCTTCTGGGGCACCACAGAGGAGATGTCTATACCCCAGACCTGCACTGCAGATTCCAGGTTTGCATATGCATATATATATATATATATATATGGATTAGATTTGTGTGAGCCTCTTCTGTCCTGGAAGCAATCTGGCCTGCCATGGCAGAACTCCACAACAGCTAATTTATGCTGCTGGGAATAACCCAATGATTGACACTTTTTAGTAGGAAATATGGTTCTTTCTTCCCTTCTGTGTTTCAGTTCTTTTTACACAGCAGCCAGGATTTCTATAAATGCAAAAATAAATCTTGGAAGAGGAGAAACTTTCAGTCTGTTCCTTTTACTTTTCTCGCCACCCTTGGGAGCTGCTGCCTGAGATCACCCTACTACTTACTCTTTATCCCTTTGTGATTTACCTGTCTGGGCTCATTCATCCAAGCCATGGCTGTCAGAAAACCATGGCTGGGCCTGTCTTGTGCTGTCCCAGTGCCTCAGGACTTTACCAGGTTGCCCTTCTTGTTTTGTAATCTTGTTCACAAGGGATTAAACTCCTTTTTTCTTACCTTTATCTGACAAGTTTTTTTTCTCAGCAGACTGTCAGACACAATGTGTTTGCAGATATTCCCCTGCTCTCCTGGTTTGGGTGAGTGAATCAGGTGAATTAGAGGGAAAAATGCAAATCATCCTTCCACACTTGTCTGTGCTCCAGGTGTCTGTAATGTGAGGATGTGCTGAGCAAGACCCTTGGCTGGTAAAGGATGGGGCGAGGTCTGAACGTTTGGAGTAGAAGATGGAGAAGACTCAAAATCAGCCTCCTGTAAGGTGCAGAGCAATGAGGAACTGCCACCGAACTCAGAAGGAAAAGGAATCTCAACACCTCTAAGAAGAACGTCAGGAGGAAAGGTTTTTACATTTTACCTTAACATTGAGTTATTTTCAGCTCCCAGAAAACTGCTAATTTAGACCAAGCTCCAAACAATATCTTTCCTGGCTATGTTGTTTCAGGGTGATGGATGGGGTAGGTTTAAAAGGATTTTTATCCCTTTATCCCCAGGAACTTGGGCACAGATGAATGACCCAGGAGGCCAGCTGAGTTGGGGCTGCACAACTAATCAAGAACATCTTGTTTTAGTTCCAAAACATCATGTCAAGGAGACTCTTTATTCACTTTGGGACAACATGAGTCCCAAACATGAGCTTGCTAGAGCTACCTCCAAAAGCTTTTGCAAGGGTAGTTTGAGACATAAGTAAATTCATCCCAGGAAACACAATGTCACCTGTAAAGGGTTAGAGTGCAAGGAGAGGACAAGGAGAGGGCCTGAAGCTGTTGCAACCTGGTGTTGGTGACAGGAATGAAGAGACATGGATTTATTAAAGAGGCCTGGTCTCATTTTTAATTGCTCCAAACTCTGCCCTAGCTCCTTCAGACTGGGAGGAACCTCACTGGAAACAGTGTCTGTAGGAGTCAAGATAACTCAGGGTGAGAGAAAGAAAATCCATCCCACTGGGATGGGAGAGTGTGAGAGGTGGTGGTGTCCTGAGGGCAGGCAGAGCCTGTTAGCAGCAAAATGCACAGCTGTGTTATCACCTCGCTTTCCCAGCACATTACTTCATTTTTGCTGGTAGGGGAAGATAAGGCTGGCTCAGCCAAACCATCAGGCTTGTGTGTGCTTTTCCATGTGAGCCCTGCAGTGGATCAAAGGCAGTGAGTTCACCAGCCAGAGGAACTGGGACCTGCCTAGAAAATCAGCATCTTCTTTCCTGCCCAGGACAGCAGGACACAATCAGTGGTACCCTTTTACCATGCCCAGGAAATCATGAAACAGGGTATATGTTGTTTCCATTTACCTTCATTTATTGCCATCTAAGTGGCCTTCACTGCAGGCATGGAGACAAGGAATGGCCCCTGTGCAGAGGTCCCAAAATGACTGGATTTCCTCCCCATTCTGCCCTGTTGTAAACAACACCTAAGAACCCATCTGTTAAGCTGATTATTTTTATATCATAACGTATCTCTGGGCAGGCTGCTCTAGGAACTACTTACGTTCTATTTTAACATTTATTTCTAACACAGGAGTTTCCTTAGGGTTCTGAGCAAGTAAAGGTCTCCCGAGGGAAGGTTTTGCTCTTAGGACAGCGCTGCCTACAGTTGCCCTCATGTCATGTAAGATGCCCAAGGATACACAATACCTGTGCCAGGGTCTGGCAGACATTGGGGCAGGATCTGTAGGGACTGGCAGCCTTATGGAGTAAAAGCAGGTGGCCATCTGGGACATCCTGCAGCACTTGAAATGACATGGAGACTTCTGTGTTTACGCAGCCGAGTACTGTTTTTACGGTTGTTAAATTCTAGGAGCAGCACTTTACCCTCCTCCAGGAGCACCCAGAAACTATCAGCAACCAGTTAAAAATCAAAGTATGACCTAAAGTGCTACATTTTAGCATGAAATTCATTACAGTGTTGGTTTTGACCTGGAAAGAGCCAGTTACCTAACACAAGAAGAAATGCTTGCATTTGGTGGCTTCCCCATTTTCTTTGAATTCAGCAGAATGGGCAAATCCTTTTTTTGATTGCACTTGGCCTTAAAAATACACACTCCTGCATCCCCTCAGCAACATAGAATTATCCCTGATGCATTAGAAAGTGTGAAAAACTCTTCAGAAGCTCATTTTAACCTGAGCTGCAGCTGGCACCTTGGAATGAAATGCATCAGGTCTTCATCCTGATTGGAATTGAAGGATACAAGGCATGAACCAGTGAGAGCACGTCCCATCACGTCCTCCTGGTGTGTTCGTATGCTGAAACTTCCCAGGCTTGCAACACTTTGAAGTGAAACTGTTCATTAAGCAGCCAAAGCTGGTTTGTTGGGTTGTCTTATGTTTTGGCAGAGCAGCCCTTTTAACCTTTCATCTAAAGGAGATCCAACATTGATGAAAAACAGGAGTCTGTCCGCTATTTCTGTAGAAAAATAGATGTCTGAGGGGATTCTCCCCTTGTTCTCCACCAAGCAAGTGGCCAGAGACAGTGAGGAAGGTGAAGTTTTCAGGTCTCAAGGATCACGTGGTGGGTACAAGTGTAGCTGACAGCATGATTTGGACTATGTGGATGAGGGAAGCCCTGAGGAACTTAGGGAGGTGCCCGAGGTGCCACAAACTCAAAGGCAAAGCCAAGACAGCAGTTCCAGGGTTATATCCTCTGGTTCTTGTACAGCCCACGGCCTCGGAGCTGGGAGCCCACCAGGAATGCTCACAGCAGCCAGGCAGCTCTGTGTGTGAGTTTCCGGGAATTGTTCCCACAGGCACGTCCGTGTGCAGTTGCACAAAGCAGGGCTCCTCTGACCAGAGCAGGGACGTGTCTGTGGGAAGGCCTCAGTGGTTGAGGTGCCTGACAGCGGGAGCAGGAAGGAAATGAGTCATTCAACCTTTCTGCTTTGGCTGCACCGGGCTTGCAAAACTGATGAGGAGGCACCAAAACCCAATAAAATACTTCCTCAGTGGGCAACTTGTGTGGTTCTTCCTGCACCTGATATCCCCTTGTTGTTTTCTTTTTCAAAACCAAAATAACACCACCGGCCAGAGGAATGTGGCTGCATTTGACTCTATCAGGTGTATAAATGTGTGGTTTTGGAAGTGGCAGTTGCACCTTTATATATAAACTTGAGCTCTACTTTGCACTTAAAGCAAAGGTTCATTATTCCCTTTGTAAGAAAGACATAGAGTGTGATCTCAGACTTAAAACACCACCTCTCTGAAGAGTATTTACTCTATTTTGAGATACTTCAGCATCTTAATTTGGTCTACTTCATCCATTTCAAGGGCTCCTCTCTCTGCAGTTACAGTTTATTGAACTGTGCTCCTAATCTTCATCTTATGAAATGAAACTAGGTCTGATAAGAAGCTAAATCAGAGGTGATGAATATTCTTTTTGAATACACTTGATGATATTTTACAAGTTCATCCTTTCATTCATTTAGGAAATATCTTAATCTAAAAATTGATCTAGTGATAAATTGCCATCTTGTCTGTTTTGGTTTTTTTTTTTCCCTTGACCCTAAGTTTCAGTTTGTGTCGTTGTCTTCCTCTCATGTGTCACCATTTAAAGAGCATGGCTGATTATAAATTAACACCGAAAATGCTGGCTGTCCATTAGGACCAGGGCGACACAGGAATCCCTTGCATACCTTCTGCATAACCATCTGCTCTGGAGATGTTAGGAGTTCAAGAACATTTTCTGATTCTGCATGACTTGTTCAGATGGAGGTGGAGGGAAGTCTGATGTCACAGTTTTTATGTGAAAAATAGTTTTAACTCTTTGGGATCAGAAAAAAAAGTGCAGTACTTGTAAGATCCCTGATTATCTGTGTTGCACACTCTGGAATCACAAGATCCTCATGTGCAGTTTAAACTTGTGAGGCATTCTTATATCTCATAGGATTTTCTAAAACATAGGTAGTTCAGACTTTCCATCTTTTCTGCACATTTAAAAGTCACATGAACTGGCTGCAGTGAAAAAAAGCTGCAATTAGGTAATGATCTGAACAACTGCATCTAATTATTGTGATTATCCCAGTTGCAGGGAATTAAGCTGACAGATGAAGTATATTAAAAGGAGCCATTATGACATTAATCATCAACCCTCCCCCATGCTTAACCTGTGTACCCCAGTGCTGTGGGCTGGAAAGAGGCAACAGTGCAAGAAAAAAGAGACACATGTCAAGCATTCCTGACAGCAGATGATCTGGCCTAAGGACTGTGGTCTTTTAAGGTTAGAAATGAGTTTGCTGACCTGGACATCAGTGGTTGTGAAACTTGGGATCTGTGCTCAGCTGTAATGTGGGATCAGAGAGTTAAAGACTCATTAAGGATGGAAAAGCCTCCATGATCCTTGAGCCCAGGCATTACCCCAGCACTGTGTCCACCACTAAACCCTGTCCCTGTCCCCAAGTGCCACATCCACACAGCTTTTGAACACTTCCAGGGGTGCTGATTCCACAGCTTCCCTGCGGAGTCTCTTCCAATGCCTGACCACCCTTTAAATGAAGGATTTTTTTCCTAGGATCTAATCTGAACCTCCCCTGGTGGAACTTGAGGCCACTTCCTCTCATCCTGTCAAATATCAGAAGGAGCCATTAATGGATAAAAGCAGCAGGACCCCAGGACCGGTCTCCCGCTGTTCTTCTTTCTGAACAGAGATAATCACTCCACGTAATGTTTTCATAGCAGCAAGTCTAGTACATCATTAGTTTCCCCAATTAGGTTATTGTTTCTCATTCATGCAACAATAACTTCATGTTAATGGTCAGATTGACGAAATCATTCACACAGTTATAAATGATAGCATTGTGTGGCTGATCCGTGGTGTTTACTGATGCACTGAACTGAGAGGCTGATGAAATGTATGCACCATGTTTTCTTTCAGCTTCTCCTTCACTGTTAATAGATGAGCTTTTCAGAGCTTTAAAAGAAGTCTCTGGGGTCCCCTCCCCCCCCCAAAAAATCTTGCTATAAGTGTTTTAGACTAAATGTACTTTTCTGTACAACTCTCTGGTAAAGACATTTTTGTTCTCCCACAATCAAAATATTTAAAATCAGGGAATATAACATAAGAGGGCCTACTTAAACCTACATTTGTTAAAGCATGGAAATGCATAAAAATTACTCTCAGAAACTCATAAATCTGTCCTGTAGTGAGAGAAATGAGGTAAACAAATGTGAAATAGAATTTTCAGCACAAAATTAGTCTGAAGACAAAATTGGTGAGATGTCTAAATACCAAGCACTATTGAATTAAGGTAAAATTATTTCATTGTCTCTTTTATACTGAAATTCCAAGAGTTATAATGAGCTTCTTGGAATAAGCAGAGGAACCTAGGATTTTAATTTCTAAATCTTACGCATAATCTTGTTTTTGATTCTATTTTCATATAATTTTTCAGCCTGAAATCAATGTGAGACTTGTTGAACCGGCAACTCTCTAAGCCTTTAATTGTGACCATACAATAATAAATGACTCCTTTGATTGTTTTATTGCTTTATTTGGTGGTTAGGACTGCTCTTGATTACTTAGTCTAAGTGGAAGGACAACCCTTTGAGATACTTTAGATAAAAGAAGTCAGGTAGGCATATTTCTGGCTTAGCAAGTCAAATTTATCTTCTGCTCAAGCAGAAATACCTCATTAATTTTAATGGGACTCGTACAGGATTCTGCCAGCAGCAGGTTCAGCTTTACACGTCCCAGCATCTGTTGCTTCCTTTTCCTGTGGCCATGCACAGCTCTCCTAAATGGGAGTAACTGCTGCAATAAATGGTTTAAATGCAGATGTATACATCAACATCATTTAGTCTGAAGGTACTTTGGCACAGCTGTCCGTGGTGATAAACAAGGCATCTGGCTGCCTCTCCCATTCCCTGAGCTGCATGATACTGGTGTTAATTCCATTCCAGCCTAGTTTATAAACTACGGTGAATTAATCTGTCCAGTGACTTGTCCATAAACCAAATAATCTCACTGTTCTTACAGTCATAAATCCCATTCCTGAGCTTTTTCCAGTTTATCTCTTAAGGGAACCCCATTTCCAAAGATGCTGATCTCCACCAGCTCCTGCAGAGCCACAAGGCTGCTCTTCCCCCCAGTTCAATGTGTTCCTTGCAGGTGAGGGACTGGCAGCTGCTGCAAACCTGGGAGTGCTGGGAAAATTTGCTGATAGGTAAATATTGGGTGGACCAGACTCAGTGGCAGGATCAGTCCTAGGAATCCCAGGCCTTGCATGCGCAGGGAAGTGTTAGCAACAAGAGCTGTGTCCACCTAATGGAAGACAGCACCGATAACCAAAGAGTAATGATTGCCTTTATGGCAGGTGAGTCACCAGAGCACTGGAGCTGGCCTCCCACAGGGGTATTCAGGCTCCTTGGTGAGAGTTCTGGCAGTTCCCAAAATGTAAAAGGCAACTGACAACTTTACATTTTGCTGTTCATCAACTATAGACTTATTTATTCAGCCTAGTGGAAGTGGAAGCCCTTGGAATGAGATGGCCTTTAAGGTCTCTTCCAACCCAAGCTATTCTATGAGTCTATGGATCTATTTAAATGAGAGCAGGATTTAGAGAGACCCAATGATCTGAGGAGAGTAACACACCCCATCTAAACCAGTAAACAGACTGGGAAAAGACATAAAAAAACCATTTCAGGGAACAGCCAGACCATAACTAAAGTGTTTGAGAATTCCTGTTTTGCTTCTGCATTGACATGGACTCTATTTAATATGACGTTTTCTTTTGTGTCAGTTTTTGTAATTCTGCTGACAAAACCAGCCCCACGTGGCTGCCAAAGCTCCCTGCTGGCCGTATCACCCCCAAATGCTTCTTACACTGTGTAACCATGGCAGAAATCCTGAGTCCCGTTTGCAAAGCAAACAAAGCCCTTTGCTGTTATCCTTTGGAGAGGTGGTTGGGAACATTTCAGTGGGGTGAGGAGGGCGTGTGTGAGTCTGAAGGGCAGGGGGAGCCAGGCGGCATCTTCTCCATTGGAAATACTCCGTGTTCGGGCGGTGTAGCATTCCTCTGAGATGAAAAGCTGCTCCTTCCACTGTGTGCAATTAAGTCAACACTTGAGTCATGCTCTCGGAGTGGAGACAGGTAAACTGCTTTGCTCTAGGTTTGCTGTGATTTATGCTTCACTGTGGAATTGAACCTTGCAAACGTTTTTGGCTTTGAGCTCTGCGAATGCTCTTTGCTGCCTGGGCTGGGCTGTGTGTGCAAAACAAAGGAGGAGGATGCAAAGCAGTGTAGGAGTGAGAGAAATGGGAGATCTCCTTGACTTTGCAGGGCTCCAGTTCAGCTGATGATCTTGGCACCTTTGCATACTGACATCTGTGTTGGAGGGTGTGTTACAGAGGCTCCTCACCCAGCCTGCCTTGTATTTAACTCCTTCCAGCCCCATCTCTGTGGCTGGAGAGCAAAGGGGATAATCAAGATGTGTCCTGGCTTTAGGCCTTGTCCCTCAGTAAAATGTCACAGCTCTGACCTTGTACTCATCAGGTGGCAGCTTTGCTTTGGGAAAGCGGTGCCAACCCCTCAGCCTGTCTCCAGGCCAAGAAATGTCCTGATTTTCCTTCTTTATGAGCACAGAAATGATGGTGTGGACAAGAAAAAATGCATGTTGACATGACATTCTTAAACTGCTGTATTACTCTTAGAATATTTTTTATGAGTAGTTTTTCTTTAGCTCACAGGAGCCCTGTAGCTCCTCATATTCCTTTGGTTTCATTGTTATTCTGGATGTATATTGTTTTCAGCAATGCAAAGGAAAGGGAGTTCAAGCACATGCAGAAGTACAACTCAAAGGACTGTTGTCTTCTGAAACAAGGCTCTGATGAGACCTGTGCTGCAGGATCTCAGATTCTGGGTGTTTGCTGAAGAATTTCAGCACTTTGATGGTGACTGCTGTACTTTCTGATGAATGCAAGAAATCAAGGCTGTTACTGCCTGGCTTGCTCTGAGCACACACACATCAAGCCCATCAAGGATTTAGAAGTGGTGATGACTTAGCTTAGGGTGGCAGAAAGGTCCCCACGTGCTCCAAGCAGCCTAAGTGGTGATGCTTCTGGATATGCACAGAAGCAGGGAGAGTAAATGTAATGGCAAAAAGTGAAAAGTTGGGCAAGATGTTGTGAAACCTCCTGACAAGCAGCATTTGGATGTGGCACTTGGGGATATGGTTTAGTGGTGAACACGGTGGTACTGGGTTCATGGTCGGACTTGATGATCTTGGAGGTCTTTTCCACCCTTAGTGATTCCATGGTTCCAGCTGTCCACTTCAGCTGTGACCGTGGAAAGGGCAGCACAGGAGGAAGGAAGCACAGGAAGATACAGTGGGCTCTCATGAAGGGGTAAATGCAGGGGGTCATCTTCAAGTCTCAAGGGATGATGGCAGAGAAGCTCAGTTGTGTTATTTTTGTGATGTCTTGTGTTCACAGCAGGGTGATGGTCACATCTTGGTGCCATTGTAGCCCACACTGCTGTGAAGACGTTCTAACCACAGCATGGTCCACATAATTTCTGAGAATAATGAAGCTCTCTTACATTCCCCCCTTTGCCACAGAGGGCATAGGGACACTGACCAGTCCATCTCGAAGTGAGGGAAATGCAATGGGGTGTGACACAGAGAACAGGGAAGGAGTTACTACAATGTCACTTCATGTCACCACTTTCAAACTGCTCTTCTCTGCTTTTCCTCTCTTGTGAAAACCATCATGTCCTCACCACCTCAGCTTTACTGGAGTTTCCAGTCTGGCTGGCTCCTCCAGCAGCCTGCCTGTACACTCCCTCCAGTACTCTTCCCCATCAGCTGAAAGGGTGACAGTTTGTGAAGTGTCCTCCCAAAATCCCCCTGCCTCCAGGCTTTTAAAGCTGTACCAGGAACCTTTTGGGTGCTCCCAGCTGCTGTCCTGCCTGCCAACAGCTGACCTTGCTGCCAGTTTGCCCCATCTGAATCAATGTCTGTATGTTTGAAAGAGGAATGTTCCTTCCTGGGTCCTTCAGCAAGTGTCTAGCAGGAGATGAGCCCTCCCCATGCCATACTGGTGACTGTGAGGTAGAAGAGTGGACTTGGGAGGAGTCATGGGGTGAAATCTCTGCTCTTTTTTTGCTTCACTTATTTGGTTTTGTTAGTTTTGTCCTAGCATGAGGAGTTCTGCTATATTAGGGCTGTTTTCCTTGGGTGGTGGCAGCAGCCTTGTGTTTGTGGACTGTAAAACTCTCTGAGAGCAAGGTCTGGGCTCTCAGAGGAGCAGCCCAGTTCCTGGCAGGGAGGGACAAACTGTCCCAAAGTATTTTTGACCACATGTTTTCTGGATCTGTCACCATCGGAGAGGGACTTCTCCCTTCTGTCAGTGGAGCAGCTGAGGAGTGAAGGTTTTGACTCTGCTGATAACTCCATCAAGTGTTTGCATCAGGATAACCTAAATAACCAGAAACACAAATGAACAACAACAAAATAATTACTAAAAAAACATTCAAGTAGAGGGAAACTTTATTTTCCCATGCTGGATGCCCTTTCTTTCCCTCTCCTTATTTGCCATCATCATCTTTCTACCCTTCAAAAACACCTAATTCAGGAGGAGGGGACAGAGTGGAAGAAATCAGTTTCACTCAGTAAAAGGCTCAGGAGACTGCAGTTTCTTCTGTCTCGCTGTCTCAAATGCAAAGCTCGTAACTTTTTTCTGCCCTCAGCTCATGCCTTTGCCAGAGTTTGTGGTTACAGTTTCTATTTCTACACTGGCAAGCTCTGACCTGGGTTGTTTTTTTTTTAACTTGTGAAAAGAATTATGCCTCCACTAGCACCTAAAAGCTCGTTAGCCCTAAACTCTGACCTGTGGCATCTGCTTAAGACCTTCTCCTTGATTAGCGCACCACCAAGGATGGATTCAGAGCACTCGGCGTCCGCTGTAAGGAAAGGCGCGGAGCACGAAAATGTGGCAGCCACAGGAAAAGAAGCATCTCTGTGAAGCACCAGCCCAGCAGCAGCGGCAAGAGGAGGCCGGGCCAGCGGCGAAGACGCCAAACTGGAGCAGGGAGGAGCCAGGGCGGCAGCGGCGCTTGGCCGCAGTCGGCGCGCCGGGCAGGCAGCGGCGTGCGGATGCGGGAGAGATAAATGAGGAGTCACAGCCAGCACGCAATTCCAGCCCAGGGCAAGGAGCAGGCCCTGCGAAGGGAGCTGCCGGCGGGGGCTGGCGGAGCTGGGAGCAGGGGGAGCCCGGCGGCTCTGGCTGCAGCCCCGCAGCAGCGCTGACTCCTGGGCACAGCTGTTCGCCGGAGCCCCGCTGCTGCTGCTGCTGTTGCTGCTGCTGCTGCTGGCTCCTGCTGCAGCCATGGAATCCAATGGCACATTCCTCGCCTGCAACAGTAAGTCTGGGGAAGTGTTCTCGTGTCTCAGCTCTCTCATCTTGTCCAAGAGCTTTGTTTTTCCTCCTTTCTTCTCCTGCCGTCTCCACTTCCCCATTCTCTCATTTGGAAGTAATGGAGCGTTTCATTATCTCTTGCTACAGAGAGAGATGACAGATTTTTCTCTGTTAATGTGCTGGTAGGAAGGGTGTCTTGGCCGGCGAAGCATCTGCAAAGTTCAGAAAAGTGGATCCAAATCTCCTCCCCTTTATAGGAAACTGGGAGCGGGATGGGTGCTCCGCTGAGTAAACTCTGTGGGCTCTGGGGGAGACAACAGAGCCTGGATAAACACCTGGGCTCTGGGGCTGTCCCCGAGACACTACAAATATTAAGTACAAAATGAGTAATGTTTCTAAAAAAAGAAGTTCTCTCTGCCCTTGCAGCAAGTGAGATTGAAGAATGTTCTATTGGTACCAAGTGTGGGAGGCTTGCCTGATAGACAGGGTAATGAAATATCCCCCCTTATCCCCTCACCTGACTTTATGTATTGCTTTGTTACCCCTTCAGTGTATTTTACTTACTCTGAGGAGCAGAAACAACTCAGGGCTGTGATAGCTACAGGTTGACATGGGATATTTTGATCCCCAAGAAATGGGAAAAGCCTCCAGTACTTCTTTTATTTCATGAGATGAGTGCTTTCTTACTACGGATAAGCTATAAACAAAAATAAACTGATAGAGCAGTAAGTGATTGCCCATAAACATAATCATTTTAGTGGTACCAGCAGAAATGTGAAAAGATTCCCCCAGGCTCGTGAAGTCTTCGCTCTGATTTTCCCAGATGGTAGAAATCCGACAGGAGGGTGAACCAGAGGTTAATGTTATACTTTTTGTAGGTATCTCATTCATTATACAGCCACTGGGGAAAGCAAGCTAAGAAACACATCTGGAACTGTTAAAACATTTCCCATTTTGGCCTGCGGGTTATTTTTCAGTGAATATTATTTAGTCCTCTGGGTTCAGCGACCAAGAAGAATTCGGTGGCTGGTAATCTATTTTTTTCATCTGAAGCAGAAAAACACACAAATGTTGAATGAGCCAAGAATTTGAAAAAATATTTACTGAAATTCCTTGACACATAACACACACACAAGTGCCAAAGTCACTCGAAATGCCAGACTACTTAGACAAGAGGAGTTGCTCACATGTGGCCTTCTTAGCAGATTTGTGCTATGTAGTTTGTCAGAAATTTCTGATACTGTAGGTTGTGGATATGCTTTGTCCCTGGCTCTCAGGGAACTGTCCCTGTTGAAACTCAGGTCCTTTCTTTCAGTTTCTCTCTCTCTCTTTTTTTTTTTTTTTTTACCCCAACATAGATACAACAACAGCTGTATTTACCATGTCAGAATTAATTGGGCTATTAATACTCCTTCTCTTGCCTCATCAAGTTGGTTTGTTTCTGAACTGGGAGCCCTTGTGCTCACAGATTGGAGAATAGCTAATTTGTACTATGCCTTATTCTTATACACTGACTTTTTCACCCGAGACACTGTGGACATTGTGAGGGGAATGCCACAGCCCCATTAGGAGAATGCCCTCTGCCACAGTCCAGGGTGGCACTCAGCTTGTAAAATCCTGCAAGACAGGCCATTTCCTTGTTTCCTCTGCCAGCAAATCCTCAGGATTAACATCTATATTGAAATTTCCAAATGAATCATCTCCACCTTCCCTTGTGAGCTGGGAGCACTGAGGAGGCTCCTTCTGGACTTCAAGCTCCATGGGTGGAGATCGTGCAGTTTGGGATCAGCTGGGGTCTGCTCTGGAGCAGCTGGTGACTTTGATCTCCTTTCCTAGCAACAGAATGCTCCCAGCACACACCTTTGATGCAGGTTGTGCTTGATGAACTACATGGGAGTTTTGTGATCCATAGTTCCCTGTAGTGCAGGGGAATTTGGGATACTGACACGTCCCTGTACATTAAACAGTCAGCTTGTCCCTTTTTCAGACAGGACAAGCAAAATTCACTTTGGGTCTTTTTTATTCTGACACAAAAGCTGGTAAATTTCCCATCTGATCAATGTCTTTTAGTAAAACTAAAGCCCACAGTTGGTTCTGAGGTTGTTGCCAGTGTGTCAAGCCCCATCAGGCCTAAAAGTAGCTAAGACAGTGCAAGAGGATGCTTGGGGAAAATTAGATTTTAATGAGGAAAAAGAAAGAAGCAGGAAATGCAGTCACTTGGAAAACTGCTGCAGGTAGCAGAGATAAAAGGATCCAGCCAACTACAGGGAGAAGCGAGAGGGAGAGGTGTGTGGGGAAGAGATGCTTTGTGCAGGATTGGAAACTGAGCTGCCTGGATAGGCAGCGCTGGGAGCCAAAGGTGTCAATGATTTGGGAGCAAAGTAGGGTTTCGTTTACAGGGACATCAATTCAAACAGGTGTTTTGGAAGGAAAGCAGCAGATGAACACTAGGTGATGTGATCACCCAGGGTGGGAATCAGCTGGGTCAGTGCAGGTATCTCTAAGAAATGTTAGACTTACAGGGATCTAGACAGGAGGATTGTATCCTGTCTTCTCCTGGCCCCTTGTTGGCACTATGGATATATAAATAATACAAGCCTGACCCCCAGCCGTGTGTCCCTGAGGTCCTTCTCATGGGTGGAGGGTCTCAGTCCTCACTCAGCCAAGCCCACCAGACCAGAAGGCTGCAGACCTTGGTCAAACACAGAAGTTCCTTTTTTTCTTTATGCAGGCAGAGAAGATTTTGACACAGTTTCTTCTAAACTGAAATACTTCCACAGCTTAAATGAGCCAGCTTAAACACTGTGTGAGGGGAAATTCTCACACCTCAGGCTTCCCCTCACATGGTACCTTTTAAAGCACTGTATTGAGACACCACACAACAAGTCTCAATGGCTGGTTTTGGCTAGGGTTACAGAAATTCCAGATAAATCACTGAGGGGGAAAAAAACCCTGACTTTTTCCTAGTTTTGCATAATTCAGTTGTGCAATGTAATTATTGCATGAATTTTGCCCTGCTGCAGAATGTTGAGAATGACCTGGGTTTCGCCTATGGAAGAAATTTCAGGTCCTGAAGAAAATGTTGAGAAAAACTGTTAAGTGGCCTTAAAAAATGAGTCTGGGACCTACCTACAACTGACTTTGGGTTTCTGAAGAGAACACCATCAGCATGTTCCCAGAAATATGATTTGGGTAACTGAGCTGCTTAAGTGCTCCTGGCTGTTGATCCTGGTCCTATCCATCAAGTTGATATCCTTCTTTTCAATTACTTTCTTTCCACACCAGCTACTGGAAAAGCTGTAATTTATTGCAAGCCAGTATTTTTTTTTTACACTCTCTCTGCAGCTAAATCTCTACGTGCACTGTGATGAAGGGACCCGTGGAAGGAGCAAACCAAACTTTCAGTCTGGTTTTGGGTTCTCCAGTGCAATAAACTTCAGTTGGGTGTTTTGTTTTACCTGGATTTCATCAAGAGCACAGAGCAGTAGCTTTTGATGGGTCACAACCTGTTCCCTGCACTGATCCAAGCTCCCTGTGAGGGACCTGGACTGGCAGGAAGATGCATGAAAGTTTTCACAAGTAAAGGTCATGATTTGGTCTGTGTGTGAAATGTCTGAGTGGGCAGCCTGGCTTCATTTATACAAACCAGGGCCAGGGCTCTGCACTGTTCATCTGCCAGCACATTCCCCAGCCTGGTTTTGATCCACAGCGAGCTGGCAGATGACATGGTCTGGGTGATGGGCCTGCAGTCCTTCCCAGTGGGCACTCTGGATATAACCAGCCTGTTTTGGGGAAAGATGGGCTGTGTGGGCTTGTCAGAGCTGGAGAAGGGCCCGTTCTCCTCCCAGAGACCTTTCAGACAAGGTGAGACAGACAAAGGACACAGAGAGAAAGTGGGGCTGAGAAATGCTGGGCAGGGTGACAGAGCTGATCCCCTCACATGGCTTCTGGCCAGTGCAGGGCAGAGGGAGACTTTAGGTGGTGATTTGGAGGACAACACAACATGAGATTTGGGAGAACTCCTCCTGTATAAAATGGTAAGGTTTAATATATATGGTTTCTGCCCCAGCTCAGCAGGACTCTCAAGCACCCTGGGAGGGGAGGGGGCAAGAAAAGCCAATGTAAGGAAGAGGAGGAGGAGGAGGTTTGCTGCTGGAGAAACCCGTTCTCAGTGTGACCACAAGGTGGAACTTGGTACATACCACATGCTCCAAAGAGCCACTCACTGGGAACAAGCAGCAGCAGCATCCTGGGCCAGGGACGCACCCGTGCATCTGGACTCAGCATCCATTCCCTGATCCCCACGTCCCCACAGGGAGCAAGAAGGGGAGTGCTGGTGTAGAGAGAGGATCCACAGGCATTTTTTGTTGGAGGGGAGAAGCTGTGCCAACAGCAAGGTGAGGTGTCACTGGGGAGAACAGGCTGAGAGCAGTGAGTGGTGTCCTGGGGGTAGCAGAGGAGGAGGAAAGACGGTTTCCGCAGGTGGAACATGGTAGGGCATGGATGAAGCGAGGAAAGGACTCCAGAGGGAAAGACAGGGCAGGTGGGACCCTGCAGATGTGGAAGGCACCTTTCTGTCACATTCTTCAGTAGGAAGAATGGCATCGTGTGAAACAGATCTGGTTTTTTTCTTCTTGGTAACAAATACGGAGCAAGGCACAACCTTTGGCCTCTCCAGTGGGAAAATCTCCCCTGAACATGACATTTAGTATTTGTTATGTAGTTCCCAGAGGCTTTGCTAGTTATCATTTGCATCATGTGCGTGATGTGATAGGGAGGTGGTGAGGTCATCATCAGCACAGGTATTTTTATTCCGCTTCTAAATTATCACAAGTCTGGGCAAATCAGCGGCTGAGGTTTGTCACCACGTCATTTTTGTGGGTGTGTTTTAAAAAGACTGTGATCAGAATTAGGGTTGCACCACTTTTGGCGTTGCCTAAACCTGATGGTGGTGGGAGAACGGGTGCAGCCCTAAAGAACTCAAAAGCCAACCTGCTTCTCCCAGTGCGAAGTGGTAATAGTGCTTCCTTAGCTCCCTTGTGAAAGGATGTGATGGAGATTAATGAATTTTGGAGAATCATCTGAAGAGCAGCCTGTGCATTGTAGTGTTCTCGCATAGCCCATTTCCTACCAGACTCTACAGCCACTCCATCTCCAAGTGCCTGTTTCCTGGTTATTCAAGCACTTTGCTAACTCTGGGACCATGTTCTGACATCCTTGTTCACATTGATTTCCATTTGCTCTGTGAGTAATCCACCTGGAATCGATAGGGTGATGAGCACAGCCCCATCCCGGGCACGGGGACGTGGATAACTTCACTCATGTGACCAGGGCCATTAATTTAATTGGGATTGGTCATATGGGTAAAATTGCATGACCCACTGAGGTGCAGTTGCCTGCAGTGAGTAAGGCTTGGAGAATTCTTCCGTGAGCCATTTGCAGGAATCACAGGAATCACTTCCTCCCGTGCCGGAGTGTGACGGCAGCATCGTGTAACATCAATACCCAGTGTCACACTTACCTGTCAGGCTTCTTCTGTGACTTGTGACATTGTCTTTAAATGACCATAAGACCACAACACATCCAGCTCAGTTGTTTCCCAAAGCAGGGAATTTCTGGCCCAATTATCTCGTTTTCATTTTAAAAACAAACTGAGTTGAGCTGCTTTACGTCTCGGGAACCCTCATGACAGCAAAACTCATGCATTGCGGTTCTGGAGAGGTATCTAAACTATTGAATGCTGACCCTGTGCTTTGTGTGTGAGCAAACTTCAGGGCTAAGTACACGTTCTCCAAGGGCATGGAAAGCTTTAAGCAGAGCTGTCACTGGCACTGCTATTAGGAATTAATGAGAAAATGAAGCACAGGGGCTTTCTGTGTTCCCAGATCAATCCCTATGGGACTCTGGTTGCTGCTGGACAGGAGAGCTGGTGTGGAGAAGAAAATTGTTTTGCTAAGGCAATTACGAGAACTCTCTCCCACTCCTTTAATTACATCAGTCCTCTCCAGCACAATGTGAAATATGCTAAGTGCTCAGAGACTGATAGCTAATAAATCTCATTCAGCCATTACATCATGATGCTCACCTCCTCACCAGGGCAAAAACAAAGCTCCCAGCTCCTAGGGGAGTGATATGGAGATTACATCTCTGACATCCAGCCCTTGTCTGTGCGGGGGGCCCAGAAAGGCTGGAGGTGTTTCCCCAAACACCCACGGACTGCCTGGCCAAGATGCAGCAATGTCCCATTCAGAAATTGCCTGTATTCTCCTTTGCTGTCTGTGATTTGCAGTGGCTGTGTGTAAATACAGAGTTATTAGAGGTACAGCTGTTCAAGGCCATGCAATGGCTCTGCCTTGTCCCCAGAGAGTTTCTCACCTGCAGTGCATGGCAGTGATTAATGACTCTGACCCTGTCCTTGTGCTGGTCAAACAATCCAGTCCTCTTGTGCTTCCCTCTGAGGGCTGTAGGACTTCCTTCAAACTCCAGACTAAGAAGGGGAAGGTGTCTGGATTGACAGACACCAGAAACAGAGATAATGTTTGTAAAACCTGTATTGAATATGGTGAGGGGCTCGTGGTGGAGAGCCTTCATTTAGGTCTGTGGCTAAAACAGCGATATGGGGTTTGATATCAAGTTTTGTGGGTGTATGCTGATTATGCAATAAGGGACATTCACCCCAGTTTGACCTGTGTCCCTGCAGTACCTTCACCCTTGCAGCAGCAGCTTGCAAAGGCAATAACAACAAAAAAAAAATAGTCTGTAACAAGGTGTGTATATAACTGGTGTTTTTCCCTTCGGAAAAGGTCATGGCTAGGGAAGAGATGGATTTTAGTCCCAGCTATTGCCAGGACAATGGGGAATGGCCATGAGTTTCAGCAAAGGAAATTTATACTGGTCATAACAAACAAATTCTTCACTGAGAACATCTAAGCCCGTGTACAGGGATCTAAATTGGCTTTAGAGTCTCTGTCCTTAGAGACATCCAAACTCACCTGAACATGGCTACAAGCAACCAGATCTACCTCTGAAGGTGACTCTTCCCTTTGAATGGGTGGTTGAACAAGAGAGCCCCAGAGGTTCATTCCAACCTGAATTATTCCGTGATTCTGTGTAATCAGTAACTTGTTAAACCCCTGGGGGGGCTTATTCCTGTCCCAGAGTGCAGGGTAAATCTGAATTACAAGAATAAACCCAAAGCCATGCAGAAATGTGGGGTCAGTGACTCACCCAAGTCACACAGGAAATCAATCGCTGGTAGAGAAGACACTTTCCGTACTCTTAGGAAAACACTCTTCTATTGGTGGGAAAGGAAGAGCATTAAAACTCAGTTTCCGAGCATCTTTTGGGTCACATCTGCCCTGGCTAAGAGGAGTTTTAGGCAGCGCGTTCAGTGCCTGTCAGCGGGAACAGCACGGAGCAGCGCTGCACAGAAGAGAAAGGGTGGAGGCAGGCTCGCTCGGATCCCGGCGTTCGTGGGCAGGAGAAGCTGACAAGCCCAATGCAGCGATCAGGAGCCACAAACAATACTGGGACTTCTCCAGCCTCTGGAAATGATGCGTAAAAATCCCACTGGCCTGTGACTGGTGGAAAACTTGTTCCTTCTACCTGGGCAGCTGCCGGCGGGCTCCTCTTAATTCTGCATCCAGCGTGTGAAGCAGGAGGAGAGACTTCCCCCAGTCCCACCCCCAGCCGGGCTCTGCCCTCCCCTGCCTCGCTCCGCTCCCGCTGTCCCGGTGGCTGCGCTCGCTCCGTGGAGCCGCGAGTGACAGCGCCGGAGCTCCTGGATGAGCAGGGCTCGCTGCCGGGGTGGCGCGGCCCCCCAGCCCCGCACTGCACCATGCAGTGCATCCGCAGGCAGCCCAAGCGCAGCGTGTCCCAGGAGAACATCCTGCTGGAGCAGAGCCGTCGAGTGGCCGCGCTGAACGGCATCAGGCTGGGTAAGGGACAGCTTGGGCAGACCCTCGGTGGGGCAGCCGCCTCCTTTCTCTTTTCCCTGCGCAGAGGCGGTGCTCCACCCTAAGCTCCAGGGTTATTTTTAAATCCCCAAGGTTTTCTTTCCTCTCGTTTGCCTGTAACCACACGCCAGATGTGTGAACCGCTTGGTTGGAGGCATCAAAGAGTGTGGGCAAAGGGTCGGCGCCCAAATCTCTCGCTGGACTTTCTGAACTGCCTGTGGCTGAGGGTGTTTGGGGAGGGCAGTGCCGTTCTCTCGCCCGGTTTTAGCCCTGCTCGGTGTTGCCTGTTGCTGCAAGAGCCCAGGGAGCAACGCAGAGGTTGCCGATGAAAGAGGAAACCCCGGGAAGTTTCATAACTTTTGTGCCTGGCTATGAACTCATTGCTGGTTCCTGCTCTCTTGAGGCACAGCCCAAGTGGATGCGAGTTCCGTGATTGATGTGGACACAGAGGGCGGATGGAAGTGGGAAATCACCATTTACCCACCCGAGTTCTTTAGATTTTCTTTAGATTTTCTTTAGATTTTCTTTAGATTTTCTTTAGATTTCTGCCCTTTTAAACCAGCAAACCTGAGTCAAGCCTGGTCTGTAAGCAGGTGGGAGGGGGAGAGTGGACGGGAGGAGACTTGTTTTATAGCAGCTGTAATTAAGTTCTGTCAGAACAGCAGATTTGTGAGAACGGTGCAGCAATATGGATTATCACTGCCACCCTCACTATCTCCTCAGTGAACTCAAAGCCTGGCTCCTATCGTGGCAGCTGTTGTTTTATTGTGCTTCCTGCTTGCTATAAACCTGAGCTAGATAAGCCAAAGGTTAACATTTCTGATGCCTCAGTGTCTAAAGCTTCCTAGTGCAGTGTATGATGCAACATGATGGCTTTTGCAGTGCTGTGTATGCTCGAGGCGCTCCTGCCTTGGCCAAGCATGATTTTCACTCTGAACATCACTGCTTGCTGAATATGTTCTGTTCAGAAAGTGTGTGATTCACGTTTTGCAAGGAGCGGGGTTCTGACCCTTGAAAGGCACTCTGGAATTTTGCATGCCAAGTGTGTATTTGGTGTTTTACAGAGGATGCTAAGCAAGGCACAGTCCTGCCACTTGTTTCAGGCAGGATTTGCACATCTATTTCAGTGCAGTGATTGTGCTTCTCAGGCTTAATGCTGTTATATAGTTAGGAGTCAATATCCTTGCCCTGTTGCACAGTGTTTTTCATCTTTTCAATATATATGTGTATAACAACTCTGGTTTCTTTGATAAGAGTTTTCATGGCTGTGAGGTGGAGCCCTGGACCACAAACCTCCTCAACTTCAGGCTTTGAGCAATCTGGTCTAGTGGAAGTGTCCCTGTCCCTGGCAGCGGGGTGGAATGGGATAACCTGTAAGGTTCCTTCCAACCCAAACCATTCCATGACTCTCCATGGGGTTGTTAGGCAGAAATCCTGAGGTTTCTGCTGGGAGACGGTGGAGGTTTTTTCTGGAAAGCAATTCAATTAACCAGCTGGGAGTAACGTCCCACTGACACATCAGGGGTGTGTGTGTGGTTCCTGTATCAGCAGATCAGAGTGTCTTATGCTGCGTCTCTGGCCCAACAAAATGCTGTTGCAGGTAGGAATACAGAAGTTAAGTGACTCACCCAAAAAAAGAGTCTGTGCCAGTGCTTGGCTGGGCACAGGAGGCAGAGCCCGAAGCACTGGCCCTCCTCCCTGTCCAGTTCAGCTGTGTGAGCTTGAACTGCTGCCAGACAGACCCAGAGCAGCCTGACACAGGCTGTGCCCACGCTGTTAAGGGGATCCCACTCCTTCCTCTGAGTGGTTCAGGCAGGACTTGGGGTCACCACTGACACAGGGCATGTCTGGGTGACTGCTCTCTATCTGAAAGGACCCCACATCAGAGGGATGTCAGAGCTGTTAGACAATCATGATTGGCCTTCTTGCCCTTTGCTGGCCAAACCTGCTGTCTCCTAGAGGGAAGCTTGTCTGTGCCCCCTCCCTGGCATCTCCCACTGCCCCTGCCTAATCCTAACCCTCCCATCTTTTATTTTTGCCATGCCTTCATCGTGCACTGCCTGTCTTCATCCTCCCCTCCTGCTCTTGCAAAGTCCAGTGCCCTCCTTTGCTGATCATTTGACCTCTCCTGGTCCTCAGGCACAGTGGCCAAGGATGAGTGGGAGGGCTGCTCCCACCCCATACTTAGATCCTGGGAAGAAGAAGGGGAATTTTGACCACACTGTGACACTGACTGGGCTGTGCTGGTAAACAGGATGAAGGGCTCTGAGGAGAGGAATCTGCACTGTGCCCATCCAGATTTGTCTTCGTTACACTGGTGCAGCTCTTTGGCATGTCCTGGTAGCAGGACACGTTACAGATGCTGCACACAGGGTCTGTGGAACAAAACATGCCCTGGTTAAATGGATTTCTCATTCCACACTTATGGACATAGGCATCCAAAGGATTTGACGGTTTTCCTGCTTTCCTCCTCACCCTAGGATGACATGTCCTCCTCCTAGTCCTATAATGATGCCTTGAGTGGTTGGGATCTGAAGAAAAAGAAGGAATGAGGCTGGGAGCCAGGACAGAAATGTGGGTGAATAAGGAGAAGGGAGAAGTTGGTTTCCTCTCCAGGAACCATGAGGGGTGTTAGTGAGGCTGCAGTCTGTGCACTTGGAGAACCTTTGCCTTAGAGCGGAAGCCAACTCAGCACAGCTCAGGAGACCAAGAACCTGGGAAGCTTTTGTGGTGTCTGTCCTTCCTTCCTCCAGATGATCTGGCCTCTTGTCAACCCCTGGGAATGCTGTCCCAGGTCCCATAGCTGGCCTCAACTTGTCACCCTTCTGTGCTTTGCAGGAGACAGCTTTTATTCTTCTCTCCGTGAATTTTTTTCTGAGGTTTTCAGTGGGGGAAGCATTCAAATTCCCCGCTTGGGAACCTCCAGACCAGTCATGAGCTGAGAAGCCCAGGCAGTGCTGTAGCAGGGGAAGACAATTAACGAGATAGCTAATTTAATGTTGAGGGAAGACAGAGACCAAAGCTACCTTTGCAGAATCTCCAGGTTCCGCTCTGATGCTTTCAGCTCTGAAAGTTTCAGCCCAGCTCAGCTCTGGGCATGGTCCTTGGCATCTGCAAAACCAACAAATGGTGTGAGCGGCTCGCAAAGTGAACACTGGACACCCCTAGTATTTATCTCTGATGTCAATCTCAGGCTTTGGCAGCCTAAAATGCTCTCTTTAGGCCAGTGTGTCCCAGTTACAAACTCACAGTGCTGGTTTTTGCTGCTGCCACCAGGACCCACCTTGGTGCTTTGCAGCACCTGGTGCTTCAGTTTCCTGTATGGAATGTCAGGAGACTGGGAATTTGGCCACTTGGATCTCATGGTTTTGTTTTTCAAGCAGGCCTGAAGTGATGCTTGGTAGTTTGTCTTGCCTTGTTTAAAAGCCAATGATTCAACGCCGAGTCTCCCAGGGAAGAACCAACCCAATGTCACAGGGGACACGGCAATAAAAAAATGTTATTTGTGAGGCCGACCCCACATTATGTTTGTGCAGTACTGAGGAATTTCCCTGGAGGTGAGTGTCAGGTGGCTGCAGGTGACCCATTGGTTTCCTGCATTGTCAAGATAAGGTTAGAAAAGCTTCCTCTGAGCTGGGATGTGCGTGGTCAGCACTGCAGAGTTAATGCTGCTTCACCAGCCCTGAACCAGCCTTTCATGCAGTGTCACACAGCTGCAAGGTGCCTATTACAGAAGGCCCAGGATGTGTTTCTCGTGTTTCATGCTCTCACCCTCCTCAGCCCACATGCTTCAGATCTGTAATTAATGGTTGGTTTGAGGGACAGATTCTCCAAGGCATTTAGGTATGTGGAAGTCGTGCACTGCTGAGACACTCAAAGCCATGTGGAATGCCAAATCTGTATTTTCAGAGTCTCAGTAGATGCCTGTTGCCTCTCTGGATGTCTTAAGTGCCTTTCTGAATCTAGGCTAAGTTGTGAAATACAAAGTTCCCACAAGCAGAAGGTCTGGTTGTTATTACTGGACATTGCATTGGCCTCGAAGTGCAAGAAAGGCGAAGACCCTTCGGATGGTTGAGCAATGAGGAGAGCGTGGCTGCTCCCTGCTGCTGCCTTAGTGATTGTTGCTGCCTGTCACCAAAAACTTATCTCTCCTAAGCTTTGTCTGATCTGCAAAATTCCCATGTGAATAGGAAGGCACTGCTTGCCAGAGGAGGAGAGATTATCTTTGTGAATTCCTGTTTCCACAAAGGAAATTTTGTTGCAGAATAGATTTGAAATCACTTGAAAGTTCCTGACAGCATTCCAGTTACAAGTTATGCAATTTTCCTTTCCCTGCTTTTACTGTTCTGTTGTTGGTTTTGCTGTAGTTTTTGCATCCTAATAAGTATTTGCTGGGAAGGAGATATTTTATCTTTGTAAAACACCTGGGAATTATAGCACAAAGTCTTCAGACTGAGAAACATATGAGGCTTCAGCCTCTTTTGTGATCATGAAGTGGCGTGGAGGATTTCTGGGTCTCTCTGCTCTCCTCTCCTCCCCAGACCTGGCTGCCCTGTAATTACTGTTCTGTGGGAGGGAAAACTCTCTGAGCATCATTTCTTGAGCTATCTCTTAAAATATTACCATTTCTGTTTCTCTGCAGGCCTCAAAGATGACAAGGACCTGAAGTTCCTCCTGAAAGGCAGCCAGCTGCTAAAAGTGAAGTCAAACTCCTGGAGAAAGGAGCGGTTCTATAAGCTCCAGGAGGACTGCAAAACCATATGGCAGGAGTCAAAGAAGGTGCTGAGATCCCCAGAGTCACAGATCTGTGAGTAAAGGTTGCTTTGTCAGAGGTGCCTGGGGTGAACCGGGGCCGTTTCACGGTGTGGAGGCAGGGCTGGAGCCGTGAGAGCAGGTCCTTCATTCCCCCTGTGACACAGGAACTGAGTGATGCCGTCAGCTCTGGGACAGCCACGAGGAATCTGCCGTGTCAGGAACGGCCACATTGCCCCAGGAATGGCCACATTGCCCAGGCTCCTGAGCTGCTGCCTCCCGTGGTTGTGGGGTGGGCTGTGCTGGTCTCAGCAGCCCTGCCTGGCTCGTTTCCTCCCCAAATCGTTCAGGTCACTCAGGTGCCCAAACCCGAATGCTCTGTGTGAGACATGGGGTGAGCATCTGTGGTGTGGTGTGTGGCTGTTGCTCCTTTCCTGCCTGCAGCCCTGGGCAAAAATGACATTTAAGCCTCACAGGGGAACTGTAGAGATGTGGAAATCCAAGCGCTGATAGGAGATGTCTCTGGGAGGGAAAGCCTATTCTCATCCTTACCTTGGAAACCCAGGATCTCCCCTGTTGTGAAAGGTCCAGATACTACAGTCACCATTATATGGCACAGGAAAAACCATTCTGTTCCAGCAGCACCCAGCTTGGCACCGTATTTGGGATCCCAGTTGAACCCAGTTGGGCGGTCAGAATGGAATCAGGCAGGGTGTGTGGCTGTTTATATCTTTTTTCCTTCTAATTTCATATTTTTCTGACATATTTCTCCATATTTTCTGACATTTCTTCTCTCATATTTCACTAATCATTGTGGTCTTGTAAATCCAGGAGATAAATTAGCAACATGGAATATGTTTTGTGGCATGTTGAAATGTGTTAATTACACAATTTTTTTGGTAATGATCACAATTAACTAAATGAAGGGTGGGTCTTCCAAATTACTTCCCTTCCTCCCACAAACAGTGATAAGATTTTGAGTAGGAGGAGTAAAGTAGAAGGGTAAAATATATTTGGTTTGTAACCCTGATGGCCACACTCTTCTCACATGACCTTGGGCACCTCATTTAATCTCTTTGTGCATCCTTCTCCACACATTTTCTTTCTCTTCCTCTAGCTAACAGTAAAAGGCTTTGAATCATAGAATCACAAAGGTTTGGGCTGAAAGAGACATTAAAGATCATCCAGTTCCAACCCCCTGCCATGGCCAGGGACACCTTCCACTATCCCAGGTTGCTCCAAGCCCCATCCAGCCTGGCCTTGAACACTTCCAGGGATGGGGCAGCCACAGCTTCCTTGGGCACCCTGTGCCACGGTCTCGTCACACTCTGAGTAAAGAATTTCATTCAAACATCTAATCTAAATCTCTCCTTTTTTAGTTTAAAACTAGTTTATCACTATCTGCCCTTGTAAAAAGTCCCTCTCCCTCCTTTTCGATAAAAGGGGAAGGCTGCAGTGAGACCTCCCCTGAGGCTTTGGGTTGGAGGCTGTCCCCTCCTGGGTGTTTGGATGCCCAGCCTGGTGAGGTTCTGAGCTCAGCTGGGCTCTTCAGGTCTCTCTGTGCAATAATCCATCATAACAACAACAAACAGAGTCCTCAGTGAATGTTTGCTCCCTGGGAACGCCTGCTCTGCTGAGCTCTGTCCCATTTAAAACCAAGTCCTTTCCCAGGTAATACATACCTTGCTGTATATAATATATCTTGCTCTAAAACAAATAACGACATGAGTTGAGAAGAATGACTTTCAGAGCTCCCTTTCCTGTGCTCTGAGCAAGCAGTTTCCAAATTATGGGGTCTGAGAGCACCTACAGCAGCAGTCCTGACCCCACCTAGTGCTTGGAAGTAAATGGGAAGGGATCCTTGTGCTGTGGCTCCAGGGACCCTGGTGTTTGCCTGGAGAAGCCCTGGAGGATCCATGGCAGTGGCGTGGAGAAGGGGTGCAACTGTGGCTATTTTATAAAAAAGAGTGAGATCAAATCCTTTGAGCCAGGCACTGGGCACAGGCTGGGGGTGTGTCTGTGTGGGTGTGGATTTACAGCACTCCAGATACACTTTGGTAACTGGGCACAGCCAGCATTGCCACTCTGCTGGGGACAGGCAGGGCCACTGTGGGCAGGAGAACCTGCTGTGCCCTGGGAGTGTCCTCAGTGACACGTGGAGAGGGAGCAATGTCACCTGGTGGCTCACAGCACGTACCTGCTCTGTGGCAATCCATGCAGGCACACCTTTCCCAGGGAAAGATTCTTTTTTTTGGTCATCAGGATAACAGCAGTGGAGACAAGTCAGTGGAGGCAGAGCTTGTCCTTGCAGAGAAGTCAAGCTCTGACCAGGCTCTGGCAGGACTGGCTTTGCACTGTGACACCTGTGTGGCTGTGGGAGCTGGGACAGGCTGTGTCCCACATGCTCCGAGGAGGATCTGGCTGTGGGAGCTGGGACAGGCTGTGTCCCACATGCTCCGAGGAGGATCTGGCTGTGGGAGCTGGGACAGGCTGTGCCCCACATGCTCCGAGGAGGATCTGGCTGTGGGAGCTGGGACAGGCTGTGTCCCACATTCTCTGGAAGGGATGTGAGCCTGTGCCTGCACTTGGGGTGCCAAGCTCTTGGGAGGGTTGCAGGGACACCTCTGGGCTGCTTTCAACAGGTGCTCCAGATGCACCTGAGCCTGGAAGACAACGAGAGAGATGAGTTCTGACTGGGTTGGCTCCTGCCAAGTCCCAAGCCATAACACCATAGAGGTTCATTTTCATAAATGGTTTGGGTTGGAAGGGACTTGAACATTTCCAGGGATGGGGCAGCCACAGCTTCTCTGGGCAACCTGTGCCAGGGCTTCAGCACCCTCACTGTAAAGGATTACTGCCTTATAGCTAATCTAAACCTGCCCTTTGGCAGTGTGGAGCCATTCCCCTTTGGCCCATCACTCCATGGCCTTGTCCCAAGTCCCTCTCCAGCTCTCCAGGAGCCCCTTTAGGCCCTGGAAGGGGCTCTGAGGTCTCCCTGGAGCTTTTCTTCAGGTTGAATACCCACAGCTCTCCCAGCCTGTCCCCAGAGCAGAGGGGCTCCAGCCCTTGGAGCATCTTTGTGGCTTCCTCTCTACTGACTCCAAGAAGTTCACATCCTTGGAGGCCCTGGAGCTGCAGTACTGCAGGTGTTGTATCATGAGAGCGCAGGAGAGGGACAAAATCACTTCCCTGAACCTTCTGGTCGTGTTTCTCCTTGCCTTTCTCTTTTATTGATCCTCTGAGACTTTCCATTCCCGAGTTTTCAGAGTGATTGCTCTGTCTGAGTTTCATTCCACAGCTTTTAACTTCACCAGGCTGCTTTGGGTCCAGGTACAGCGTGGATTACCCCTGGCTCATGTTGTGGCCTCTGACAGGCTCTATCACCACAGCTGCCTTCTCATTTGGTCCAGTGTGAAGGCTGTCACATCAGAGGAAGAATGCAGGGTCATGATTTGAGACCCAAAATCAGGAACTTCAGGGCGAATCTCTCCAGGACAAAGCCTGACTTTGCTCTCCAGGACAAAGCCTTTCTAAAGCTGCAGATAAGCTCCCTTTTTAGGGTGGAAAAAAAGAATGAGCAGGGTGGAAACTGGGAGGTTTAGCAGCAGGTCTAATCTTATCTGCAGCATTGCTGACAGCGATGGGTGCACCTCAGAGGAGCAAAGTCTGGGTAGTCTAAGGGTTATGTTTTTGTTTGGAGAGTTTCTTGTTATTCCTGTTGGTGTTCTTGTGACCATGTGGAAGAGCTATTTGTAAACCATTGTGTGGTGGAGTCTGGCAGATAAAACTGGGGACTGCCAAGCTTAGACAGGAGAATCTCAGATGTTTGAAATTCAAAAAACTCCCCATATCAGGTTTGTGACAGGAACTGATGTTGCCTGGATCAGATACGTGGGGTACTACCAGTACCTTCCTCTGTTGTCGTTATTTTAAACAACTGGGAATTTAAATTACACGCTGTCTTCATAGCTGCATTACCCAAACAGGGCTTTGGGGATAAGCTGTCCTTCCAAAACGTTTTCTGAGCAGGTAGAATATAATCTATTTTTTCTTTATTGTCAATAATTCCTTATTTTTCAGTATGTTCCTCTTATGTCCCCGGGCACTTCTTTTTTTTTTTTTCCCCAAAAGCCCTTGAAGCATCTTAAGTCAGTTTTCCAACAAGCATGTTCTACCTTGTGTGTACTCTCTGCAGAAACGTAGAGGTGCTGGGTACCAAGGGCTGCACAAAAGCACCTTTAAAAATCAATTTTTCACCATGGCCTGTTCCATCCTGTGTCTGAGCTACAACCAGCTCCACAAACACACTGCTGCTCTCATCATCTTAACTGATGTGTAGGGCCATGGGAGGGTGGATGCTTCTCTGGCCCATGAGGCTTTTACAGTGCTTTCTCCCAAAACCAGAGTCAAACTGGCAGGATTAACAGTTTTGGGGCAAAGAAAAGGTTTGTGTGAGGGAGCTGGAAAACAGTTCGTTCTGAGGCAATTCACTCCTGAGCATCACTGTGGTGTGAGGGAGGAGAGCCAAAGCGGGCAGAGGGACTGGGCTGCAGGAGCAGCAGCCTGTCAGTAGCACTGTCTTGTTTAGCTGTGGTCAAATATCAGATCTCATATAGGGAAAAAAAAAAAAAAAAAGGAGCAAAAAGGCATTTGCTGCTTTCAGTGAAATTGATTTTTGAAAGTATTTTCTTAAACCAGCTGTAATCCCTAGTGTGAGCTCACTTAAGCCAGACTCAATCCCTTTAAAAACTCTCTCAACTCGGGGATTTGTGGGAATGGTTGAAAACTTTCCAGTGAATCATCCTTTTGAGCAGTTGGTGGAGAAACAGAGTGTTCAAAGGCGGAAGGAAAAGGCTGAACGAGTCAAGGAGGTTTAGGGGTGCTACAGTGGGGCCCTAGGGATGGTGCTTTGGTACCTCCTGCGCTCTGTCTCTCCTGCAGGCTCAGGGAGGTGACGTTTTCCATGACAGCCGTGAATGAACTTCACACACTGAACCAGGGATGACTCACTGGGGCTGCGTTGTTGAGTCACAGTGAAGTCAATAGAGAACTTGAGGAGTTGTAGCTGAAATATTTCCATTTCTGGCCAAAAGCTTTACGTAAAAACTACTATTGTTGATTTTTTTTTTTCTGTTTTTTGATAAAAATAATCACTTTTGGGAGGTGAGCTAAACTTAGTTGCACTACTGAGTATTGCAAGTGATGATTTTATTATTACTTAAACTCATGAAATTTATATTTTGGTCTGCTGATTAGTTATTCTCACTATTAAAAATGCACAGAATTTGTTCCTGTTCTTCTGGCACAGTTATAGGATATTTTTGCTTGGTTTAAACGTAGTACAAAAGGTTTATGTTTATAGCCTAAGACTAGTGTTCAGCAGAAAATATTTTCTTTGCTTTTGGCTTGCTGTGAAATTTATGAACGTCCTTTAAATGCCATGCAGTGAACATACCATACCACTTTTGTGGAAGAATAAATTATTGTCCCCATTGAATTAATGTCCTGAACTTGCTTGTAGAAGAACAGGAAGGATGTAATATTGCTCTGTGTTTGCTTGAGCCAAGAACCAAAGCTTGAAATTGTTCCTGATAAGTGTCTAAAGTCAACAGAAACTCTTCAGCAACCTGTGTGCACACAGCAGGTAGCTGGCTGCACCGACAGCTTCCTTCTGCAGTTTCTTGAGGAATCATTGCTTTCGTGGTCAGACACGTATTTATCCCTGGAAAAAAATATTTGCTGATGCGAATGCGTTATGCAAGGCGGCCGTCAGCTGTGAAAACAAAACCGTCTGTCTGCGGGTCCCATTAGTTTTTATCAAAATCGCTCAAGCCATAAAACACGTCATTTCAGATGCAGAGCTGCCTGTTTCTTCGATTGAGTTTTGAATCAGGCCACCGCGGGCGTCGCTGGGACGGTTTTCATCACAGGCAGTGCGCTGACAAATATTGACCTTATTCTCCGTAGCATATGTTAAATGCAAAGGCAGAAGTGTCGGGAGCCTCAGATCCAAATTTAGCAGTGCTGTGATGGCAGGGAAAGTAGGAACTGGTGGCCAAAATAGTTTGCAGTGCCCTGATTGTGTGGAAGGAATGTACATAGATATCACTCTATTTGCATCAGCACCCAAGCCGTGATGGGCAGACTGCAGGATTGGGTGAAGACCTTACATTGAAAGGTATTTCCAAACAACCTGTAAAATTGCACGTGCATTGTCTCACTGGTTGTCAGCTGGTGAGCACATGCCAGCAACGAGGGCAGACTGCTGTACAGCAGATCTGGAGTTAGAACAACCTGCTGAGCACGTGGGTGGAGAGGGAGTGGAGAAGAGAATGGATGAGGAATCAGCAGCTGGGACCTGCCATAATTCACACACAGGGAGATGAAAGAGCAGTGCTGGCAGGGCTCGGAAGGCACGGCACAGCGGGGCTCTGCTGAACCCACCCCTGAGTCATTATGTTAACGCATCCGTCAGGGATGAGGGTGATGGATGGCCTTCGGTATTCCCCGCCCAGGGAGCTGACAGCGCTCCAGCTCCCGCTGATTACCAAGGTCCTGATCCCAACTGGGATTGGCCATTAGCATCAGCCACCCCTGGTGAAACCGAAATCAGCTCTTCCCAGGATGGAACCAAAGCGAGAAGCAGCACACGGGGCACGCTCAGCATGTTGTGAAATCCATGCAGTGTCTCTGCTGGATGGTCCTGGGGTCAGGAAGCAGCTTTCATCTGTTCCTGACAAGGTGCTGAGCTGAGGAGCAGCTGGTGAGGGTCTGGCCTCTCTGCAGACACGCAGGATGGTGTGCAGGCTCTGTACGGCTGAGCACATTTCTCATCTGCATTTCTTGACAGTAAACAGAAGTGACTTTCTGAGCCAGTTAGAGTGGGATGGAGTAATTTGATGTGACTGAATGCCACATTGCACAGATCGCCTGTTACTGACAGGGGGTAGGATAAGGAAAGGATCTGAGGAGTTCTTCCCCCAGAGTGAAAAGCTGCCCCCCTTCCCTAATGAGTGACTCGAGGAAGGCGGTTTTGGCAGTGCCCACAGTGACCCTCCTCTCCCACTTCATCAGCAAAGGCACAAGAAAAAAGAAACACCTGTCAGTCCTTGTCCTTCACATGCTCAGTAGTTTGCAGGAGATGTGGGTTCAGTTTCTTATTTTCTCTCATGACAAATACTTTTGACAAAATGTCTCATCTCAAAGGGCTGCTTATCAAACAGGAGGAAGACAAAGGGATTGTTCCTCCTTTCCCTTCATTCCTTAGGATTACCAAAGAGTTTACTGTTCATGCTCCCAGCACAGTCTAGACATTTCAGTTGTGGAGCGGTGATGAGAGAAGAGATGGAGAGGCCAGGGCTCCTCTCTCAGACAAGTGCTCTCATCATTAGGAATGCTGTCAGGCTCATCCTTCTGACTCTTCTGCACTAGAATCATAGAGTGGCTTGGATTGGAAGGGGCCTTAAAGATCATCCAGGTAATTTCCTTTATGAGGTGTTCCTTCTGCATGAGGAGATGAGCTTGCAAGTGTAACAGCAAGCTCCTTGAAAGCCATGAAGAGAGAAATCAAAATCAGAAGGGACACCCAAAAGATACGTGTTGGTTGCTTGAAAATATCACGGCTGTCAAAAGAATCCTGAGGGCCTGAGTCATCCCTGCCTGCTGATGCCAGCGGTGAAAGAGGAAAAGGGCACTGGGCAGAAAAGGAGAAGCACAAGAGCAGGATCCAGTGATGAAAACTGAAAGGAGGGTTAGAAAGAAAGTTCTCATCATCTCCCTGAGAGTAGTTCAGACAGGAGGAATTGCACTGGCTCCAGGGAACGCTGCTGTGTGTCCGTGTCAGTGGGGAGCCTTTGGCTGTCGGAGCAGCAGCCACAGCAGCCAGGAAGGCTGACCAGGTGTAACCTGTGTGAGTCGGTGTCGGGAGGCCAGGAAGAACACAGCCTTCCTTGTGCTGTGCGTCATGTCCTGGGCTCTCTGCAAACCGCCCCTTCAGCCGACGCAAACACTCTCAAGTAGATGCAAACTTTCCAGATCCTCTTCTGCTTGTGGTTATCTCCCCGCTGTGGCGTGATGGGGAAGGAACAGGGAGGCTGCAGGGAGATGTGATTGATGGCTGCTTGCTGCGAGTGTTCCTCTGCTGTGAAACGTCTCTGACCCCCGGTTCTTTTTGATTTCTCCTTGCAGATAGCTCAGCTGAACACACAGTTAGTTTGGGACTGCTAATAGAGTACACTCGCTGTCTGGGAGCAGCTGATAAAGTACTCATGCTGGGTTAAGATTTTCCAGAAAAGAGATAACTTTAGCAGATGGCTTGGGCTGAGTCCTTTGGCTTCAGCTTTTTTATTGATAGATGAAAACAGTACACACGACCAAGCTATGGAAAGCTATAAAAAATGTCCTTCCTTACCCTGCTTTTCTTACAGTTCCTGTGGTGATAGTTTTTCTCCTTGTCTCTTGTGTGACTACAATAGACACCAGTCCTGCTCTTCAGCCTTCCTTGCACCTTTTCTTTTTTGAGGAGCTCTTTTATCTCCATCATCCTCCTCTCAGCACACCCTGAAGAGATCAAGGCAGCCCTTCCCGACACAGGTTTTCAATCTTTCCTCCCACACAGCTCACTTTTCCAGTGGATTCATGCAGCCACGTAATGGTTTCCAAAGAATCCATTCTAAATTTCCAATATTTAACATCAGATTTTCTGGTCTTGGAAACACGAGGCCATTGCCAACCCAAAGTTTAGGGACTGATTGCACAAGCAGACTAACGAGCCACTCTGCAGGACAATAACTCTTGTGAGCCAAGCAGTGGTGAGCAGTTGGCAGGTGAAGAGCAATAACAGGATGCTCCTTCCACTTCACTGCCATAAGCAGAGGAGACCCAGAGAGGAGGAGGATCCCCCTGCTTATGGACAGGGTGCATCTGAGATGCCCAGCCTGGACTTCCTTTCTGGTCAAGGGTCCACTGTAGCCATGGATTAAGGGTATGAATTATCTTACCCTGAAGTTTTTGTTTGGATAGGACAGAACAGTTGTGTTCCAAAAGCTGCTTTATTTCCCACTGGCTGTAAAAGAAGCTTGACTAAACTTTAGATTTTCTGATTGATCTGAATCTGGCCAAACATAACAGCATGCTTGACATTAAAGGTGAAGTTCCACCTGAGGCACAACCACTATAATTTGATTAATGTCCTAGTTAAAGGGCAAAATCACCAGCAAGGCCCAGCTGCAAGGGAATTGCAGCCCTTTTCTTTCTAAGCTGGTTTTAGCACTCAAACCCATGAACTTCCACTCGAAGGTAAATTGGCCAGATAACATAATTCCACAGCAGCCCATCCCAACCCAACCTTTTCCTCCCCTCCCCTCGGCTGATCAACTGTTGGCCTTTACGAAGTGATAATCAAAGACCACACAAAGATAACAGCTCATCATTGTCAGGGAAGAGCTTTGCCAGCTCCAGGGAGCTCCCCATGGTGTGTTCTTGTATAGGAACCAAACCAGCGAAGTGCTGTGGAAGGTGTTTGACCACCCCAGCATCTGGTGAGAACTTGAAGCAGATGTTAGGTGTTGCTTCTGGAAAGTCACTGATTTTTGAAGACTGAAATTTTGGGTGGCTTTTAAAATTATTTTTTCCACAGCAGATGAGCATTATCATGACCGCCCTGGGAAAAAAAGGAAAGTTTGCAAACCTCTAGTGAGCATCTGATGAATTTTGGATGATCCCAAGGCAGCCATGCCAAAAACGTGCAGGTGGATACTGAGTTGGGTTTTTCTACAGTGTTGACTTTGAATGAACTGGGCACTTCAGTGGTGAAATGGATGTTTAAAGGCGAGTTTCTCCTATTCAGCTAAGCTTTGGGGATATTTTATACTCATGTACTGCTTTTTAACAAAGCTCCAGACCAGGTTGCTCCAAGCCCTGTCCAACCTGGCTTTGAACACTTCCAGGGATGGGTCATCCACAACTGCTCAGGCCAACTTGTGCCAATATTTTATAGATGTATCAAGTCAGGGATGCTCCAAGGACTTGGAACCAAACTCTTGGCAGTGATTTCTGTCTCATAAACAGGACATCACAGTATGGCACTTACGGTGTATTCTGCTTCTTTGTTAAATAAAGAACATGAGCAAAGAGGTTTTCTTTTTAATCTTTCTTGCTCTTTCTGGTCCTTTTGAGTTGAGTTTTCTTTGGTACCAGAGCTTGGGGAAGGGGAGAAAGGGAAGGGAACCCTCCAGAGGTTTCGAGAAAAGGAGAAAGAGTAATTTTTTAATATCCCTCCCCAAGAAGAGATAAGGCTGACTGAACCCCTGCTGACAGCAGGCTCTGCTTTCTTTCCACAGTCTCCATTGAAGATATTCGGGATGTGAGGTCAGGCCATAAAACAGAAGGTATGGAAAAATACGCCAAGGATGTCCCAGAGCATCGCTGCTTTTCCATCATCTTCAAAGACCAGCGGAAAAACCTGGACCTCATTGCAAGTTCAGAGGATGATGCCAACCACTGGATTGCCGGCCTTGGGAAAATCATAGCCCACAGCAACTCCATGAACCAGAAACAGAAACTCCAACAGTATCCTTTGCCTTATAAAGTGATTAATCACAGACAAAGATGCACTTGTCTTTCCCTGTGGGTGGGGATAGTAGACTAACCTCCTTTTTTCCCTCTTGGCCCTGGGCACTGGGTTTTCACTTGCACTGATTTTGCACCCAGGCAAACTCCCTGGTTTCCAATACTTCCCCCCCCCCGTTTTACAATGATACCAGCAAGAGTGGAGTCAGGCTTAATGTAGCTCCTTAGGCAAAGAATTCCCTCTTTCATGGAGCTCCAGATAAAACAATCATTACTTTTTTGTGTTCTTCAGGGGTCTGTTTCACTTGCATTGCAGTAAACTCCAGGACAGGCACTTCTTGGCAAGGCATGAAAAGCCCGCACTGTTTACCGTGTTTCTCGGTAATACAAGGAGAGGGAACTGATTCTCCTCACTGCCAAATTTACTCCAGGGTAGCTCCACTGACTTGAGTGAAATTCCTCCTTATTTGCCTCAGCATGGGAGGAAGTTTTGCCCTGAAAAAATCTGCAGTTGCTGTAGTGACAGTGCAGAGATCAGAAAGGAAAAGGCGCGGAGCAGGAAAGGAGAGTGAATTTGTTATGAAATGGAGAGGGGTTGGTTTTTGGGTGAAATCCTGGCTCTGCTGAATTCACAGGGAGTTTTCCCTGGAGCTGCATTTCACTCATTAAGTTGCTTTGCAAACAGAGATCTCATATATAAAAAGAGAGAATATCTGTGGGTGCAGTTTGGATGGATTTTCTTCAGTCCCTGTGTGTCTGAGACTCTGACCATGACATCTGAACCTGTTGGCTGATTTCACCCTGATTTGACAGAGCTTTGACAGTTCCTTTAAGCTTCCCAAAGGTAGATATTTGGCTATCAGAGAGGAGAGCTGATACCGCTCTCTGTGAGAGAAGGCTGGGTGGGCTTCATGGCTTGTTTGACTCCAAACATCAGAGAGGAGGGGAGATGCAAAATCCTCCTCTCTGAGGGGGAGGGTAAAAATCACAAAGCAGGAGCTCAAGTCTGAGCAGGCAACAGGAAGTCTTGCCCTCATTCCATGTGGGTTCTCTGCTGGGTAATAATGTACTGATGGTGGAGGAGAGGGTGCCTAAATGCTGAGCTTTCATCAGGCTTTACTCTTCTGTGGATTCTCTGAAGTCTGAGAAGCACTTTCACAGCCACAGTGCTGTTCACTTAAAGGCATCAGACCCCACTAGTTCTGAAGTGCCTGGGATGTCCTGTTTATCTCCTGCACTACGAGTGTCCCTTTTGGATGGATTTTTAAGCTCTGGGCTGTAAGGTCACTCCTCAGCCACCCCACAGTGTGGAGGGGAAAATCTGGGCTACAGAAAGTTGTTCCTGGAGCATATCAAGTTAAATACATTGCTGAAAAACTTGCCCGTAAGAAGAGACAAGATTGTTAAGGGGGGAAATATAACAATGACATTTGCAAGGGAAGAAGGCTGTAAATTTCCAGCATGGAAAAGTGCCTTTCTGTCTTTGGAAAGCAGAATCGAAGCTAAATAGGGTGGGTATGCAAACCATATTTCTGGAAGAGTAATTACTGTGCAGCCCTGGCTTCCAATCTGGGCTTGTCTCAGGCCATTTAACGTAACCTGGAATTACAGAACAGCATGATTTCTCATTTGAAATTTGATGATGTTTAATTAAAGCCTGGCATTTTAAATTTAGTCTGCCTTCACTGGGTTTGCTTGGCAGCGTGGGCTTACTCAGATCTTCCTTAAACCTCAGGAGTGTTCTCTGCATCTGTGAGCACAGAAGGGGAAGAGTCAGGAGATGAGAAGGGTTGTGTCCCCTGCCTGTCCCCCATGACTGGAGAATTGCCTTGCAGGGTATCTTTTTCAACCTCCCAAAACCTTGCAAAACAAGTAAGGAATGTGCAAGTTTTTGAAAACAAGGATTGAAAGCAAAACCCCTGCTAGTTTCAGATGGGGCTCGTTCAGTTTGAAATGCAGTGGAGTTGCCTGTGCTAGAAAGGGACTGGATTCAGTGTGCTATGTATATTCCTACACAGATAAAACTCCCACATGCTTGATGAGCCTTTCTGATGGTGTCATACACAGAGTTCTGCTTTAATAAGCCTCAGATTCAACCCTGCAGCAAGCTGGCATAGGCTGTTTAGCAAATATTGCAGGTATGTGTGCAGGGAAGAGTTTAGACCAGAAAACACAGAGGACTTTTCATTTGAGCAGGGTGGCACCATCTGCTTCAGTTCTGGGGTTTATGTGTGAGCTTTTCTTCTGGTCTGAAAGCACTTACGAGAAGTTCTGCAGCATTTCTCTTCTGAGCACATAATGGGATATCTGCCAGATAGAAACCAAAGAGGGATGACTGAAACTAATAGAAAACTGGTAGCCCTGGAGCTGCCATATCCTTTAAAAGCAAGAGGCAGGAAGCAGGCTCTCCCTGATGTTTACAGGAATGGGAGCAGCTTTTCCCTTGTCCACCCAGGCCCACAGAGGGGCACAAGGTGGAAGGAAGACCCACAGCCAGGACTGAGAAATGGTGTTTGTACCAGATGAGAGGACTTTCAGTTGAAGTGCTTTGTTCATCCAGCTCCTCTAAGCTCTCCCAAAGCTGAGGGGAGCCAGATGGGTGGGGAGTTTGAGTGTTTTGGGGTCAGAATGCTGCTCTTTGCTGAAACAACAGGCTGAGACCTCAGGTGTCTGTACTCTCCCTTTTCTCTCTTTGCTGCTTGCCCTTGCAGCAAGAGGAGCCACTGCGTGTGCCTGGGCTCTTCCTGAGCTCTCTGATTTCCCTCCTGCATTTCTCAGCCTCCTGGAAAGGGATCTAGCAGGAAAACATCCTCCATTCACAGGCAGGACTCTTTTGCAGCTGCATTTACTGCCCACATTTTGCCTTCCATAGAGGACTTTGGGTATGTGCATGACCTCTGGCTGCTCATTATCAGAGGAAATTATGCAGACTCTTAAAAAAATGTGGTTTTTTTGCAGCAGTTAGCACAAAACCAGTAGTTTCTATGCACAAAAGAGTAGTTTCTGTCCACCCCTGCTGCTCACCTCTGGCTGTGGCAGACTGGATTTCCTCTTGGCTCACCAGACTTGGGTGTTCCTTCTGCCTGTTGTTTTTAGGGAAGGCTGGGAAGGGGACCTGAGGTGCAGGGTCAGGTGTGAGTGGGTGGCACCAGGGTGACAGTCTGAGCAGACCCTCTCTGCAGCAGAGCTGGTGGAGGGGGCGTTCTGCACCCCGGGGTGGGTGTGGTGTGCTCCCAAAGCAGCATCCTCTGCTCATGGGACCTTCATGACTCAAACTTGATTTTCTGGGATTAATCAGTCCAAGCCAGACCCTGGTTCAGGGCTCCGGAGCGTCCTTGGGAAACGCAGCCTCTCTTTATTTTGGTTTCCATGTCTAAAGAAGGGGAATATTAATATTACCAGGCTGAGACGGATGTGGGGTGAGGTCATTGCTTAGCACCTGCCAAGACTTTTAAAGTCAGAAAGTTCAACTTTCCATGAGACAAACAATACTCACAAACAGTTTACACATATCTCCATCACTGGGAAATATTTCAGTGTGGGGGTAGCTCTGGTGAACACTGTTTCAGGGTTGTGTCTACAGCCCCTAAGGCTGTTAATGCCCTTTTTTGGGGTCACTTTGAAAGGCCCAGTTTAAATGTTACAGCACTATATGCCTCAGCTGCTATTTGCTAATCCTGAGCTCTACTCTGATTAACGTTCAGATTGGGCTTTTTTTCTTTTGAAGTTTTTCTGGAATGAGTTTGAAGCATTGTTTCCTATGTGAGGCATGGAAGGTTATTCTTGGAGATCAAATTCTTACTTTGATAATTTATTTTTCCTATTGAAAAGTAGATATTTTTCTGGATGACCTTTCTTATTTGACAGTAAAGCAAATGAGACAGTCAGTTCCATGATGAAAAATGCATGGGGTTTTTTTGTTGTTTAAAACTGCAGTGTGTCTCAACTGTCTAACATTGTTTTCCCAAGAAACTGAAAGAAATCAGGAGACCCAGCTCAATTTATCTGACATCATATTAGAAAGATCATTCTTATAGCAATTACTCCAGATCCATAGATATACTAAAGTGATGAAAACCCAAGCTCTTCTGAAATATTATCACAGTACAGCACAGTAACAGACAGTAACAGTGCATTTCATCAAGACACACAAAGTTTGGTTTGATTCCACTCACAAGGAAGTTCTTCAGAGATATAGGTAGAAATCCCTAAAAATATGCTGAAGGTGAGTTCAAAAATTATTACTGATGCTTCTTTTGGAGTTCAGTGTTCACTGTGATACACTGAATATTGAACAAACCCATGACAATGAGTTTACCAAGCTCCTCTTGGGAGCTCTCTTCATTCTTTCCTTTATCCCCTTTTCATCGTCTGGAGCAGAATGTACTTTCTGTCATAAAAGAGAAATCAAACTGTTTCTGGCTGCGGCCAGAAACTCCTACAGGGTAAAGAGAGCTGATCCAGCCTTGGCCAGATGGTGAAAAGCTTCTCCCGGGTCACGATCAGTTGTATCACAGCGCATTTTCCTTCTGCCAGGGCACCATTTTGCTCTGTGGGAGCAGAGGGTGAGGTGGTGTCGGCTGCTCGGGGGGCCCAGGCTGATTTACAGCAGCTGGAGAGGTGGCTCACAGCCTTTAGAAGAGGATTTCCCTCCCCCCACCATGTGAAGCAGAAGGTATTCAGGTGTTCAGGCTAGGCACTGACCTGGAAAGATTTCCTTACATCCCCCTGCAGCTGGATTCACACCTGCCTGCGGAAAGCTGATAAAAACAAAGACAACAAGATGAGCCTGAAAGAGCTCAAAGACTTCCTGAAAGAAGTGAACATTGAGGTCGATGACTACCATGCCAAGGAGATTTTCCAGGTAATGGGAGCAAGCAGAAAAAGGGTTTGCTGTTGGCTGAGGTCAAGGTCTCCCACTGCTTTCAGCTTGGGTTGGAGACCTCACCTAAAGTGAACTCCTGGCTCATTTTATTGTACCAAGGAAAGACTCTCAGGTTTTGGTGCTCAGTAATTTATTGCTCAGAATAATTGATTCCCACTAAGTGAGGCCAGCACAATGCTTTTGATTGAGGGTGTGTTAAGATCTTTCTTCATAATTGATGCCTAATTTTGCCACGAGGCAGAAAATGAGATGCAAACATGGATAATACAAGAAAAACAGAGGCAAAGCTGAAGTCCCAGACGTTTCAGGAGTTTTGTGTGTCACAACTACATGTCAGTGCCCAAGTCTGGCTGAAATTTTTTTGGTTACAATTGTGAACTCAGATCCTCACCTTCTCAGAGGAGGAGGGTGCCAAGTGACAGGTATAAACAAAAAAATGAGAGTGCAAATTAAGAAAAAAACCTTTCCAGATTCATGATAGATATATAACATTGCACCCAAGCCTGGACTAGTCTGACTGATTTAATACTCCCAAGGCATATTTAATCTGGTCAGGGATGTACACTTCTAAATTCTCAAGATTCAGCTTGCTGGCTAAGCCTATCAGAAGATAAGAAAGGGCTAAAAATTTCTTAGTTGTTAAGCTTTTGGTTTCTCTCTAGAGAATCCATCCTGCTGAGGTGAGATAAAACATCTGGATAATTTCCAAACTTCCATGCTGTCTGAGGCAGGATTTGAATTAATGGGTGTGCAGTTTCAGAAATGTTTTTTCTGATCAGTGGTAAACACATGGGTGGTTTTGGGCACCGGGCAGGAGTTCTCCTGCTCCTCCCTGTGAGCAGACAGCCTTCCCCCAAGGGAGGCCCAAGTTTCCTTATCCTTGCTTTACAGACATCTCTCTGGTAACTTCTCAGGAATTAGGGGGAAGGTCATTAGCAGATCTTAAAGAATTTCAGCTTGTAAAATATTCCAGTTGTACTGCCTGCTCTGTCTGGTGTATCCCATCCTTTATTGCCTGCTCAGGAGGAGCCTGGAGGAATGGAAATAAGGCTGGGAATCCCCTGACTGAGTTGTGTGTCTCCACTGGAAGTAGTTGCCAACCCTTCCTTTGCAGTCAGTGCAGGTGAAGCCAAGAGGGACCAGGGTGTGAACCTGCTCATCCTGAAGGATGCATTTCACATATAGGAGGTGAATCACTCCCACATCTTCACACATCAACAACTTTAAAAAAATCACCCTTGGTTTGGTGTTTTTTATGCTTTTTTTTACCTTTTTTTTTTTTTTTTTTTTTTTTTTTTTTTTTTTTTTTTTTTTTTTTTTTTTTGTTAATTTTGCATGCACGGTCTCCTCTCCTTTAACGGACCTCTTTTGCTGTCACAATAGTTACAAGGGAGCTCTAGGAGAGGAAACTTGATAAAATTAATCCTTTTTGCTCAAGGACTCCGAGTAATTGCTAAACCTTGATTCAACCCATCGAAATGCAGGGAGTTAGTTGAAGTACCATCATTAGGCAAGTAATTGTTAAGTTTCCTGTATAGCCACTGGAAAGAGAGGCTCTTTGGAGGTTAATTCAGATCTCCTGAGGGCTGATTTGCCTCCAGGAAGGGTCTGTCTTGCTCCTAAAGCAATTACATTTTCAGTTTGCTTCCTGCCTCGGCTTAGATGGGCCGGGGCATTACAGCCTATTAAAGGGTGATCTTTTCTGTCTCAGAGAGTTTTTCTTCATTTAGTCACAGGAAGGAAGGGTGCTCAGGGGCTCAAGAGGGGGCTGCAGGGCACCTTCTCACATTATTCTTGCCTTTCATCACATGACTCTGTGTCCACATCTAGGTTTGAGACACCTGAGTAAAACGTATGCAATGCAACCAGAAATTATGCAAAGTTCCTCTCATTGCTCACTTCATTTCAACCTGAATATTCATTCTGATGCATCAGAAAAGTGCTTTTTCTGGCAGGCCAAGGGTCATCCAGGACCCATGGCTTGTGAGACATACATGGGAGGTAAAACATGGGATGTTGGGTTGAGATTCTCTTTCTAATTTGGATGAGGCAGCCAAAGCAGAAGGAACCCACTTTTATACCGTGCATCTGCTCTGTCCTGGAGTTTGACTCTGGTGCCAGTGCTATTGTCCTGTTTTCATCACAGCCTTTAATGGCAGCTAATGAATAAATTTCCTGAGGCACACCACTTAAAATGCCAGTTTTCTAGAAGTAATATCATGTCATTTTCCCTGTCATGTCTTGAAGAAGAGCGCATTTGCAATTCACGACATCCCTGCCGTCTCCACCAGCTGCTTTCCCTCTTTATATTCCTTTTGCAATTGCTGAGCATCATGCTCAGCTTAGCTTGAGGGATCTGCCAGAGCCAGAGCACAGGATCATAGACAAGGAAAAGGCAGTTCCTGGACTCTCAAGCCTCATTTGGAGGTGTTTGTAGTACTGAGCATGGCACAGGTTGTCCCATCCCTGAGATGAGCCCACAGCTTCTACCCAGCAGATTCTGAAGTCTTGTCTCTGAAGGACAAGTTGAACTCTCTTTTCTGTTACCTCAGTTTTAGAGATGCTGAGCATCATGATAATGTTCTTTGGTTTTATATGTGCTCCATAAACAGTGAAGGATTTGCAGGGGATGAAAGTCCCTCATTATCATCTTTCTTGGGACACTGCTAAAGCCACCGTGGCCATCACTGAGATCATTGGCAGAGCTAGGCTGAGATCAGTATGATGATTGGTTAAACTAAGACATGCATTTTCATCATAAAAGCCAGGAAAATAGCTCTATCTGTCACAGGGGATCAAAGAGGGAAAGCAATTTAATTCCTCTGGTTTGACAAGTTGAAGAATTCTGCTAGGAACAAATAACAAAATTAATATCAGGATTTGCCACAGGGAAAAAAAAATGTTTCTGACGAAAAATTGAACCTGGGAGTATTTAAAATAAACTGGAAATACTTGTTATTGGAAAAGCTGTTGTCCTTTTTGGAGACATTAACATGCATATCTCAAGCTCCTAATCCTTCATGGTCAATCAAGTCCTTGGCTGTGGTGCTCTGTCAGAGACGGTATCTGCTGGAAAAGTTCAAACCCCAGAGGAAGATGGAGAATCTGAATTGCAGTTCCTTGAGAAGATTATATCTGATTTGAAATCTGTGGGGATTTTGTTACTTGGCGGGTTTTGGACGAGAATGGAAAATTTCCATGGAGAGGTGGATTTTTTCATACCTAAACATGCACGTGTTTAGCAGTTGTGGGGTTTTTGAGCTGGTTTTGATGCCATCTTTGCAAACAGCCCTACTGTGAGTCTGGACAGCATCTTGAGGTCTGAGCCACTAAGATCAAGGGAAGGGTTCTTTCCACTTACTGGATTTTTGGCTGTACTCTCTATCATTATTTAAGAGAGTTAATTGTTTCCCTTTATTCCTCCTGAGATCAAGAATTACATTTCTTTTGACCCATGATTTGTGCTTGGATTATTTTGAGCTGTCCTGACTGAAGCACTCCACGTGATGGAACTCAAGGCTAACCCTGGTGCTTTTGAGCACACTGATCATATATAAATACTAAGAACTGTAACTGTTTTATGACTATTGGCCTTGCCAATGAGAACCATTGTCATTGACCAAGTGCTCCTCACTCACTGGCCAGTAACTCTTTCCAATTATTTTGTGTTCTGCGTTGTGTAGCCCTGGTGCAGATTACGGCTGGCCTATGCCAGAAGGAAAGAAGGTTTTCACTCCTTCTCCCCTCTACGTTTACAGCACTGTGACAAGTCCAAAACAGAGGCTCTGGAGGATGATGAGATAGAGGAATTTTACAAGATACTGACAGAGAGGAAGGAAATAGACAGCATCTTCCAAATGTACTCAGACTCGCAAGGGTTCATGTCCTGCCAGAACCTGGTGAGGTTTCTCTATGAGATGCAGCAGGAAGAAGATGCTGTTGTTGCTGCCCCTGCCTTAATTCAGAGATATGAGCCCAACGAAAGAGGTAGGTGGAAAGCCCTGGCTGGTTTGGTTCAAAATCTTGCTTTTGGGGTGAACTATGAACTGTGTTGCTGCTGCTGCTTTTTTCTGCAGTCCTGTGTACTATTTTCTACCCACAGCTGCTTCTAAAACGCCACTCTCCTAGGGGAACATTAGCAGCTCCAGGAGAGGAAGGCAGAGAAGAGGCTGGGAAATCTCTCTCTCCAGTTTTATTTTGGGTGCCGGAGAGGGGTGGTTACAGTTTGGACTAGAGGATGATGAAAACCCTGAGGAAAAGACTCAGATGGGTTCTTCAAATGCCAAGACCTCATGTGGTGTTTCAAGGCTGAGAATGCAGCAATATTTGTGTTCTTCTGAAGCTGGAGTGGAGGCAGATGCTCCTGATGGTGGGCACCTGTAAAGCCATCTAGTGATGAGATCTCTGAGTAGAGGCCAAGGAGGTGACAGCTGTTTAGGAGGGCAGTCACAGAGCTGTCTGTCTGCTCAGAATGTAGGTGAATCATCAGTCTGGAGCACTTTGGAGGATGTGTTCAAGAAGCCAATTCAGAATCATGGGCTGGTTTTCCACTATCTCAGTATTCCTTCAGGAGAGGGACAAGATTTTCCAACTGTCACACTTTAGGATTAGACTGAGATCTAACTCAGTCCCTCAAACTGAGGAGTAATTTTGCATTTTCTCTTTGCAAATCATGTAATTCATTGGATAGTCTAGGCAGGATTTATCTGGCTGTGTTCAGACATCTGACAGCTTCTCTGGGTTGGCATAAAGAAACCTTGAAATGCTCAAACTGAGATTTTTATGCTGTAAATCGCTAGAGAGAGATGAGGTAAGGCCTGTTTTTGACACTTTTAAGATGCTATCAAGGACAGGAAGTGTCATAAAAAGCCCCGCTGGCGAAGGGGCTTTAAAAGCATTTTCAGGCAGCTGAAGGTGTCATCCTTGTCTGGAGAACATCAATGTCTTTGCTATTACTGAATGCCTGGGGAGCACATTCTGCCTCTGGGATCTCCTGGAGGGCAGAGGCACCGTGGTGAAGGTGACGGCACGACCTGGTGGCGTCGCATTTTCAGCGTGGGGCTTTCTGTCTGTTTACCTGGCAGCCAAGAGGGGCAACGCCATGACCAAGGATGGTTTCCTGATGTACCTGCTGTCGGATGAGGGGAACATCTTCAACCCCTCCCACCGGAAAGTTTACCAGGACATGACCCAACCTCTCAGTCACTACTTGGTGTCATCCTCACACAATACCTATCTCATGGAAGACCAGCTCACAGGGCCAAGCAGCACAGAGGCCTACATCAGGTAAAGAGTGTGTGTTTGTTTGTGTGTGTTTGGGAGGTTAATCTCTTTCTTTCAGAAGACAGAAGTGTCTGTGCTGATGGATGCAAGAGGATCAAGAAGCAATCTCCCACCAGACCAGGTAAAGTGGGCTGGCCCATGTCTTCAGGGTGAGCTGTGCCCTCCTTGTCACAGCACTTTGACCTGGGTCTCATCTGGTGTCCAGCTGAGTGTAAGATGTATCACCACTGCATTTGGAAGCAGTATAAAATATCTGCAGTCACGTGGAGGCCGGATTGCAGCCCTCTGGCACGGTGTGTTCAAAGCGTGATGCTGAGGGGCTGTTGCATTCCCCAAAATACGGCACGAGAGTGCAAGGAGCTTACAAGGGGCAAAGATGTCTGGGAGAGAGCTACAGGTCTGTATAGGGACTGGAAGGAGCCAAAACTGTGCACAGTGTCATCATGCTTATGCTCTGCACTGCCCTTCGGGAGAGGCCGATGGCAGGGACTGTCCCCACAACCATGCTGGGGTTTACTTTGGAGAGACCTAGTTGGAGCAGTCCAGAAAAAGAGATGGGGTGTGAGCTGATGGAGCAGGGTGAGTGATCAGGAGACTTACACTTGGTCCCTTTTTAACATCCCAGATATTCCCACAGCACCCCTGCACAGAGCATTGGGTGTTGCCTGTGTCTGCCTTTAACAGGGACTGATGTCTCATGGCCAGATGGGTGCAGTGACCTTCAGTAACTTGCACACCCACCTTCCATTACTCCTTGTTTTTATCAGGTGAGAGACAGTGTTTCCTTACGAGCCAGTCAATGACTGCAGTTCTGTCCTTGTTTATGACTTCCCTTATTCTCAGGAGCAATGACTGTCTAGAGTCACAAGGTCAGAAGTGTAGAGAGTGAAATCTGGCACAAGCTGCTTTTCAGTAGCTCTTTGAATTCATCTTACAGAGTCTTAAAATTATAGATGTGTGTTTTGGTTGTAATAAAAAAAAATTCCCGTGATTCTGGAACAGGTTTCTCAGAGATGTTTTGGATGCCCCATCCTTGGAAGTGTCCAAGGCCAGTTTGGATGGGGTGTGGAGCAATGTGGAACAGTGGAAGGTGTCCCTGCCCATGGCAGGGGATTGGAAGTGGATGGTCTCTAAGGTCCCTTCCAACCCAAACCATTCTGATTCTGTGATTCTATTGCAATGAGTTAAAGGGGTTGTGTAATCTGAAATGTTTAGGGAATTACTGCAAAAGAGACAGGATCACTTCCTAGACAGATAAGAGGGGGAATCTACATTTGAAAATAAATTTAAATGGAAGTACGGATATGTAGAGGTGGGAATTTCAACTGGAAATTCAGTCTGTAGACACAGTTTGAGAAACTGGCCCTCAGCCATCTCCCCAGCTGTGGTGGAGTTCCCACAGCTCCCTCCCTCCCTCCCTCCCAGCTCTGAGGATTGATCCCTCATGTCATATCAGATCTAGATGAAGAAATCACATCATCCAAGCTTTGTGACCTGTCTTCTAAGGCTGTCATTCTTCCACTACAGCCACTCTTGATTTTCTTTTCTCTTCATCATCTTTGGGGAAGGACTTGGGGCACAGTCATGAGTGTCCTTTCTCATCTGGCACTCACTTTGTCTTATTCTTTGGATAACTCTACCTTGGACTTTCACTACCTTATTTCTCAGATCCTACTGGGCTTTCCTTGCTCAACCTTGAGCTCTCTTTGCTGACACTGATTTCTCCTGATCCCATCCTTTATCTGCTTTCCTGTTTTTCCAAACTCCTTTCTTCTCCCTTGCTTCCCGAACATCCTGTCAGTCTTCCCAGGCAGCGCCTGTGCCTGATGTGCCTTCACTTGGAGGTGGAGCAGGAGGTGTGGAACCCAACCAGGTCCCTTCTTTGTTTCCAGAGCCCTGACCAAAGGCTGCCGCTGTGTGGAGCTGGATTGCTGGGACGGCCCCAACTCGGAGCCCGTCATTTATCACGGCTACACTCTCACCTCCAAGATCCTCTTCAGCGATGTCATTAAGGCCATCAAGAACTATGCATTCAAAGTAAGGATGAGGGACTTTTTCTCACGTTGCACAACCCAGGACTGACAGTAGATCTCTTCCCTCCCAGCAGAGAGCAGAAGCAGTGAACGCTTTACTTCAGCATTTCTCATGGGGGCAAGATGTGTCCTCTGTCCAGGCATCCATGCTCTGCTTCCTGCAGAGATCCATTTCTGGCAGTCACTGGACAGGGAGAGCACCATTTGAGGAGAAGTTTGAACCTGTGCCAGCACAGCTACATCTTGGGCCCCACTACAGTGAAAATGATGCCCAGTATCTTGAGCATACCTGGTGGGAAACACCAACAAACCTGTGATTGGCATGGCTTTGATATCTCAGGATTCATTTCTAGTTTAGAGAAATCCATGTGCATGTTTTTGATGTGAAGAACTACTTCTGTTCTGATTTAAAAGGAATGATCATGCTGGGAGTCTTGTATGGGAGCAGCCTTCAAAAAACCTTGGGTCTGTCCAGACTCACTGGACTTTGTGCTGTTTTCCCTCAGTGCACTTGGGAGCCGGTGTCAGGTTTCCTTTGGGGCCATAAAGAAGTGACAGTGACAATAATGGCAGTGCCCTCAGCACACAAAATGACCTGGGGAGCACAGGGAACCAGATCAGGCCTATGGAGGTAGGATTGATATCACTGAAGGGTTTGAGCAAACGCTGTGATTTCAAAGCCCTCTTCCCAGTCCTTCCTCTGAAGGTGGGTAGGAAGGTGCTTGACCCACAGTGCAAGTGGGGAATGGAGGCACAGGGAGTGCCCTGGAAGGTGTGTGAGAGGCATCCTGACCCATCCTGGTGCCCTCTCCATTGGATCAATGTCTCTGGAAGGCATCAGCACAGACATGAGTAACTACTGCACAGTTCAATTTGTCCATTTTTAACAAACCCTCGCTTTAGGAGAATGTCAGACCCTACTGTTGACACACTCATTCCCAGAGAAAACAGCACTGGGGTTCATACCAACAGCTCCAGACTGGTGAAACTGCAGAGATCACTGATGCTGTGTGTTGCTGTCTTGTTCCAGACCTCACCATACCCTGTCATCATCTCCCTGGAGAACCACTGCAGCGTGGACCAGCAGAAGGTCATGGCCCAGCACATGACCACCATCCTGCAGGATATGCTCTTGGTTGCCCCAGTTGATGGAAACAAATCCCAGTTCCCTTCCCCAGAGGTAAGCAAGGCCACTCCAGCACTTTCTGCCTTCTGAGGGTGGGACAAGAGGGAAGTTTTTCTTCTTGCTGAGTGCAAAGCTCAGTACTCAAGGGGAAAACCACTGCAAGTAGCCTGAAGGTGTATTAAACACCAAGTGTCCTCCCACTGGGAGTATCCTGGGGTAGCCACTGGGAATGGCCTGGGTTGGTGGGGATGGAGATGTCCACGGAGGAAAAAGGGAAGCAGGAGGCTGTCTAGAAATGCCCCTTTTGTTCCAGGAATCAGGGCAGCTGTCAGGCTGCGAGCTGAGCTCTGACCTTGCAAGGGGAAGCAGATGCACAGCCCTCAACAGTGAACCACCACCACTATAAAATCATTAGCTGACAGGAAAAATTGGAAATGGAATCTTGATATGAAAAAAAAGTCTCCAAAACAGGAGCCAAAGTGAAACATTCATCTGTTTCCACCCATGTGGTTTGCGTTTGCTTTCTTGCTTTCTTTTCTCTCAAGCACTTTGCAGAAACAGGCTCCTCTGTGGATAGCTGCAGTTCCCTTTCAATTGCATTTTTTTGCTCATTTGCCAAAAATTGGATGAACATGCCTAGTCAAAGCTAGAAGGAGTTTGTGGGTAAGATAAAGCTCGCAGTCAGCAGGGGAGAAAGGAGAGGAAAACGACCCACCCAAAATATCTTCTTTATTTGTTCTCCCTCTTCCTTTATCTCCTTTCCTTTTCTGACTTTCCCCTTTTGTTTGGCAGTGTCATGCCTCGTTTGATACAATGCCTAGCACAGAGGGAAGCTGCTCTGGGCTGGTCCCCAAGCACCAGGGCAATAAATTAGGATGAATTGTAGTTTTTACTGCTGGTGCTTCAGCAAGGCCTTGGCTCTGGCACAGACAAGGTGCCTCCACGGGAGAAGTGACTCTCCCAGGGTGAGGACGCACGCAGCACAGAGATCAGTCTTTGCAGGCTCTTACTGAGCTGGAAAAATATGTCTTCTGTGTCCCCTCCTGACTCGCTATTTATCCTGGTGCAGGACCAGGAAAAGTGCTGATGGCTTTTCAGCTGATGGCAATGATATGATGAAAGAAAGGAGAAACACCAGGCAAAGCAATGTGTGATTTGTGTGTGTAAGGGGATGACCCCAACTTCCCAAAGATGTTTTTTCCATTCCTGTGCTCATGTAACCTCCTGCTCTGATTGCCCAAACAGACACATGGCCCCAGCTGAACACAATGCCCAGATCTACCTTAGGGACTGGATTTGGGCTGGTCTGCTCCACTGGAGGGATCGATCCATTTAGTTTAAACAGAGAAAAATTGCCAGTGTTGCAAAACCTATCTGTTTCCTTCTGGTACTTTTCCTCTGCCTTCCTGCAATGTGAAGTAAGAGAGAGCAAAGGGTTGAAATGCTGATTTTTTTGGGATGTAAAATACATTGAAACTGAAACATGAAGGAAAAACAAACAAACAAACCAGGAGCCTCTTGGCTTTTCCACTCCCTTGTGACATTGACATGAGGAAACAGGGGACAACAAGGCATTTTTTATATCAGGAAAAAGGTGGGATCTGTCACTGGGCAAAAAGCTGAAGGCTGTAAACACAAACAGTCGAAGGATTGCTGCTGATGGTGTCAGCAGGGCAACGTCAGTAATTAAAAGAAGATTGACAGTTTGGCTTGGTGCTAACGATTCCTACCACAGCCTGGGGCAGGAATCTGATTTATTCCTCCATTCAGGAACAGTGCTGGGCTACACAGATTATCTAAATATCTCCCCCAAGCTGCTGTCTTTAGGTCCCAATAGTGAATTAAAGGCTGTGGGATGAAAGGCCAAAAGCCACAAAAAAGCTCCAGGCAGCACCAGGGTTGTAGGGCAGAGCTGATCCAGTCTCTGCTGCTGGTGGGTTGTTGCCCTTCTGCCCCATCCCTGATCTGCACACGGGTCTGCCAGATTCTTCTTGCCTGAAGTTCTTGAGTTGAGTTTCCTTCAATCCTCCCAAAGCTCCTTCAATAATGTGTTTCTTCCCCTCTTCTGGTGCCACTCATTGCTGGTGCCACACTTCAGTTTGCAGCTGAAGGACGTGCGCAGATGGAGATGTGACATCAGTTAGTGCATCTCCTCATGAATGTGAACATGTTACTCCTCACAGCTTCTCAGAAGCCTGGAGAGATGCACATCCTCATCCTGAGAGTGGGATGGCAGGTGGCAGTGCTCAGACCCTGTGTATCCATGTACCTGAGCACTTCACTTAGGGCTCCTTTGGAGAAACAGTCAGAGGGGTTGGAGGTGTGGTCCACCTCGTCCTCAGTGTTTGCCCAAATAGAGGAAGAATCACACCCTGGGAGTGTCTGGTTCTCTGTGTTGACTCTAAAGGAGGTGTTGAAGCCACTGAAAGTTTGTTGAGCTGGATCACTTTACAAATCTTCCATTCCCACTGAGAGGAAAACTGGAATTCAGACCTTGCTGTGGCTTTCAGGTTGTTCTTAGGAGCAGGAAGCTTTCAGGTAGGATAAACCTGTGTATGCAGATCTTTTAATATCCTCTGCTGATTACAGCTCTGCTGCTTCTGATAAAATCAGTGCTTTCCTTTAAGATGGTTTCCATGTCCCAGTGTGTCAGAACCATTTCACCTGCAGAGCTGAGCTTGTTCAGTGTGCAGTGGAAAAGGTGGGAGAGCAGGGGAGCTCCGTTTCTGGGGGACTAAGGAATGCCATTTACAGGGCATGTGAGGAAGGGCAAGAGTTGCATCTGTTCCAGCAGCCCCTCCTCTGTGTGCTCTCAGTGGAGTCCAGTGTCCTTGTAGCCTTTCCTGAGGTTGTACTCCACCTTGGGCTTGCCACAGACAGTTGGAATGGCTTTATGGCCTACTTGGAGAATATTTATTGAGTATTTCAGCTCTTGCTTCCTCCTAAGACAAGAGATCTGCTCAACAGAGCTGAACTGATGAGCTGAGTGTCTTTTGCCTCAGGCTAGAAATACTTCATATCACATGAAGGGGAACCAAGAGGGATGGAGCAAGGGCACGTGTGTGTTTGTGTCTGTGTATATCAGCTTATTTAAAACCTTGATAAAGAAGATAAACTCTCAGATTTAGGACTTTGCTTCCTCTGCAGGGTGGATTCAGTGCAGTGCTACTATAGGACAGCACGTTTTGCAGGAATCCCTTATAGTTAAAATTCCATGTCAGCTGTGCACGAAGCACCTTGGTGGGCTTCTCTCCCCATTGAAATGTCTGTGGAGCAGAGGCTGCACTGCCTCAGTCCCTGCTTGGATCTCACACGGTTTCCTGAGTTGTGCACGTGTTTATAACCACACATTGCAGAGCAAGGGGTGGATTAAATAACGGGCCACACAGAGAGGCAAAAATGGTGCCACAAATTTCATCCATCAGCCCTGACCTCCAGGCTCAGCTTTGTTTGCTGAGCAACATTTCAGTCTTAGGAAAAAGAAGAAAGTATATTTTAATTATCTTTAACAGCACAACTGTTTCAGTTGTCTGGTTGAGGGGATGGTCAACTCTGTAGCATAGTGGAATCAGCTCTCTGGGGTTTTCAGACTCATGGCTTGTGGTGTCAGAGGCTGGGCAGAGGCAGGGCAGGGCCTCAGTGTAAAAACAGACTTATTTTTACCTGTATCTGTGGATAATAACCAGGCACTGATGCAACTGTAAAAGCCCTGGTTGCAGCAGAGGGGCTTCTTCAGGGTGAGCCAAAACCTTTTCTAACCACCAGGTGTTTTGTCCACTCTTCCTTGTGCAGCAATTGAAAGGGAAGATCCTGGTGAAAGGCAAGAAGCTGAGCAGGCAGGAGGATCCCATAAATGGGAACAACAACCTGGAGGCTGAGGATGTGTCTGATGAAGATGAAGCAGCTGAAATTGAAGATGAATCTGTGAAGACCAAGGTAGAGCAGAAGGGGAAGGTAAGTGAAAGAAGTAACCACTGGGAAATCACTTTTTAGGTGGGTTTTGTACCACACCTAAAGAAATAAAAAAAGAAAAGCAATTGAAATACAATTTTTCAAGTCTTCCCAGCCAAGACTGATCTCAGAGTGGTTTCAGCTACTCAGCTGGGAATATGTAGGGGTGAATTGTTGAAATTGATGGGGCTGAGGATCCTGGTGCTTGCTCAGCTTAATGATCTCTGTCCCAAGCACAAACAGAGATCTTGCAGAGCCAGCCAAGCACAAAGGTTGGCTTCTTTCTCTAAAGTGAGACTGCAGTGGGGACAGACCATGTAGCATTTATGGAAGCAGTGGATGGACACGTGTTCAACCTGTCTGCCTGATTTCCAGAAATCTGTTTGTCATGGGACAGTCGTGACTTTGGCTTTTCCAGGCACCATTTTGGGGTGCACCTGCACCCTCGCTGGCTGCTTTCTTCTGACCTAAAGGAGAGAGGGAGGGAAGATCTATGGGGAAGGGGTGGCCAGTTACAAGCAATTTGTATGATGATTTCTGGGAGGAAAAGGCTGGCCTTTACACAAGTGTTCTGCCCCATCATGTGAGGAAATGGATTTTTCCAGAGTTCAGGTCCTTGTGAAGCCCATATCCCTCACAGAATGGGTTCATAGGTGACACAGACACATTCAGCCCCACTCATGGCAAAGCTGATTGGTGTTGCCTCTGGATCTGGTCTGATCTATGATTCCCTGTGATGATTTGCTCACTCTTTGAGGGTCTTATCTGTCTCTCTGATCTCTAGTCAATAATGTGTACATTATTTTGACATCTGCCACTTTCTTTTCTTGCCTCTGATGGGAGCTGCTGACTCTGACTTGTACCAATGAACGTGGAGTTGGAGTCATCAAAGCATTGTGAGAACTTCCTAGTTCAAGGGGAAAAAAGCCCAAGCTCTGTGGAGGCCCAAACAACCTTTTCTTCCCTTTATTTCCAGGTTTGCATGCCTAGGAACAGGACAGTGTGGAAAAGTCATTGCTAAGGCTCTGTTGTAAAGTTTAGCACGTGCAGACAGACACAGGTGCTGAAATACAAGTGAGCCTGCAGAGAGCAGCAGGAAGGGCATCCTACCAACAAAGGGGGAATCCTTTTCCACCCCTCCCTGCCCAGGGTGACACTGAGGGCACACCAGCAGCCACTGAGTGTTGAGAGTATGTATCCTTTTCACGTGAAAAGGTGCAGAAGAGAGGCCCCAGGGATCCTAGAGAAAACACAATTATCACTTCTGAGCCTGACTGCAAAAACTCCCCACAAACCTCTCGCTCTCCTGTTTTTAGAGTGACACCTTGAAGCTGGCCAAGGAGCTGTCAGACACTGTTGTCTACTGCAAGAGTGTCCACTTTGAAGGCTTTGAGGACCCCAACCATCCTCGGGCTTTCTACGAGATGTCCTCGTTCTCAGAGAGCAAAGCTCTCAAACTGGCCCAGGAGTCTGGTACGTGTGCTCTGCCCTCCTCTGCCCTGTTCCCCAAAAAGGGACAGCTGCTGGTGGGAAGGGCATCCCAAAGACATGGGTTATGATCTCTTTGGTCATGCACGTCACTGAGGAACAGTGAGAATAACTTAATATCCTCGAGGCTGTTACCAAGAAGGGCATTTTTGCAGGTGGTTCCCATTGAGCCAGACTTGCCAGGCAGAGGGGAACACACAGCAGCAGCAAGAAGACTTAAAAGTAGCCCCATCACTGAAAGGGCCATTTTATTTTGGTTTTTTTTTCATTCTCTGTAGGAACCAGTTTTATTCATCACAACATCAGGCACCTGAGCCGTATCTACCCTGCAGGCTGGAGGACAGATTCTTCCAACTACAGCCCTGTGGACTTGTGGAACGTCGGCTGCCAGATCGGTGGGTGTCACTGGGAGGCTGGAGGGGGTCACCTGGCTGGTTCACCCATGACCTGGCTGTGGAGGGGCTTCAGCTGAGGTAGAATCTCAAGGCCTTTGCAGCCAGGGGCTCAGCAGTCACTGGGAGAAACCAGCTTTCCAGCCAATGCCCAGTGCCTTTCCACAGACCTTCTGGCTCACAACAAATCCATTAGGAGAGGCTTTTCTGCATATTAATGTGCAAATCCCTGCAATTTCACTGTCAGCAGAGTTATTGCCATTTAACAAAAGAGGAGGGAGCATGAACTCTGTGAGTCCTGCAGTCCCCTTGGGGGCACAGGTGGCACCCCTTGACCTGTCTGGCCTTAGGGCGGTCCTTGGGAGGCACCATCAGTTCCCTTGGGCTACAGAGAGGCCAGACCTGCATGCCTTATCTGACCTGAATTCAGTATCTAGGCACCCAAAATAAGATTTTTCAGAAGCCCTGAGTACTTGCAGCTCCCAGTAAAACCAGTGTACTGCAGTTATCAAAAACTTGCTGCAGGTGGAAAAGTAGGGGAGTGCCTTAAAATGCTCTCAGCCTTCAACTGTGAAAGGGTGTGAAGGACCCAGAACCAGGATAAATTTTTGTGTTCTTAAGGGATGTCTTAGATGTTGCTAAAGAGGTTAAACATCATCCTTGAGAAATCAAGGGAGCACGGAGGAGCTGCTGGGGTCCATGGGCACTCCCTGTGTGGTGTCAGCGAAGCTGCTCACAGAGACTGTTCCAGGTTTTACCTCAATGCCTTTAAAAAAGGCATCGACAAATTGGGAAGAGTACAAGGAATGTGCCTGGTGCTGGGACACCAGTGAGGCTTGATCTATTTTGGGCAGCAGACAACAAAGAGGGGATTTGATCAGAGCTTCTGTGCTGCCACCTGAGGAGCTCAGACAATGAGGAGCTCTCTAGTCCAAACAACAGAGGCATCGATGCCCCTCGGGATGGCAAATGAAAACAGGCAGCTCTGGACTGGAAAGGAGGTTTTATAATGAGGCTAAGTAGCCAGAGAAATTATCTGAAAGGGATTTGCTGGCTTCACTGCAGGAGAGAACTCCTTCAGCATAGAAATGAAGAGGTTTATCTAAAAGATGCAGTTGCTCTAGGTAGCATAAATTGCATGCAGGACAGTTTTTGATCCTGGGGAAGGCAGGGTGGCTGTAATGGCTCCTCCTGCCTCTGTCATCTCTGAATGCAAGAAATCCTCCAGGCTTGCAGGCTGTGAGGGTCAGAGTTTACCACTGCTCTTTGAAGCGTGGAAAAGCCAATGTTTATGTCCATGAAGTGCAGTTTCATGTGAACAGAATTAGCATGAAAAGATTCCTATTGATTTATCTGAGTGACTGAAGTGATTTATTTATGTTGCAGTTGCCCTAAATTTCCAGACAGCAGGCACAGAAATGGATGTGTACCAGGGTCGGTTCCAGGACAATGGGTTTTCTGGGTATGTCTTAAAGCCGGAATTCCTCCGGGATGAGCAAACCAAATTCAGTCCAAAATCCATCACAGAAGGAACGTGGGGGACAAAGAAGAAGCTCCTGATTAAAGTAAGAATGGAAGTTGGAAAATGTCTCAGTAACATCCACCTTTGGGGGGGGGGGGGATGTGTAGGTTGTACCTTCTCCTTCTTCTGGTGCCACCCTCAGTGTTGTCCTAACCCCACTGATTTCCCACATCTGGGGGCTCTCATGGGCTTGGATCTTCCAGGGACCTTCTCACACATTCAATGCTGGGCAATAGGTTAATGACAATATTCGCTGTCGTTGCAGCACCGTGCAGGCAGACATGCAATCAGCAGTCACCTCTGGTGTCCCCAGCTATCAGCTGACCACTGTGGGGACAGTCAGAAAAGCTGCCTGTCCCACAGCCAGCTGGCTGGGCTGGAGCAAGGTCCCTTAGGTGCTTTGGCTCGTGACAACTTCCTCTGAAGGATGTCATAGCAGCGGCTCTGAAAGGGCAGCACCAGCCTCTCACAGCAGATCCTGCGCTCCTGGGGAAGGAGGAGGAATTTTCCAGGGAGCCCCCTCTCCTAACGATGTCTTCCTCTGTTTCCTCCACAGATCATCTCTGGTCAGCAGCTGCCAAAGGTGAACAAAAGCAAAAACTCCATCGTGGATCCCAAGGTAACGATAGAGATCCACGGTGTCCAGCAGGACAACAACAAGAAGCAGACCAAAGTCATCGAAAACAACGGTGAGGTGGTTTCCTCCAAGCTGTGCTCCCATGAGCAGGAACCCTTTCCTGTTCCTTGGCAAGACTGCTGCCCTGTGGCCAGACCTGCCCAGGGCACCCAAGCCTGCCCACACTAAGCAGATACATGAGGTGTTGTTCTCCTGTTGTTGTCTGGAGACAGAAATTCCCTGTAAAACAACATCAGCCCCGTGAGTTGTTTGGGGCTGGCTGCCAGATTTGCAGAGCTAGAGCTTTGGGAGTGTTTTTTACCTCCATGCAGTTGGATTTGACTTGGAATGCGGATGTTCTCACAGGATCTTCCAAGAGGAAGCTTCTTGTGGGGCTGATTGTATCCCAAAAGTGTCACAAACTCACAAAAGATTGAGGGAACTTCAGAGGTGTCTGTTCCAGCCTCTGCCTAAAGTAGGGCCATACAGAGTTTGCTCAGGGTATTGCCCAGATGAATTCTGAGTATCTCCAAAGTTAGAGGACCATTTCTTACCAGTCAGACAAGGCTGTGACTTCCCTCTGGGCAGTGAGGGTTGGAATATTACGACCTTTTGCACAAACACACACACACTCTGCTTTTCTGTGTGGAGTAAGAGCCAAGCACTGGAAAGCTGGTGCATATTTTCCTAACAATGTTTCCCTTTTCCTCTTTCCTGTTTGAGTAAATCTGGCCTGGCTCCTAAAGCTCATGGCCATTTCCGTCACCTACAATAATTTTTATAGCCTGTCAAGTGAAAGTTGTGTAGGGAACATTCCAGACCTGCCAGGCCCGTTCCTCAGGGCTGCTGAGCACTCCCAGCCCCATGGGCAGCCCTTGGCTGGCTGGAGCAATACTGGAATGATGCTGGAGTGATAATTGTTGCCTTATGGAAAGCAAATCAAATCATGAAAACAGCCCTGTTGGAAAGGGGCAGCTGCAGAGAGGGGTTTGCCTGTCATGGGCTGAGGTTTGGGGTGTGTGAGCACATTTCAGCTGCTCCCCTGGTCTGGTGTTTTACACTTGGACTGATGGACTTGAGGGTCTTTTCCAAGCTAAACGATTCTGTGATTCTGTGCTGGTGGGACTGAACCAGGGGCGGTGGCACACACAGATCAGGTCACAAACAGTGCAGCTGTGCAGGTTGACAGGCTTGGGAACCTGCTGGTTCTGCAACTCTGAGCATCTCGCTGTGGCTCTGAGATGCTCTGAGAAACCCCCACAGATGCCACTACAGTGAAACCTGCTGTGCCAGGGCCAATGACTTTCCCTCAACTTTCATGATTTCTGCTCCCATGGAATCAGCAACGCTGTTCTTTTCCCAAGGATGAAGGGAGTCAGTGTGTTCACGGCGCAGTCCAGTGGATTTAAGCTTATAAAAGTCCAAATAAAGTGCCCCAATGCAGCACAGGTATTTTGCTATGGCACAGTCCACAGGCCCATCTCAGCACTTCAGGGCCAGGTGAAAGATCCCTGTCTCCTGCTGAATCACCCACAAACCCTGCATGACCAGCAGGCTCCAAGTGACTTTTTTTTTTTTGTCCTTAGTCTCTGCTCTACAGAGGCAGCAGGGTTTCCAACAGGATGTCTTTTCCTGTTTGCTTCTGGGGAGTGGTTTATTGACACTGCACCTGCCATGACCTGGAGAGAGAGAGCACTGAGCTTGCTCTGCATCTCATGTGTGTTGGTCTCAGTTTTGTTTGCTTTCTGAGTCTGGACCACATGACCCTTAGCCAGACTTGAGGACGCTTTTTGTAATCAGACACTCCTCATTAACTTTTCTTGCAGACAGGGAAATTGGGGCACAGAGTGGTGATCAGACGGGTGTATCTCAAGCTGTTGGAGAGGTTTAAGGCCCCAGAAGGTGGTCTCAACACAGAAGCACAGATTTCCTCTCTGCCCTCCCCTGGTTTAGAGCTGTAAATTTTGCATCTGGTCCAAGGGCAACCAAAGACATCCATGTACCAGGCAGCAAGAGCCTGTGGAGCAAAGCTGAGTTCCTCCCCTCTCCTGCTCCTCACTCCTCTCAAGGACCAAGTTCTGCAGTGAACAGCCCAAGCTCAAGGATTTGTTCATTCCAGGTAGCAAATCACTGTATCTAACCTTGGAGCAAGACTCTTGACACATCCTAAGAGCCTTGGTCTGGGTCAGATTAGGTTGACAGTCAGGAAAAGTCTCCATCCATTTGCAAACACCTTGGAGTTGCTGACATCTCTGACCTCCATCCTTGTCTGTGTTGCCCAGGCTTTAACCCGAACTGGAACGAAGAGTTTACATTTGACATAGAGATCCCTGCACTTGCCCTGGTCCGCTTTGTGGTGGAAGACTTTGACATGTCCACCAAGAATGACTTCATTGGGCAGTACACCCTTCCCTTCACGAGTCTGAAGCAAGGTAAGGCCTTGCTCCCTGCTCCTCACAGCCACTGAGCCCTTTGGGAAGCTCCAGTGTCCTGGATGAGTGATCCAGAACATCACACCTCAGGTCAGAATGGATTTTTTGGGCAGCTGCTAACACTGTCTCTGGGGAAGGGTCCCCCTTGTCACCAGAGGCCTCGAGCACATTACGTTACCCACACTCAGAGCTGTGCCTCTGGGACCTGCCTGTGCAGGACCCTGTGGGAAACCGGGAACAAAATGTTCTGAGAGAGGGAGATGTTTGTGCAGGGTCCTGGCAAACATCAGCAAATACTTTTCCAGCTGGACTAAAGGCCATTTTCCATCTGTGTCTCTGCTTCCAGGTTATCGCCACATCCATCTCCTGACCAAGAATGGAGACCCGTACTCCTCCTCCACCCTCTTTGTGTACATCAATATCCAGGACTGTGATTAGCAGCCTGGCTCCTCCAGGCCACAGTGAGCCTCCTTGCAGACCTGGAAGGAGTTCAGTGTGTGAACTCTGCCCGTGCCAGGGTCAGTCCCCAGCACCTTCCCCGGAGCAGCACTCGGTGCTCCACAGGACCCCTGATGTGAAACAGCCACCAACCTTCTCCCTGCTGCATGCTGGAAACATCCTAATGCTGCTGTTGAGATTAATCCTTTTGTACCTGTTTGACCAATCCAGCTGTGGTTTTAGTTCACTTTATTTCGATTTTTTTAATGTTGCTTTTAGCGAGAGGATAGGGACTCCTTTTTTTTTTTTTCTTAAGTGAAGTACAGCTCTTGGGTTGGGCTCGGTCAGGCATCTGAGCAAAGCACCCAACATCTGTGCAAGGAAAAGTCTCCCTCAGCACTGCAATCAGGTGGCTTCTTGCAACTGCAGGTGTCAGCCATCCTTCACCATATGAAGTCCTAAATGGGGACACGATTCCCCTCTTTTCTGTTAAAGATTGAAAAAGAAAGCTGCACTACAAAGCCCCGTGTTATGTAACCCGAGTTTCCTTTTGTGTTGTAGTAAAAAATACATGAGCACTACTCTGCCTGTGTGCCTGGCTCTCAGCCAGGCCACTTTGCATTCAAAGCCTGGCTCTCATCCTGTGAAGGAGAAAGAAGCTGCCACACAGCAGATTTCCCTCTGACCCAAAGTGAAACCCACTCAAAGGGGCCTCAGACAACGTCTTTTGCCAAAGACAGTGGAAACACGCTCAACTGACAGCAAGGCTCTTTTTTTTTTTTTTTTTCAATACAGTAAAACTTTCTTTGTGTTTTTACAGAAAAAATGTCGATTTTTAACAGAGAGGAAGTAGACGTTGTAAGTGCTAGCAGGTCCCATTTGCACTGCAGAGGTTACCCAGTACAAGAGTGTTTTGAAAACAACACAGTATTTATGGCAACGAGTGACTTGTCTTCAAGCAGCACTACAGAGTTAAGGGAATATTGTTGAAATAAAATAATATATATTTTGAAGTGCCAACTGTGTTACTAACAGTATGTTAGACTATTAAAAGTTTAAAGAAAATTCTGGAAGAGTCCAGTTACCTGTCACTATTTGCCTCTTTGTCCTACTTGAATGCAACATACATGAATTTGGAGATAGACCTGCTTAATTTCTTAAGTTATCAGGCTTTCTGGGGGCTTTAATCCCTGATGGTGAAGACGAGGGGCTGATACCAAAGATGTTAATGTCCTTTTAAACATACTCTAGTCAGCTTATTTTTTGAATGCAAAATAGCCTGGATTTAGTGATCCTTGGGCCCACTGCAAAGTTGGGTTTCTTTTAGTCCTCCCTGGAGTTTGTTATGCTGCAGGAAACATTACTGGATGCATGGATTTTTCCTCTTCACTACAATAGTGTGTGATGCTCTAAAACATTGCCAGATTAAATATGAATTAAACCTACACCTCAAAGGCTGATGCTGCATTAAGAACCAGGGGGTGGAAGGGCTGAGGAGTAGCCAGCGAGGCAGAGCAGGGGCCCCTGCAGTGACACAGGCTCTCCCAGCTCTCCTCTGGGGTGGGGGACGTTGTTTGAGACATTTGAAGGCCAAGGATGGAACATCCTTGACTCTCACCCAGGGACAGCCCGAGTTAGGTCCCTGCTCCCAGTGTGCTCTCAGCAATTTTTTTTAGGGAGCTGTGGGATGAAAAGCATAAATGAAGGTGGTCAGAAGTGGTTCTGCCCCCTCACTTGTGTCAGCACCAGCTTTTGTGGGGCAAGTTAGAAAGAAATCCTTCCCTGTGAGAGCAGTGAGGCACTGGAAGAGCTTCCCCAGAGAAGCTGTGGATGCCCCATCACTGGAAATGTTCAAGGTCACTTTGGCTGGGGCTCTGAGCAGCCTGGTCTAGTGGAAGGTGTCTGCCCATGACAGGGGTTTGGAACTGGGTGATCTTTAAGGCTCCTCCCAAAGCAAACCATTCTGTGATTGTGTTACTCTGTGAAGTCAGATCAGCCCACTGAGTTGGCTATGCACACATTATTTGCATTTCTTGGGTGGCAGGATTAGATTCCAGCTGGATTATTGAGCTAAAGCCCTCACCTGCCTGCTGTGGCCAGCACTAGAGAAGTGGGGCACCAGGAGGCCACGGTCAGGGTGGGCTTAGAGGGATTGCACAGAGGCCAGGTTTTCCTCTGCCTGTTGTGCACTTAAATCAAGGTAGGCAAGATCCATGGGAAGAGAAAACATCCCTTATCAGGTAGGAACAGCTGGGGGAAAGCTACTAGAGCCAGGTGGGAAAGGAGCTGAGATGGAGATGGGCTGGGCAGAGCACGAGGGACAATGGTGCAAGGTCTCCTCTCTCCCCTAAGGAAGGGACATGTTCCATGCTGTTATCAAGTGAGCTCATCTCTGAGCAGATTAGGAAGATTCCTCCACTGGAGGGAAGAGCTCTGGGGAAAAGAGCAGCAGAAACAGGACATGGCCCACCAATATCACAGCAAAAGGCATGAAAGGGAGGAGGTGGGACAGGATCCTTTAGAAATCAGAGGCGGAGAGTACAATCAACTCTCCCATGAGGACACCAGCAGCGGTTTCCATCAGGCCCAAATATCAGAAGGTCCCATGGTCTGTGAAATCCCAGTGCTGGCAGGAGTGTTCCACTCGTGTTGGTGAACATGGTGGCCACAGGAATTAAAGCAATTTGTAGCAAACTGGCCTGATCTCCCTGATCTGACTGTATTTTCGCTGGCCTTCGTTTGATTGTGTGAAGCTCGTTAGGCCCACAGGTAGGTGGCATTCCTGCATCTTACTGAGGAGCACATGCAGGTCATCAATTTGGGAGCTGGCAGGAGCACTCCTCAGCAGGGCAAGGCAAATACTGCTGATTCCAGCAGTGCCACCAGAGGGTGAAACGTGGGTAATGTGCACTGATTGCATCTCATGTGAACACAACAGGAGCAATCACACAGGTAATTCAGGGGATTTGTGTCTCTGCTTGATGCTTAACTTACTCTGCACAGGGGGTTTCGGGGGGTCTTGGGCAGAAATGGGATGAAGTGGTGGCAGGAACATGGACATAATGGGGGTTATCTGAAATTAACTACCAATTCTTAAACACATTAAGTTCTATCCAGAAGATCCCATCACCTGGAGTGTGGGAACAGAAGGGGTCCCACCTTCTCAGTTTGTTCTCTTCTATTAAAAAAAAATTTCAAAATTCTGCTGATGACCAGGTGTCTGAAGGATCTGTGGCCCTGCAGAGCTTTCATCTGCTCCCATCCTACCACCCCATGCTAATCAAGGACACTTACAGTGCTGCTGCTGCTGGATATTTATTTGGAATCACTGATTCAGGTTGGAAATAGAGAAAAGCTGAAAACCCACATTGTCTGAGTTTTGAAGGCGGTGTTTCTTGCTTTAGTTTACATTTTTATACCTTAATCACTGAATGCTCACATTTCCCACTGCCCTCCCCAGTCAGACTGATCCCATAGTGTGGGATGAGCACTCTAAGCCCCATGGACATCACAGGGATGGAGCCCTGATAAAACCTTCAGTAGGACACCCTCTGCCTCAGGTCCTGCCCATAACCCTCCTGGCTTCCTCAAGCCTCTGGTCAGTGGGCAGGTGGACTCTGACATTCACCTGGTCGTGGTCAGGGAGGCTGGGTGAGATTGTAGATGCTGTCTGAATGAGAAAAAAAAGCAGACAGATCTTGTCTGGCAGTCAAAAATCAACATTTGTGTCTAGCCCTTATTCTCATCATCCTCTTGAAATAGATCAGCTAATAAATATGGTTTTAATAAGTGCTTTTTTCCCCTAAATCAGGTTCTCATGTGTTTTACCTGCCCTGGGCTATGCATTTTAATCTAGAACTGATTCTTGCTGTTCTTTGGTGACTAGTTTTTCTACAAAGTGAGAAGGGGCAGAACTGTCTGGAGTCCCTCCATGGACCACCCCACTGGGCATCTGGCTACTCCATTACCTTTTTCCTGACCTCAAGGCTTCCCCTCCATCCTCTTACGGCTTCCCTTTCCTCTCCCCACCCAGAATTGACACAGCAGCTGCAAATGGCCTTTGTCTTGACTAATTTTAAACTTCTACAAATGAAGGGAGATCGTGGCCTTGTGCACGTGGCAATTTGCAAAAGGGAGAGGAAAGATGAGGCTACAACGCAGTTGTGTGGTACACACTTGTCTTCGTGGCTATCAGCAATGAAGAGTCAGGAAGAGGCAAAAACATCCTGTCAAGCTGTTCCTGAAAAAAAATTTTGCCTCCTGGGGTTCTGGGTTTCCAGGGAGAAAGGAGCCAACCCCTGAACAGCGGCTGCTGGAATAACTGCGTTGGGTTGGGGTGCTGGGTTGGGGTCATTGAGCAAATGCCTGCACTTCTTCCCTGCAGATCCTAAGGGAGCAGGGATTGGTCCCAGAGCCATTGGATGCCCCTTGCGGTCTCAGAAGAGTCCAAATTGTTTCTTCTCGTTCTGCTGCTTCCATTTGGGCATTTGGTAGAACTCGTCCTTGGACTTCCCAAAGATGTCGTGGAAATCAGCATCAGAGAGATAGCACTGCAGTGAGGAGAGAGCAAGGACAGCTCAGCTGTGGCTTTTGCAGCGCCTGGGACACCCCCACGGGCTGCATCCCCTCCCCACCATGCCAGTGCTGACCTCTGACTCCAGGCCAACAGCTCCTGTTCTCTCCCTGTCCTTGTGGTGGGAAGTGGAACGTCCCAGCAACTGTTCCTCATCCCACTTCCCAAGGCACCAGGGGAATAAAGGCCCACCAGCCCTAAGAGAAGCTCTGGTTTTGAGCAGTTAGCATGCTCTGGCTGGAATTTAGTCCCTGCTAATTGTACTGTGGCCAGGACAATTTATGGTCCACCAGGGAAGCTCTGCTGGCCAGAGTTTTGGGTGGTTCCTTAGGCAGCGATTCACAGTGAAAGCATCTCCCCCTCACTCCGTCCCCTGCCCTAAAATATTCACTGGAAATGTTCACTCCCATGGCTGGAAAGACATGGTTTGCAGAGAGCAGGCTCATCAGGGATACCGAGAAAGGCCCTGTGGGAATGGGAAGTTGAGTTTTTTCCTGGCATTTTGGGTAGAAGAACTCATGTAGAGCCCAGCTGTGGCTCGTGACTCTGGCTGTGAGTGTTGGCCTTTGCCACATCTGTTGGGCAAGACATTGATCAAACACGGATTACAGGGAGTAGAGGGAATCAACCCTGTGTCCCTCCCATCAGCTTGCCTGGATTCAGACTTTGCCAAAATCCTTGGGCTGATTGGAAATCTGGGATGTGTCATTCCTTCTGAAATTGAAAATTGCTGATATGCAAGCTTTCTGACAATTTAAAAAAAAAAATCCCTTCAGGGAGGAGTTTCAAATGAAAACACTCATGTACAGCTCAAGCAAAATGCGAATTCTGGCTTTGTCCTCAGCTGTGTCACCTTGTCCCCCTGTCCCTCTGAGGACAAAAGTTGGGTGACAGAGCAAAACAATTCTACCAGAAGAAAACATTTTTTAAAATTACTACATAATTTTTTTTCTCTGTCGTAAAACCCCTATAATTACCTCAACTAGCGTAAAACTACCGTGAGGTGTCCCTGTCCACGGCAGGGGGTTGGAACTAGAAGATCTTTAAGGTGCCTTCCAACACAGCCCATTCTATGGTTCTATGAATTTCCTCACACGAAGCTCCTGCTCTTGGTGACACCTGTGTGTCCAGCCAGTGTCCCCTTGAGCCTGAGCAGGACTCAAAGGTAGCCTAAAGTGCACTTAGCCAGCGAGCAAGTTCCAGGTTAAGTCAGAAAGGCACCAAGCCAGCAATGCTGTCACCTCTTTTTTGGTGGGATCCACGCCTTCTGGGAGTTCATCCACCGTCCTGTGCATCAGCACCTCTCGGGAGTAAATCCCTTCCCCGTTGGGCACCGTGGCAGGGCTGCTGTGGCTGTTGCTGTTGTAGTTGCTGCTGTTGCTGTGGCTGTTGCTGTCGCTGTGGCTGAAGTGAGATTTGTACTCCGAGGGAGCACCTGCTGTACCTGAACCAGCCAGGCTGGTCGTGCTGAGGCTCCTCTTGTTCAGGCTGAGGTTGTTCAGGTCCTGCCAAATGGAGGAAAACACGTCAAGGTGAGATGCTCTGGCAGAGCAAGTTGGAGATGATCTCAGGGTTTTTCTGCTGGGGTTGTGGGGGACTATTTCTGGCACAGACTCTCTGTAGCTCTGAAGCAGCGAGGAGAAAGTCCCAACTAAAGCGTTAGTGCGGTGCCTCCACAAAAGCTACACCTTGGTGTTAGGACTGCTAAAAGCACACACTAGTGAGAGCTCTCACAAAGAACTGAGGATACTTACAGCAGTCTCATTCTTCTCAAGATAACATCAGGGGAAGGCACATGTGGGACGACAGAAGGTGAGGTTAGAGGTCTACCATGTCTAAAATGTCTAAATTACCTGCACACCCCTCCCTGATGTGCCATCTCTCCTCATCCAAATCTGCCACTTCCTTCCAGCCTTCATCCTGACCCTGCCCAGGGCAGAACTGACCCCTGTGACGATGGCATTTGGGACGTTTGGGAACTCACTTCCTCTGTGCTTTGGAGGATCCCCCAATGGGCTGTGCCCTTCTTGACCAAGGGACCCTTACTCAAGGTCTCAAGGGCTCCACCACTGCAAACTACTCACAAAACACTTAGCTGCATCCTCCAAGAGCTGCACACACCTGAATTTGTCCAGCATTAAAGCAGTTGGACAATGTCCTGCTCACAGTTGCCTTTGGGCAGGACTAAGAAAGGCCCAGGAGGTCTGGGTGTATTTATGGGTGATTTAACATGTCTCCCTGTGCTTCCCACAGAGGAGCACAGCTCTGGCCCTGGCAGCCTGAGGTTCCCACCCCTGCCCTGATCCTGGTGTCCCCTCCTTCGTGCAAACAGGCTGGGGGATGTGGTGGTGTCTGAACCCAGGTGTTTCCTACTTGCATGGCCAAGACACAACTCACCACTTTGATCTCGGATATGGCTGACACGTCTCCCAAGCTGTTCTTCATTTCCTCATAGGACTTTCCATCCTAAAGGGAAAGGGAGAGTTGTGAGAGCCATGGGCTGCCTTTAGCCCACACTCCTGGTCTCTAACAGGCTCAGGAGATCATGAATTTGAAAGCCCAGTGATGGCCACTGAGGAGGCAGCTCCTGCAAACCTGAGCCCCTGAAATCAGGAGACTGCCAGAATCTGAGCTTTCACTTGAAAACAAAGAAAAAAAAAATTATTTCAGCCTTTGTAGTTGTACAATAACAGGTGAAACCAGGAAATTTAAAGACTTTGGGGAGCAGAAGCCAAATTAAGAGAAATAATATTTACTGCTGGGTTTAAATCTTTTACATTTTAAATCAATCTTGCAATGCCTGAAGTAATATTCCTTTTTCCCCCCTTTCCGGATTAATTTAGCTAAAACAACAGATTTTTTCAAAGCCTCAAGGCCTGACTTTGTGTAATTAGGTGCCATGTATTACCAGATACTTCTTATTTCCTATTAAAAAAAAATGGAATATGCTAGATAAATTGGCAAAGCTCAAGACTGTGTTTTCGTAAGCAGCCAGGAGATGTCAGTTCTTAACAGAAACATCCAACAAAGTTTCCCAACAAAAACAAGCAACATAAACACATGGACTGCAGAGAAAACAGATTTAGACCCAAAACTGAGCAAAGAACACACACCAGATGTTTCTGGGATGTCAACAGCTTGGATGGCTTGTCTGTAGTTGCTGAAGCTGCCTACAGGGGATATTTTTAGAGGCACATATTTTATGAGCTGTATCCTTGTTTTTCAGCAGTTCCTTGGAAAAAAAAAAAATAAAACAAACCCACAAGTTTTGACCTTTGTTCTAAACATCAACATTGTTTTAAGGGTCACTGTGAGTTGCTGTCTTATCTCTCCAGATCCAGCTGCCAAGACAGGCTCTCCACCACCACATGGATTGGAAAGAAAGACAATGCAAACCCAGATACAGGAAATAAAATATCTCTGTAAGAGTTTTCCTGTACTGTGAAGTCCTGGGGAAAGAGGGGAGAAATGAATTTTTCTTTCCCGGCCATCTCCTGGGGCAGGTTTCCATCTCTGTATAGGGAGGAGCTCATGTTTGTAAGCCTGCATTTGAAGGCTGCTGTGCAGGGACAAAGGGAGACCTCGCTCAGGAGCTCCTGGGCTCTGATGGGCTTTCCACAAACCTGAACACGAGACCTGTCTGCTCACATCTTTCATTTCACCACGGTTTGCCCTTAAAGCTGGGTCATACTTTTGCCTCTGTGGCTGCATTTTCAACAATGAACTTTTGCTGGTTTGGTTTGGGTTTTTTTTCCTTTATGATGTGGAGTGTGTCTATTTTCCATCTGAACTCGGTTTTACTACTCACAGTCCCCACCTCTTTTTGGCTGAAATTGCAAACCTGATTTGGAACATAATATTTATAAAAACGTGAATATTTTGTGTTCAAACACATTTATTTACAAGTGCAAAAGCCTCAGTTTGACCAAACAGATACATTTTGCTGGTGAAGTAGCAGAAGCTGCTCAGACAGCACCAGTAACTCATGTTCCTGCACATGACAGAGGGTTGGAACTGGATGATCTTTAATGTCCCTTCCAACCCAAGCTATTCCATGATTCTGTGAAGCTCAGGACATGTCCTAGTGAGGTTTCATTCCACATATCACATATTCACTACCAACAACGCCCTCCAGGCACTGCTGAGAAGGCAAGCACACCACAGGGCTTTTCCAGCAACTTACACTCCATTTGTAGGGGTCCCAGGCGTTGAACCATCCTGTGAAGTTGAGGGGTTCATAGCCCTGCTTCACCAGGATTATGGGAGTAGCCAAGTCCCTCCCAGCCGGATGGGTCTTGAGATACTCCTTAGCTGAGGCAATCGCCTCGTTCCTCTCCTGTGCGTTGGAGGCTTTGCCAACCCAAAGGAAAATCTGCAAGGGGAGAAGGTGTTGAAGGTCAGTGAGCCTTTAGAACGTGTGCAGACATGGCTGGTTGTTCTCCCCTGCCAATGGGAGCACAGAGAAGATTGGAAACGTGTTTTCCCAGTATTTCCCCATGATTCTGAGCCCCGATCTACTCCTAGCCGAGGAAGATTTTGCTTTTGAGACAGGCATGGAGCAAAAATCTCTCAGGTAACAGCTCTTGCACGTTTCACGGTAGCTGAACCCAGTCATGGGCCGAAATCCAACTCAATAAACATCAACTAAAGCCATAACCTGTTTGAAAATACGTCTAGGGAGAAGGAGAGGAGGTTTTTGCTGACCTCTTCCCATGTGTCCAGCAGCATGACATCATCTTCATCCAGGTCCTCCTGGCAGAACCCGACCACCTCCGTCATGATGAACCGACCCGTCTGGTTGGAGCACTCAAAGAGGCGAGGCTGGTAGTGTGTGATCTGCTCCTGGAACCTGCCTCATGCACGGCAGGGAAGGAAAAAGCAAGAAAGGTGGAAATTTTTCCCTCCTGGCTTACTGCAGGGCCCTGAAGCTACTTGTTGTGGCCTTGAAGGAAGAGGTGGAACGTGGCAACACTCATCTAAAGGCCTGAAAGTCAGCAGTGTCAGATATCAGGGAATTCTTGGACCATTTTAATGATTTTTAAAGGTAGCTCTTTCTCCACCCAAAGAGGGCAAAAGCAGAACCCTTCTCTCATTCTGGTGATGAGCCTGATGTCAGATGAAAGCCACACCAGATCACTTTCTTGCAAAGGAAACCATCACCTGCTCTGAGAGCTGGAGAAATCTGTGTTGTTCAAAAGCAGATTTAGTCTCATGATTCTCCTGGGGCTGCCCATAAAGCTGGTAATGGCTGGAAATGGCTCCTGCAGCCCTTAGGACAAGATATGGGATGGGTTTACTGGGGGGAAAAGGAGGATGTAGCACCCCCTTGTCTGCAGGGTTTGCACCTGTAGCTCCTACTTCAGGAGAACTCCTGGCCCAAAAACCAGGAAAGAAACATCTTGGTGTGGTTTCTGACCAAGGCTTTGGTGGTATCCAAGAATTTGCTTTCCTGAAAAGTTCTGATCCCTTGCTTAATGCCCTCTGGCCAGGCCCAGAGGAACAAGCAGGTCACTAGTACCTCTTTTCACTGGCATAAGGTGCTTTGCCTCCCAGAGCTTCCCAGAACTCTGCTGGCTCCTGTCCTTCCAGAATGGTGTGTTTGTCCCGTCTGGAAACGATGTCAGCCACCATTTTTGCCATCTCCCGCTCATCTCCACTGCATCCCTGTGTTGGGGATAAAAGATTGAGGTGGAGTCAGGGACAGACTGGCAGAACTCATCCATGGGGAAAAACTGGCTTGGTCCTCTGGAGAGCTTTAGACCTGCTTGAATGCTCCTGAGCTGATCACTCAGAATCCATTTCTACTCCTTGAAGGGACACTTAATGCAGCCAATGGCACCTAGAGCAAAACTCACAGAAATGACAGAATGATTTGGGTTGGAGGGACTTTAAAGTTCATCAGGAACATCTTGCATTTGACCAGGTTGCCCAAAGCCCCATCCAACCTGGCTTTGAACACCTCCAGGGATGGGACATTGACAGCTCCTCTGCTTTGGTTTGATCTACCGTCTCATCCTCACACAGGGCTGAAACAAGATAAATGAATTTGCTCTTATCCTGGCTAGTTTCTTACAGCTGGAAAATCTGGGGTGATTTATTCATCTAAAAGCTGTATGAACACCTACAGTGAGGTGAGAGGTACCCCAACAGGGGTTACTTTTGCAGAGAGGGCTGCTACTGCTGACCCTCCGCAGACCGAGCCCTTTCCTGGGTGCACTTTTCTCACAGCATCACTGAATCATTAAGGTTGAAAAAGACCTTTAAGATCATGAAGTCCAACCATCAGCCCAGCACCACTAAATCATGTCATCAAGTACCACATCCACATATTTTTTTGAATACTTTTGACTCCACCATTGCCCTGGGCAGCCTGTTCCAGTGGTTGACATCCCTTTCCGTGAAGAAATTTTTCCTAACATCTAATATTAACCTACCCTGGTGCAACTTGAGGCCCTTTCTCCTGCCCAAGGATTCACCTCCACAACTCAGTGGAGACAGAAGACTCAAGCTCCACCACAGCAACTGTGGCTGCCTCTCTGTGCCTCGCTGCAGACTCACCTTCCCACACCACAGGTAGCAGACTTGGCTGGTGGCGAGCAGGAAGACGTCGTTGGAGTTGAGGGAGGAGGCTCGGGCTGGCACCTCTGTGGCCTTTGTGTTCACCTCATCCGTGCCCCTCACCTGGAAGAGGCGGATGGCTGGCTCGGGTGTGCTTTTCTGAGCCCGGCTCATGCCGCCCTGCAAGGAGAGAGAGGAAAATGTGGCAATGGGAGGTGAGGAGGACACGCAGATCCAGGGTGTGACTGGTCTGAGGAAGGCTTTGGGTTCCCAGCCCTCCCCACTGCTGCAGTGATGGACCATGGTTCTGCACTGAGCAGGCAAGGAAACCCAAATATCTTCTGATTCCAGGTCAGAACAAAACCCACATGGCACAGCTCCCACATTTCTCCCTGATTACTGAGTCTTGACCAGCTCCCATCAAGATCCTCAAGATCAACGTGACCAGATCTGGGTGCCTGTAGAGGATTTTCCATGCAAACTGGACAAGGCAGCTGGACCCTGATTTCCATCTGTGCTCAACTTAGCTGAACAGTGGCCGTGGAAACCACACAGTGGGATCAACACTGAGAGCTGAGGGCAATCCCCCTCTTCCGTAGCCATTTGCAATTTCTCCACCACAGATGTCAGCAGCCAAGGCAGAAAGGGAAGTAGGTTGGTAGTTATGTGATGTAATTCAGGCAAGGACAATTCAAATCATGTTTGTAGCACATTCTGGGGGACCCTCTCTGGACAGCAGCATCTATGATTCACAGGATTACTTCCTTATTCTAACTCTGCAAAATATTTTGGGATGGAATTGGAATGAGCATCACACATGACTGCTGGAGCTCAGAGACGGACAACTGAGTTGGGTCAACCTAGGACTGTGTTTATACAAATGTGTTCAGACTGCTTGGGAATTGCAAGAAATGTCCCCTCTGTCAGTCCATGCAGAGCTGGCAGGCTCCTTTCCTGATTATCAGCCCATTTTTACTGCACTACTTCCACTGCAGCTGCCAAGCCATCGTCGGTGCTCCCGCCTCCCAAAGCCACATTACCTCGTAGATGACCAGCTTGCCCTTGAAGATGGCCAGGAAGTGCCTGGGCTCCTTGCCCATTGTCACTCGCACCTGCACGGCCTCATCCCCGTATTTCTTGTCCAGCTCGATGGCATTGAGGGCACAGGCAGTGATTTCATCCACGGAGGCGTGGCGGCCCTGGGCGACACAGAGGTGACACACACAGTATGATGAGAGCGAGGGTACCAACCTCCTCACAATTCAGCATCTTGCCAATCCCAAGTGTGTAATAGTGTGAGATCAGAGTTAAAACTTCCAGATATTTAAATTTCACCGGCATTCTGGTTTTGTAGACTTTAGAGTCCCATTTTTGAAGCTTCTCTCTACATGAAAACATACTTTAAAAAGGAAAGCAGGGATGTTCATACACCCACAAAACTCCAGGAAGTGAGGCTTTAAGCGACAGTCTGACTCCAAAGTTTGACCTCAGCACTCTAAGCCCCATCATCCTTCCCTCTTTCTATCTGATTTTGCTGGTGCTTAGTCTGATGCCAGTTTGGGATCAGTGTCCATGCTGCCTACAAAGGACAGCTTGGGATATTTGAAATGGATGAGCAAGAGGTATCCCAGTTCTTCTGGGTGCTTGGGTTGGGATTTTTGTGTGCAATTGCATCCTTCAGCTCTAGTCTTGTATGGCAGGCACAGCACAGTCCCCTCTGCTCCAGTTTGACCTACCTGCCACATGTAGAGGACGTAGTGGGGTCTGCCTGACCTCAGGTAGGTGTACAGGACCAGGTAGCAATCACCCCCGTAGAACTGCCCGTACGTCTTGGGGTTCACCGGCTGCATTTGCAAGTCCTCAATCCTCCACACCTGGGGAAAGAAACACCTTGGTGAGCAGCAGTGGAGTCAAGGTGAGGACAGAGCACAGCCCTTTTGCTAACACACCACTGAGACTTCAGGTGTTCCCTCAGTTCCCTCAGTCCTGTCACTGGTCACCAGAGGGAAGACATCAGTGCCTCCCCCTCCTCTTCTCCTCGTGAAGAAGCTGTAAATTGCCATCCTTGGTCTCCTTCAGGCTGAACAAACCAAGTGATGCTTGGAGACAGGCTGATTATTGCACCCTCTGTCAGCCAAAGGGGCTCTCTCACCTCGATCTCCCCGGAGGCATCGTCCACCATCCTCTGCTCAGCTGCGAGCTCTGGTCTGGCGTGGAGCTGGGTGGTGTCAAACTTCACCTGCTCCACCTTGGCTGCATGTGCCAGCAGAACAAAAACAAGAACCCAGTGAATGCTCAACACACAAACCCTCCACATCACCCCCCCACACAACCACTGTACAGCAAGGAAAACCTGGTCCAGGCCTGCAAGAAGCCACTCCTGCCCCCAGTAAACCAATGTTGATTTTGGGATATACAAGAGCTCACACACTTCAGTGTTGACCTGTTACAGGCTGGAATTGGCCATACAGCATGTCCCAGTGATGGCTGGCTGGTAGTAGTCTCCTGACTGAAAATTCTTAATTGTTCTCCAAATCTATAAATATTTCTCTCCTTTTAAAATGTTGGTTTCAGAAATAAAATGCCTGCATTTCTCCAGCTCATGAAAATAAAAAAAGAGAGTATTTATGGACAGCACAGAGAGAAACAAAAACGGAGAGAAAAGAGAGAACTTGCAAGGGAAAGAGATTTGTGGCTCTTAAGTTGTTATTGATGGAGATGTTCAGCATCTCTGTCACCTCCCCATCATTCATCAACAAGTTCTCTGTCTTTGGAACTGTTTAGTCCTTGGGGTTAATGCATTGTAATATTCCCTTCAGCAGTGTGATAAATACACCATTTACACTAGGTGTAAATACAGCATCATTCCATTGACGTCAGGAGGGGTTTGGATGGATGCCAGTGTAAATGAAAGCAGAATTCCTTATCAGGCTCAGCATTAGCACATTCTAAAGGAAATTGGGAAGTTCTGCAAGTGAGAAATTTTGCATACAACTGTTCAGAGGGGAGTGACTCTCTGCCAACATTTACATTTAGAGTAAGTGGTGATTTGGTTCATGTAAGAAAATTCAGCAGAGCTGAAAGTCATTCAGTTCATGAATCCTATCGATCTACTGAGGAAGATGGAAAATACAAGGCACTAGGAGAACGCACATTAGATTTCCAAGATACTGAAGGCAGGAGACAGTTGTGAATGATGATCCCTCAGCTGTTGCTTAGCACAGGTAGGGAAGACAAGCCCAGGACCAAAGTGCTCACCAATTTTGCCAGTAGTGTAGACCTTGCCCAGCCCTTGTGTTTCGTTCTTTTCTGTCCACCTCTGGAAGAGCTGTTTGAACATGGCTGACTCTGCTCCATCATTGATCACCTCAACGTTGGTGGATGAAGGATAGCCTTTGGCTTGGATGAAACCCTGGTGGGGTTCAGAAAGGTCATTAGTGGGGACACAGTGAGCTTTTTACAGACATGAGAAGAGGGGTGTGGACCTGAACCAGCCCGAAGAGTGAGTGTCCCTCACTGAACACAGGGCAGGATTCACCCCAAGACTTGCATTCAGACTAATCAGAGGTGACTGCAGACTCTTGCTGTAGTATCCACATTTATTTCTGTCTTTAGGGAACTGAACTTTTTCTCCAAACTCTTTGTCCCTCTCTAAACCAGGAAGACTCTCCTGCCTGTAGTCTGGTAGAGAGCATGGGAGTGAAGGGGTGGAAGCAGCTCAGCACCCCAGAGCATGAGGTGTGTTCTGAAGAGACTGAACCCTCACAAATCTTTTTTCTTCTTTTTTACTCCCCCCCTAAACCTATGAATGAAAACATTATTTCTTTACAATAGTGCTACTATTGAGTTAAGATTACTCCAACAGAGGTGCTTCATACAATATGTGGGAAGAAAATGTTCTGTGTTCTGCCACAATGCCAAAATCCTTGCTCAGTTTTGGGAACCGCTCTAGTGTTTATCTCAGCAGGCTCCAGGATGACCCGAGGGGCAGTGCTGGCAGTCGTGGTTCGGGGAAAGAGCCTGATTGTGGCTTTCTGAGCATCCAGCTCCTGCTGTAAAAACTGCAGCCACACACTGCCCCCAGGGAAAAGCAGAGCAGATGGTCCTCCCATCCCTCCCACCTGCCACACTGCAAGAACCACACAGCTTTTGTTCTACATGTGTAGCTCAGGGTCAGAATTTGCAGAGATGATTGCCTACAAAAATGAGCCTGAATCAAGCTCTTGAAAGGAGCAGAGGACAGTGAGACAAGTTTTAAGGCAAAGTTTTTTAAGCTTTTCTTCTCTGAGGCAATAGGTGCAATCCTATTGGAGCTGGGTGTCTCCAGGCAGGGCCTCCCTGCAGGTGGAACCACTGAAGTTCAGATCTCCTAGTTAGACCTCATGGAGGATGAAGCCATTTATGCTCTTCCCATAAGTAAATGGCTAACTGGAAGTTATGTTCCCCCACAGCCTTCACTTCAACATGCCAACTGGTAAAAAAATACCAAATGCCTTACTTAGTCAGGCTCCCTTGAGGCTAATTTTTTCTGAGAGGAAAAGCTGAGGAATGCTCTGACAGAAAATAACACATGGATGTCAGAGCCCCTTTAATATCTGTTTATGCACCTTTTGACCATGAATTTGTCTAATCCCATCTGGACCCTGCTGATCCCCTCTGACTCCACCATCCCTGGAACCAACAGATGCCAAAAGTTCACTTTTACTACCACGTAGAAAAATATTTCCTTTTACACTTTATTTTCTTTAACCATTTTTTCTTAGTTTTAGTGGCAGCTCTTAGTTCTAGCACAACTTAATGACTAAGAATTTTGTGTTTATGTCACCATGCCTCCCCTAGACGTTTAACTTCCCTCTCTGTAATTACACAAGCCAGCTCCCCAAGACCCACACTTAATTGTAATTAGTGGTCAGATCTAGATCAGCACATATCAACCTCCCACGACATTGTTTGCACTATATTACAACTCACCACAGCTCGAGTGAATGCTGCTTTTTTCTCTTCTGGGCTGGAGGCTTTTCCTCTCCAGACATAAATTTTGAAGCCACCTTGGTCTAAAATGTAGCAGTCCTGAGGTGAAAGGGGAAAAACAGGAAGCACAAAAATACAGATGTGAAAAGCTATGTGTGCGGGCAAAGTTCATCATTTGTAACCTTATCAGGTTGGATCCTTCCTGAGGATTTAGGTTAAATGTACATCTAGCTCATTTCTCTGCCTTGCAGAGCTCTAGGCCTGGTGTAACTGTTATCAGAGGTGACAGAGGATGTATTTATCGTGGTTCATAAATGGAGTACAACCACCACCAACCCCACAGGGCAGGGGTTCACAGGTGTGGGCACCTGCTGATTTATAACTGTAATTAGTTAGAGTATGTATTTTTCTTAGGCATTGCTCAAAACTGGCTATTACCACCTCACAGGAGGTGTTCTCAAACCAAAACCACCATCAACTCCAAAAGGGGCCAGGAGAAGTGTATGCTGAAACATCACCTCCAGCCTGCTGCTGGTGGTGCTCGTTTATGCCCAAATCTGCTACTAAAGGAGCAGGAAAAGTCCAGGTTAGACATCTTCTGCAGGATTATTTCATCCTGATTTAGATCCCTGATCTGGAGCTCAAAGTGTTGCAGTGCTGTGAACGCAGCAGGACCCCGAACCCAAAGGGGGTGAGGTGTGAGCCCATCCCCACTGCAGAGAGCTGGTGCTCCAAACACACCGTGGGACCAAAGGCTTCTCCTTTCTAAAACTGAACTATGAAAGGAAAAAAAAAGGCTTCAAATGTCTGCAAAGGGAGGCTGAGATTTTAACAAGGCTGAGATTTTAACAAGGCTGACTCAGGATGAAAAGGGGAGCGGGAGCCTTGCGGCACGATGCTGCTTTGGAATAGGCTGGTCTGCACTGCAGAGAATTAAGGACAAGCAATTCTCTGCCAAATTTCAGTCAGAAGAACAGCCTCTGTTTTCTGAAAAACTCTGCACAGAAGGTCTGTCAGGAAATCTCCTTCCAGGGTGGGTCACTGAGACCAGCCACTTGCTACAACAGGAAAACAAATCTCCATGGTTTTGTGAGCAGAGTGATTATTTGCTCTGGAGTCAGCAGAGGGAAGGCTATCCCCGAACATCAGGTATTAAGAAGCCTTCATTCCATCTCGAATTTATTCCTGGTATGCAGCTCTCCCTCATTGTAATTGCCAAGCTAATATAATCCTTGGCTGAGAGCATCAATTTGCCATCTCTTCTTGGAACAGCTTCAACACACCACCTACCTCCGGCTGCTGAGATTGTAGCAGGGCTAAGCTGTCCTAGCCGAAAAGCAGGGCTAAGCTGTCCTAGTGATGGAAAGTCTGATAATTTTCAGCAAACAGGTGCTCAGCTGAAAACAAAGCGAGCCACAGCCTCCTTTTCTCACTGCAAGGGCCTTTGTCTCACCTCGTGCTGGAGCAGATCCTGCGTCAGGGGCCGGGTGGCGATCTCCTGCACCACCAGGTCATTGTCCTTCTCGTAGACACTGCAAGACAGAGCCACCGAGCTGAGTCAGACCCCACGGAGCCCTCTGTGAGAGGGGACGGGGTTTGCAGCACAGCCCTGGACTCACTGGTAGAGCCGGACGTTGGCTTTCTGCAGCTCGTCTGCTTTGGCGTCGGGGACGGCGTCGCGGAGCTCGCCGCGCCTCTCGCCCAGCACCATCCTCATGATCTGCATCAGGTCCGGGCAGTCCCTCTCGTTGTCAATGATGCCAATCTGGGCACGGCCACCCCTCTCGCTGTCCCTGATGCTCCGAGCCAGAGCAAGACCCTGCACAAAGACCCACAGGGGTTAAGTCCTGACACACACAACAAATCCAGCAAGACCCACACTCCGAGCAGTGACTGGGCACCAACAGATCACCACACCTGTCTGAAACTCCTAGTGCCCTCCAAATTCAGCCATTAAAGAAGCAGATTTGTCTGTAATGCCTGATTATTAACTAACATAGGAAAATATCGCTAATTGTAGCCGCTGCTGCTGCTGCTCCCGCAGGGCACAGGCGTGTGGGAGCCACCACAAGCACTGCCAGTGCGTGACTGCACACCAGCAGGTCCCACGGTCTTGTGGGATGCTCTGGGGGAGAGATGCACACACGCTGAGGCCAACGAGGCAGGATGCTGCAGAGCTGCAGGACCCTGGCTGCCCCGTGGTGACATTTTGCATTTAAATGTTTCGAGCGTTCAAAACGTGGATGTCTTCAGTGAAAAAAGCAGCATGAAATGTCAAGCAGCTAATTAGGCTGAAATCTCCATTTTCCATTGAATTTTTTTGTTCCCATGACTCTTACTGCATTAGCTTTGGAAGATTCCTCTCTTTATTAATAGGGAATGACCTGCATGAGGCCTGAGATGAACCCAGCAGCCATGAACCTGCTCCCCCTCCTGTGCTGAGGATTGCTTTATCTCCTCTTCAGTGTCCACAGGATCTCCACTGTGCCCCGAAAATGGCATTCCCTGTGGAGATTCCCCCTCTCCCAGCTCATCAGGGGACACCACACATGGAGCAGACCCACCTTGCCTTTTAATATCATGACCACAAGCTTGGCCCCCAGCTTTGCTGATGACCCATTGCTGTATCTTGCTTTATTATATCTCTGTATCTTGGTTCCACTATCAGTAAAATAAGGATAATGATCCCTTTACAAAGTGCCTTAAGACCTATAGATCTGACCTATCAGCACCTGGGTAATGCATTCCTGCTTGTCTCATACTGACCAAGCTGGAATTCCCTGTGGTGCTGTAAACAAAAAATTAAAATTAACCTACCCTGGGGTGGTTACTGCAGCTAAACCTATTGGAGTTGCTGACTTTCTAATCCTATGGCATGCAAACTACAGGGCACAGAGGGATGGAGATGAGCTCCAGAGAGAGCTGGATGATTTTCTGGGGCTGGAACTAGTGATGTGCCCTCGGCTGCCTGTGAAACCCAACCTGAGGCCAGGTCTGAACTGCACCAAAGCACTTCCATGGGTCTCTAAAACCAGCAGATGGGCAAGTAGAAAATTTACCATTACTTACCCCATTCATCTCCATGTTATTGCTCTTAAGATTTTCACTATGTAAACACTGCATGTTTTTTCTTTATTGATTTTTCCCCAGGCATCAAAAAACATCCCCTTAAACCAAGTGGCTTTTGCCTGTACTCACCCTGGATTTCTCAGCAATGCTGCAGCTGGGTCCATTCCACTGGATCAGCACTTTACCAAGGTCCAGCAAGAAAACATCTCCCTTATTGAAACTGTCCCAGGAGAGTGCTACCTGTCACAGGGAAATGAGAGAGTTTGGCAAAGTGGGGAGGACAAGGAGAGCTGCAGGTGACAAGTCCCAGCCATGGCAAACCTGTCCCTGGGGATGCAGGAATGGCTGTGCAGTGACTGCTCATTCTGCAGGCACTCAGCTCTTCGCTGAGCACTCTGGCTTCTCTCAAGGAAACACCAAATCCTCGAGTGAGGACTTGAAAACTGTCCTGAAACAGAAGTCCTGGAGCAGAAATGAGATACCCAGCAGGCAAATCTGCTTGAAAATGCGTGTGGGAGGAGAGAGAGGGAGAAATAATCCCTAAGAAGAGCGTGGTCTTCTTCTTACCTCTGTGGCTGACACGTGCTTCTTGCCCTTGACGTGAAGAAGACGCTTGATGTTGTACATGTTGGTCTCCACGTGCTTAAATCCTGAAGCCACTCCTCCCTTCTTGTAGCTGTTGTGCAGCAGAGAATAAAGAGTTAGAGCTGGTTAGAAAATACCTTCCCCTCTATCCTCTGATAACACCCCAAGCTTTTGGTGACAACTAAAAAATCTAGAGGCAAAACAACCTCAAAGTCCTAAAACTGCAGTGTCCAGTTCTGGGTTGCCTCGCTGTGCTGTTCATGGTCCTCATCATGGTGTTTGTCTGTCTCTTATGGGTGTTGTGCTGCTGCTGTGCACAATTATAGAATCATGAAATCATTTAGGTTGGACAAGACTTTTAAAGATCATGAAGCACTAAACACCCTGGGAGAAGATGAACAGGCAGGTCAGGGATGGCAAAGGAAGAGTAACACAACCAGACCGAAAATCCCATTAACCATGGCAGTGGCATCCCAAAATTGAAACATGCTATAAGCATTCAATTAAAATACGAAACAGACTTGGCAGAAAACAAACTAAAATTTTGTTTTCTTCGAAATAGTTATTATATTAGAAGTAGCTTAGACAAAGAACTGTTGCCAGAAGCAGAACAAAACCGTAAACAGGTACAGGACACTGTCTTTCTCTCAGATTTTACCTCCCAATTTTTTTCTCCCATCCTTGAACACACACTTTGCAGTAGCCACTGTCAGCACTATTATCACCTCATGCCACAATGCCATCCCCTCCTTTGTGGCAACTTTGCACAATCACATCATGAGAGGACACAATCCTCCAAGGAAACCCCAGAGCCCTTTTAATGTTTTTTGGGCAAGTTCAACCCACTCCTACACATCCTAGACCATTTAAGAGAACAGATCCATTGTCCATACTGCAGTAATAACTGACACGATGTAATTGCCATTTAAGGGAAAAAAAGAGACAATTGTTGATTATAGTTTTTGCCATGTGGGTAATAGATGTATTTTATCATAGCTGGAAAGGTACTGGCTAATGTGGTCAGAAATGTGATTCACAGCACTTTACACTTGTTTGGCCTGATTTAAGATATCCACAGAATGATGCTCTGCTGATTATTCCACCTGCCAAGATGTGGCAAGAGCTTGCTTTAATTTCCCATTCTGCCTCAGACTTCCTGACTGACCACGGGGATGTGGTTTAGAGCAAGATGAATCCTGATTCATGCTGATTTCAGAGGCAGAGAGGTTTCCAAACAGACTGGTTTGGAAGGTCTGATTTTCAGTCCTTCATTGTCCCTCACTGATCTTTAGAGGCTGAAAGCACTTTTCTGTCTCAAAAAAATTCTGAGGAGATTCATAAGAGGTTGTTGAGATGCACAAGACAGAGATATCCAGCCAGACTGGGATGGAGGATATTGACCCAGGATGGGTTTTCATCTGAGTTTCCTTCAGCTATTTGGCATCCAGGCACTGAGGCTGTTTGTTGCCAATGAGGATCCTCCTGCAGGACAGTGATTGGAGTCCTTCCAAACACCCCAGAGAGAGCAAAGACCCTGGGATTGGATTCAATATATCAACATATCATATATTCAACAGCATCTTTTGGATGACAGAAGTTCAGTCACACTTTCCTTCCACTACAGAACAGAATATTACTCCCAGTATGAGCCAAATCAGCATTTCATGTCAAGGTGGATATTAGCCTGAAGTGCCCTGAATGGGCACTTGAAAGTCTGTGGAGGAGGTGAAGGAAGACTCTGTGGTGACCAAAAAGGGAGGTTAAGATGCAATTATTGCAAATATCTGGGAAAACGACCAGTGGAACTGAATGCCATAGCTCCAGACTCAACATTATAAATAATCCCTTCAAAACGGGAATTCTTTGCTCTGAATTTTAACCAGCATGAGTGCTGACCTGTGTTTTTCACATTTTTGAGATACGGATGGCTCTGAGACATCGAGAAGCAGAGGGAACTTCAGAGGGGCTCACGACCCACCTCACCGCAGGTTATTTGGAGCTACTCACATAATCCCGTTGCGGAAGTAGCTCTGGAAGGTCTCGGACTCGTGTCCCTGCACCTCGCGGTGCTGCACGGGGCTGCCCCCGAGCGCCGTGTCCAGCTGGGTGACGTACACAGCCGCGGCACCCTGCTCGTCCTGAGAGGAGTCCTTGCCAATCCAGTAGTGCAGATCCACAGCAGAGCCACGGGAGGTCCTCTTGGTCTGGAGGAGGTGGGAAGGACAAGTTGGGATGAAGACACAGCCCACTTGTGTGTTTCAAAACCATGTAGCCCTCTCCCAGTTCTGCTTTAGTCCTGGGCATGGGGAGAGAGGATGAGGCCTCATGTTCTCCCTGGGAGCTTGGCCTGGAGCTCTCCTTATTCAGCAGAGCATTTATGGATTTTATAAAGGGAACTGAAGGATGTTTCTGTCTGATATCCTTTTATAACTCCTGTTATCAAGGAAAACCGAGCACCTGTGCAATTACAAAAATTAATGCGTTCAACTTGTCCTGCTCTTGTAGATTTTGATATTAAGACTTAAAGCAGATTCTTCTCACAGATCACCTTTTGAAATGCAATGCACACTGCTATTTATTTGCCTGGAGATGCTACCCTTTCTTTCCTGTTGTCTTTCTCATACCACATGACAGAGCAGCACACACTGCCTCGGAATTCCTGCTGACCTGCAAAACAGACATTACTCCAAATGAAGCTGAGCCAATGTGTGCATGCTGGGATTCATCTTATTACAGAAAACCCCAGCAGCCTAGGAAAAGGAGGCAAGCAGGCTGAGAAGAAGGTGTGCTTAGAGTTACGTGAGTTGTGCCAGTTATTTTTCAGCACCCACTGTGTTAAATCCCATCCTGGACACCTGGGAAAGGTAATAAAAGCTCATTTTATAAGCTGGATTTGACACTAAGTTCTGTTTATTTGCTTTGTGCAGTGATACCACAGCGAAACACAGCAGAAGGAGCTGAATAAAATACAGCTCTGTTCCTCAGGCACAGATAATTAATTCATGGAAAAATCACTTAATTTAATACGTTGCTATTGAAGATGATCAAAGTCCCATTGTTCCACGGACAATCTTTATTTGGAGAGACTCCAGTGAAGAAGCAGAATGCAAAGATGAAGTGTTTTTACCCTCCTGTCTTCCAGGGAAAAGGAGAGTAGTGGGCTGATTAAGGGCTCTTCTGCCTGGGGAAGCTGTTGCAACACAAGCTGAGCCTGCGAGCATCAAAATCCACATTTACACTTTCAGCTCCCTGCAAGGACACCAGTATTCTAAGTGTGTTTGTGGGCCTTAACTCAGGCTTTCAGCACTCAGGAGGTATCCTAAAGGCATGTGTGGGGGAATTTGAGCAGAAGACACGTCCTGTGTGCTATCCCAGCCTGCTTTCCCACCCTGGTGGATGTGCATTTAGTGACTGTGGGGCAGTGGAGGCGTTGCTGCCTCTCCACTGACAGAGATGTTTGCAGGAGGCACCCTCAGACCCAGGAAGTGGGAAATGCTTCTGGTTTCCACCATATGGATGGGTTTGGGTACAATGGGACCTGGGTTGCTCCGTGCAGATGAAGAGATCTGGAAGGGATTTTAGGAGGTGAGTGTAACACATCATCCTCCTGCCAAAACCTGAGAACACAAGGTGGTTTGCACAGGGCAGAGCTGATTCTCACAGTCCCTTATGGCCAGCCCAGGTTCAGCTGGTTGCAGGTAGGTCTGGACCAAATTTGGGTGGGGCTGATGGAATGTCCTTATGGATACATGAGATGGGCTGCAGAGCCTCTGCTGCTTACGTGACACACGACATGGAACATCTTCATATCCCTCATCACCTGCTGAAAATGAGACCCTCCAGCTGGTCACATCCCACATCCCCCAAGGACTCCCATAAACCACTTAAATGTGGGCCTTGATTGAGTTTTCCAGGAATGTACTGGCCATTTTGCCATGCCTGGGCATGACTCAGTTGATTGGAGATAAACACTTTTAATGAATTACTGAGCTAATGGTTCCTCTGAACTTCTGATTTACTAAACAGACAGTGTTGTTGCAACAGCCATGTGAAGTTCAGATCCATGATCAGATGGTGAGCACACGTGCACAACCACTTTAACAGTGCTTTTTCCACAGGACAGGATACCTAGGAACCAAGGGAAATCTAAATAAAAAGGGTAGAACTGGCTGCCCAACACAGACCAGTGTTTGCTGTCTTACTTACGTGCAAAATGATGTAACAGTCTCCTTCAAAAAAAGCACCATAAGCTTTTTCAGGTACAGGAACCATCTTCATGTTCTGTAAGGAAATCAGAGTTGGGGTCATTGCTAAAAGTTAAGAGCCAGAAGTTGGTGTGTATGAAACAGGACAGGCTGGGGTGCACAAAGCACAGAGGTGGCAATCAGGGTTTGGAGAAGGAAGAATCTGAGTTTGTGAGCTGGGAAAAGTCACTTCTGGAGGGAATCTCCAGAATACTAAGGGGTGAGAAGGGGAAAATGATGGTTTTGCTTCGACAGACTGACAAATATGTTTTAGTCTCCTTGCCCTTCTGCAATCCTGTATCTCTAAACCTGGGGGTCAGGCTGAAGTGCTCCAGAGTTTGCATTTGTAGAGAATTTCCCAGGAGAGCGAGCACATCTCATCCCAGGTTTAGTTTTGGGCACAGTTTTTACTCAGTGCCCATGAGCTCAAGGACACTTTGTCAGGATAACCACTCTGCCAGGGGTTCAGGGCAACCAGCAGTGCTGAGAAAAGACAGAGCTGAGGACACTGATGGGTCCCTCACCCCTCCAGACCCTAATTGCAGACTTCCTCTGGCACAAGGGCATAATTAACCATCCATGCCTGCCCAGTGCAGGTGCCTGGATGTGCCACCCACCCGTCCCCACGCAGCTCCTGGGCTGGAGCTGGCTCTGTGGTTCCCTGAAATTAGAGACAGGCGTTCTTCTGCTGGCCTGACTTGTTTCCCAGCATACCAGCCTGACCCCTGTGAACCCACACAGCTCTAATTACAGATCCCCTGGAAAGCAGCTCAGTGCAGTGCTTTGGAGAGAAATGGGAAGGTGAAGACCCTGTGATATTTGGAATGTAGTTGTGACCTGCAGAATATCACTTGGAGACGTGTTGGAGCCTCTTCCCACTGCTCCCCCAAGTGAACTCAGCACCTCAGCCTAAACCCACTCATTGCAGGGGAATGTTCTTGGTGAATTGGGCCAGAAAAAGGCAGAATTGAGCACAGCTCGGCTCCAATCCAAAATCAGATACCACCAGCAGTTAAAAGGTGACCTCACAGGCTGCAAGATATTTCCTTGCAGTGACACAGAGTAGGAAAGGCAAGGAAGAAGTACAAAGAGACTCCATGGGATGCCTTTGCTGCAAAAATAGGTGTCTTCCCCATGGCAGCTGCTGGTATGGACTAAAGCTACCTATGGACAACCCATCTTGGTGAAACAGGGAATTTCTGGTGTGTTAGAGCAGCCTTGCATTGGTTCCAAAATGGGGTAAGAAAAACCTTCAGTGCTGGAGGAATGGTTTCAGTCCCACCACATTCCTTTTTCCTTAGTAAATATTATCATCTCTGTTTTACAGAGCAGGAAACCAAAACAATAACATGTTGAAAGCTTCATGGGGAGACACTGAGTCTGTTTCCCACTGCATCTTATCTGCAGGACCCTCTTTTCCCACACAGATTGCTGCAAGAATTCATCTCTCTTGAAACATAAACACACAGGGATGTGCAGAGGACATGTGCCATGGTTGTGACAGAGGACATGTGCCATGACTGTGACAGAGGACATGTGCCATCACTCTTGCCATACCTCTATGCCCCATATCTGCAGTCCCAGCTTTCTCTCGATGGTTGGGAGGTTTGTGTCACCGTCTGTCATCCTGCAGTCGGAGCTAGAAGGCAAAGGAAGAAAAAGCCAAAATAAATATAAAATTGGATGTAACAGTGAGTGTGCTGGTCAGCTGGGTTCCTCTCACCATCAGTGCAGGTTTAATACAGATAATCCACTCTTTGAAGTGTCTCCGTCTCTTTGCTATTAACAGTCAGGTGGGATGAACCCCCATTCCCAGGCTATCCATGCTCATGAAGGGCCAAGCAAAGTGTGGGATCACAGCCCAGCAAAGACTGGATAGGACGCTGTTCTTTGGGTGGGGGATTATTTTCCCTGGATTTGAAAAGGTGGAAAGGGGTGAGGATCTGACATCAGTCCTGGTTTGTTCCCACCATGGCACGAGGGGTGGAGGACACGAATGGACCTTCAGGAGTCCTGTGCCCTTCTGGGCCAGTCACTGGGGGCCAGGTCAGGTCAGGTCCCCTGGCCCTGGGGCACTGGGAGCACAAGGAATGGAGCCCTTCTACTCCAGGGCAAGATTCAGGACTAAATTAAATTAAGACAGGTATCTCAGGGCAGGGCACCAGGCTCCCAGCTCCATGCAGGCACAGCCAGCACAGCCAGCAGAGCACACAGAGGGATCCAATCCATGACCAAAATATCTATTTTACACAGAGCTCAGCAGCTTCCCAAGCTCTGCTGCCTGTGTGGGCAAGAAGCAGGTTTGAGGTTGCCCACACAAAGATGTCTGAGAACATTTGAGATGGTTTTGGTGTCTCCAGCTGCCCCTCTGATGGGTCTCCCATCCATCGTCTGTCATATCTACCAGTTGTGGAAAAACAGAAAAGGACTATCCTTAGCTATGCTCCCTGAAGCAGCTGTGGCTCCAGCCTTTCCAGGCTGAAAGGCCTAATTATTGGGAATCCTTGGACTGGCATTAGATGAGGTAAACCAGGAGCTGTCAAAATGCTTTCATTGTCTCTGCTATAGTTTGGCATCGGGTGCCATTTCCAAGTAGGTGCCTTTATTTTTTTTTTTTTTTTGCAGAGAGGACGGTGGTTACCTCTTGTTTTGCTTCCTGGTCCTACTGCTGAAGTTTTGCTCAAGAAACAACTTCTGAACCCAGCTCGTTTACAGGACAACTTCCTGCTGCAAATAAAATCCCAAAGCAATGCACAGAAAAACGTGGAGTTGCATCCTATGGGAGCTGTCTCCACTGCAGTGACCACGGGACAGGCTGTGTTTGTGCAGGGGCACAACCCACACCAGCCTTTCCCCTGTGAGCCAATCCTGCTCACAAATCCAGGCCCAGCCTCGAGAGAAAACACAGCTCGCTGTTCTTCTGAAGGAGGGAGAGAGCAGAGACGTGATCCCTGCCAGAAGGCGTTTACTGCTCGTGTTACGAGAGCATGGAGGGATGTGGCACCACAAAGCCCTAACAAGTGTTGGTCACCCTGAAGAGTCTGCACACTGAGAAAGAGCACCAAAAATGCTGCCACAGGCAGGAACATTGCTCCATCCAGCTCTCCCACTGCCCAGAGCTGCCAGACCCTGGCTCCTTGCTCAGGCAGAGAGCAGTGCAGGTGTTTCCAGGGGTGCTTTGAGCACAGACCCAGCACCTCTCTGCTGCCTGAGCAGGCACAGCCTGGCAGTGCTCAGCAGCAGGAGTCACACGTGCTCGTTCCTTCCTGAACTGAAGGACTCTTGGAGACTGAGTCCACGTGGCCTCAGGAACACATTCAACTGCCTTCAGCTCCCTCTCAGATCCTCCAGAGAGCTTCCAGGCAAGGAGACAAACAGCAAGGACAAAAAAGGGACATTTTTCACCTCAATTCCCAGAAAAGCGGTTGACGCCCACACAGATTAAAAACCAGATCCAGGAAGATATTTCAGTGTCCACAGAGGAGACAGACACTCTTCTAAATGGTGGCCTGACTCCCCTACTGTGGAGTGCAGGGCTATCAGGAATTGAAGATAAAAACTTGGTATCAATTCAGATCTTTAACCAAAAGACCTCTCCTTTCTTTTAATATCACATTCAAAAGGTCCCTATCAAAGAAAAGTCCGAGTGAAGCCTCCTTTCCATAGCCATATTTTTAATTTATTTAGGGTTTTTCCTTCCAGCGTCAAAACAGGATGAACCTGAAAACAAAGCCAGTAAAGACATTTATATTTGAGGGCAGTGACGTTTTTTAGCACCAATGACACTTCTCCCTGTGGAAGGCAGAAGGCGTCTTGCTAACAGCTCAGGAAACCAGCAGCTGGCCAGCTGTGAGACACAGCTGGATCCCTGCTTCTCCCAGCATCCCAACCTCTCCCAGGAAAATTACCCCAAAGGATGCTGAGATTCCCCTGAGCACAGGCAGCCATGTTGGACAGAACCCTCTGAAAGCCAGCAGTGCTCTACAGATTCCCAACCAAATCTGTCTGTCTAAAAATGAGGATCTTGGATCTCCTTCACTCCTGGGGATCCTTTCTCTGCTTGAAACCTCACAATTAGTGCCGACACCCCACTTTTCTGAGAAATGGTGTCCCTCCCTTCCTCCTAAGTCATTTAGCTGGGGGAATGTGAATCACAGACCCCGAAGTTGGCTGTTTCTTTGGAGTTCCCAGCTTCTTTGGGCTGGTGGCCAAGTTAGAAAAAATATGAATATGACTTATATAATCAGACAGCTCATTTCATTAATGATTTAATGTGGGGTTTTAATCAGATGATCCCATAATTCAACTCCTGTCCAGACATAAAATCCGGTATTTATGGAGTGAAATCTTCCCATCTGTGCTGGAATCATGAAGGGCAGAAACTTTTTATAATTTAAAAAGAAGAAGAAGAAGTAAAAAGGGACGTTAAGAGTCTTGGGGAATCCACTGTGGGCTTTCAACAGCAGTGTCTGGGGCAGTTCTTATCTCAGTCAAACCAGTTTTGCTCGGCATTAGGTGAAATGCAAATTGGCAAGAAGTGTGAGTCAACCGCCTCTGGGGCAGGAATTCACCGGGAAAAACCACTGGTTATGGGGATGGATTTGTTTCCTTGGGCACAGACACAGCTCTACCTGAGAAGGGAGGAGAGGAGCAGCTGTAGTTCATCTCTCTGTCCCCACATTAGTCACATGCAACTACTCAATTTCCACCTCCAGGGCCAGCTATCCTATTGCCACCATTTCCAGGGAAATCTTCCTCTCTCCATGGGAAGAGGAGAGCAGTTCACCCCATGAATGTGGGCTGAGAGGTGGCCACTGCCCAGCAAAGACAGCTTCTGGCTTGCAGCTGCTCTGCTGGGGCATCACTTGGTTAAGGTGCTGTAAATTAAATTGCAAAGAACAAATGCTGATGTTGACTGAGGGCACAGAACCTGGAAACCGAATGTGAGTGGCTGGCCCTTGACTGGATGTGTCAGCCAGGAACACCTGGAGCCTCCAGAGCTAAAATCAAAGCTTCTCCTGCCACAATCCAGGCAACAAAATGTGTGGGTGAAGGCAGATGGGTCTCCCTTATACCCACTGCCCTTCTTCATGCACTGCCAAAACCACAGCAAGACTCCTGCTGGCTAAATCCAGCCCTCATCCCCTCTCCAACCAGCACAGCGTGGGGAAAGAACTTTGCCATCAGGAAGGACTACATGACTAATTAAGTGTCAAGGTCACTCCCAAGGCTGGTTAATGATTAATAGCTGGGGTGGAAGTGCCAGCAATCACTGCTTCCTTTGGGTCAGCCCAGTCCACGTTGGGAACCCAGACCCAGCAGGACATTTCTCCAGGCAGTCTTGGGCTGTTTGGGTGGGGAGGGAAAACCAGGACTCAGAAGGGGGCCAGGGGAACATTTCAGGCTCCTGCAGCACACTCTGAATTCAGGCTGGTTTGGCTTGGCTGGGTTTTGGCGTGCACTTACTGGGCTGCAGTCACCGTAATAAAAAACCCCAGTGAAATGACTAATGCTCTGTACAGCTTTGGGAAAATAGGAAGCAGCTGTGGCTCCAGCCTTTCCAGGCTGAAAGGCCTAATTATTGGGAATACTTGGACTGGCATTGGATGAGGTAAACCAGGGGCTGTTGAAATGCCTTCATTGTCTCCACTATAGCTGGGCATCTGGGCCCAAGTAGGTGCCATTTTTTGTTTGCAGAGGGGACAGTGGTTAACTCTTGTTTTGCCCAGAGGAATGAAACTCAGCACTGGAGTTTCCTTGTGTGGCCCATCAGCTACAGCTCAGGAACAGTGACAGTCTCTAGTGAGTGACTGTCCAGAAGTAAAGCACTCAGCCTGGCTAAGCTGTTTTTTATTTCTCTGTTGCAACAGGAGAAAAAGCAGCTTTTATGCCACAGGAAAATCATGGGCAGGGAGGCCCAGCAATGGGGCTTGTTGTCACTCTCATGTCACACACTCAGAGCTGTAAGACCTTCCTCCAACCCTTGCTGGATGTGCTGGAGCGTGGTGATGAGGCAGGGAACGGGAGATGCGTTGTGGGCATGGGAAAAGAGGGAAAAGCACAGCTCACCTCATCCTTCTGTTCCAAACCCTGTGAGGTCCAGGTTCAGGAGCAGCATGGCCAGCAAGCCAAGGACAGGGCTCTGCCCAGACACGCCTGGGTGACCACAGAGAGCACCTCAGCCTTCTTGGAAGGAGCTGTTGCCTGGCAGCTAACATTACGTAAAGCAGGCCTTGAAATAAGATGCTATTTCTGATCACGGTGGGCAATTAAACATTGGAACAGCTTATTAGGGAAGCTGGCAGGCTCGGCTTTGCTTAATGCCTTTGAAATGAGATGGGTGAATGGCTGGGCTGTGCTCTCTGGGCTCAGCTCCTCGGGCTCTGTGGCCAGGAGCCCCTGCTCAGGTGCTGCACTTCCAGCAAGCTGCTCCTTCCCGTGGGTTTGGCAGGAAGGCAAAAACAGGGATTGCCCCAGTGGTGGAAGAAAAGATCCCCTGTCCACGCTACAAATCACCAGGATGGATCATGAAATGGTTTGAAGGGCTTTTTTAGACTTAAGTAGTGCTGGATCAAAACCTGAGATGGGGCACTGGATGGGATGAACTAAGACTGTGCTCATCTCCTCAGGGTCAATGGCTCTGGAGATAAGAGGGGACTTCACTGGTTTCAGAAGAACAGGTTTTCCCCTTTTCCCACCAATGGCTGCCAGGGATCACCACACCATGAGCTACCTGACGTCACAGGTCACTGGTGTTTTCTGATCTTTGCTCGTGGGCTGGGGTGCTCAGGATGCTGAGTCTGTTCAGGGTAAATGTGAATGAGGATACAAGAGCCTGGGATGAAGAGATGGTTTAATGTTAATGATGGCCTCTCAAACTGTAAGGGCTCTACAGCCCAGGAGAGGTTTGAATTCCTTATTCAGTAAATTCAAAGGATGCAGAAACCTGGATTCACTTAGACAAGAAATTTCTCAGGCTCTGAAAGAGCAATAACCATTTATCCCTGTCTGAAATAAAGCTGACCAGTGTTCCATGGACCCAGTTGCTCTGTTTCTTGAACCCTGGGAATTTACCTCATCTCCAACCACCAGCCCAGGAACAAAAATAAACAGACCTCTGGCTTAAACCTCTTATAACCTGTGCCTTCACCTCCTGGCCATTTCTGGCATCTCTGACTTAGCAGCTGATACTTGGTCATTCCCAGAAAACCACTGAGGCTGTGAGCTTTACCTTTCAGCTCCTCGTGAGCCACAGGCAGATGGACCTGGCACTAATCCTCCAATCCTTCCATTGTTACTAACACAGAAGCAAGGAAATACTAGGTGGCTGGGAAACAACCACCTTCCCTGCAACAGCCCTCAATCTGCATCTCATCTGCCTCTTCGAATTCCTCAGAGGACATTTGATTTAGAAGGGAAGGCATCTCATGATTTATCTCCTCTGACTTGGACCAGTCCCTGCAGCTGCATTTCCACCTGCCATAAATTCCAGCTCAACACCTCGCTCCATCCAGGAAATACTGCTCATCTCTCCACACCTCTCTTCATGATCCCCCTTGTCCCCCTCTGTTTATGTCACTGCTGGGAGCATTCCAGCAGCCTGATCTTTAAGCAGATGGTCTTGGGAAACCGATTTGTAAGAGCAGATTCTTTTCCCCAAACTGCTGCTATTTCTGAGTCCTCCCTCTAAAATTTTACCAGCTGGCTGCTCGTCCTGGGAACGGTGGAGCTGCATTGTCCCAGCAAACTTCTCACCATGTAGGAACAATGCAGTGACAATTAAATCAGAACTTTTAACTTCAGCCACAGCTCCCAAGTCATGCGGTCTGAGTTTCCACATTCATCACGCTGGCTGGGGAGCCCAGAGCTCAGCAGTGGCTGGCTCTGGAAAAGGCAGAGCCACTGGGCTGAAGGTGGGGCTGGCAGTCCTTGCCCTGGTGTCCTGCAGAGAAGGTCAGAGCACCCACGCAGCTCCTGGCTGGATTTTTTCTCAGGAAGTCCTCCTTCCCCAGGATGTCTTTGAAAGCAGAAGGCTCTTCCAGGCAGGCAGGATCTCTGCAGGGTGAGGGCAGCTCTAAAGGACTCAAAGCTTTCCTAAGCAGCAGCAGAGGCTGAGCTGCAGGAACCTCTCCCTGAGATCAGCCCCTGTGACCGATACCAAACCCTTGCTGTGCGAACCCACCTCTCTCTGAAGATCCACGAGGGAAAACCAGAGGCACAAGAAGCTGTTAAAAACCTCCTGCATACAAGCCCCCTGCAGCAGCACTGCCCTGGTATGGTGCCAGGTGCATTTTTGTCAAATAATAAATTTCAGCTTGGTGCACACCCACTTCAGAGGTATCCATTGCACCTCCGGCTCCTCTCCGTGGGGTTTGTGAGTCAGCAACCAAGGGAAAGGTGAGCAGGTAGCTTGCCAATTCATCAGGAACAAATCTCTCCTTTCTTTCAGTTCTTTCTCCTCTGGTGAAAAGGAGAGATTCCTGGCTCAGGACCAGCACTGCATCCAAAGGCAGGGCTCAGTGCCACAGGGAGGGCAGGAGATGCAGGCAGAAGGAAAACAGAGCTGAAGCCATTTTAGTTCCTCTTCCTGGCTTCCAGGGAAGTGGTTCAGTTTCTCTCTAACTAACTTCTAATTACTCACCACCTACAAGAAAATCTTACCATCCTCTCCCACATCAGCATTTTAACAGAGCATTATTTAAGCCCATGGCTGCAGGTTAAGTAAAACCAGAGCTGAGGCATCAGGGAAGGAGAGAAAGTGTGTTTGTTCGCCTGTGTGACAGCTTCCTGAGTCCTGGGGAGCACCTGCTCTTCAAAAGCTTACAGGAAGGAAAAAACCTCAGAAAAATGCATTTTCCCAGCAGAAACTGAGGAAAAGGCCACGGCTTCCTATGTAGAGCCTGGAGGAAGGGTAGGAGAGGGGGTTAGGGGCTGGGATTTATCCACCTTCTCTTGGGTGTCTTGATTTCAGGTGCACAAGGAGAGCTACCCCTGGGTGGTTCCCCTCATCCTGGTGCTTGCTCTAAGGCAGATCCAGCGAATCTTGGTCAGGAGGGACTTGCTGTTCCCTTGGCCTAACAGGAAATCTCCTGTGTGGAGAGCCCAGCTTGCCACACTTCCCTCCAACTCTCCCAGAGTGTGGGGGCTCAATCCCACTGTGCCCCGAGGTTCTGCCTGCCAGATCTGCCAGTGTGAACTGAGACAAATTCCACAAATAAAACCTCCACTAAACCCAAGTGCCCGTGCCCACCTGGCCCATCCTTCTCAAAAAGCAAGTCTAAGAGTCAGGATTTTTCCTGCTGCATGTAACAGTTTGATATTTATTGTAAGAATTCACACACGTATATATGTGCAAGACAAAGAGCAGCTTTTCCCTGGTGCACAGTTTAGTGAGTGCAGCTGAACAAGCCCTTGCCCTCGGGACCTTTTTTTGGTGGTGATGGAGCAGGGGAGATGCTCTGCCTCCACTCAGAGCAGCTGGAAAACTGGTTCCAGAGCATTGGCTTGCCAGTGGAAAGTGGCAAGATTAATAGCAACTCCCAAAAAGAAGGGACTGTTTCAATTTTGTCCCGTCCTGCAAGCATGACATCAAACTTGGGAAGAGAAACCCAGCACTTTTGTAAAAAACCAAAAACAAACAAACACACCAGGTTTCCATTTTGGATTGCAAATGAAAAGCCCTGGACCTAAGCAGATGCTCTGTGGGTGACTCTGCATTTCCATCTCTGGGTGAGTGAGATGGAAAAGGTTTGTTCAGGGGGAAGTTTTGTTTCTCAAGCAGCAAAGGGAAGCTCACCCCTTGTGAGTGTGGCTGACACAACTCTCATGACAGACACCTGACCTGTGTCAAAACAGAAGGGGACCAACAAACCCAGCCCAAGCTGCCACTGGGTTGGGTGCTGAGCCAAGCTGTGAATTGCCTTGTCTGAGCTTTAAGGTCCTGGACACAGAGCCAGCCCTTCCCAGGATGTCCCCTCAGTGGAACACCAGCAGCACACACCTTTTTGGCAGCAGTCACCCACAGCAGTGCTGCTCTCCAGGCCTGGGCTCGCACCACACTTGTGGTGTGTTTGTCACTGTTGCACCCAGCCCTTGCAACCCTGAGGCTGCTCGTGGTTCTCCTGGGACTCTGGAGGTGCCACCCAGCTTCTCTGGGCAGAAATGAAAGCAGAGAGAGCAGCACGTCACCTGCACAAAGCCAGATGGATAAAACATCCCAAAAAACACTGCAGAAACAGCTTTAGGAAGAGTCACTCCATCCTGGACAGCCTTTTTCACCTGGAGCTGCCAATGGGAGTTTTGTCTGAGCACCAGGAGAGGAACCAGGCATCTGAAAGGCTGGGATGGGTGGGACAGCAACACAGGACAGTAATTCAGGCTCTAGCACACTCCCAAAGGAAAGATGGGTACCCAGACAGTCTCTCTAACCCAAAAAAGAACACGATTTTCAGCACTGCCTGTTTCCTACCCTGTGCAGCTGTTTTTGTAAGAGCAATTTTAAACAAAGGGCCAGGCACAAACCTCTCCTTTCATCCCAGGGCATGGCAACAGGACATTTTTAGGTAGAAGAGGTCGACTGCTCTGAATAGCTCCTTCCACAGGAACTGCCCAGGATGGAGCCCAACCATGCAATTTAACATCCCCCACGTGTCACATCCCTGACGTGGATATAAGTTAATAACAAGCTCCACTGTTACTGTACCCAGCACTGCCTCAGATAAGCCTGAAGAGGCTCAGATAAAGACAGATAACAAATGAGAGGGTTCCTGTTTCAAGCAGAGATCCTTGGAAATCAAGGTAACTGAATTGGATGCACATCACCCCACGCCCGGACTTTTCAGCCTGAAGGATGCCAAAGACTTTACGTGACAATATTCACCCCTTTCTGCATTCCTTTCACATCCAGAATGGGTGGAAATACAGTAGAAATGTATAATCATCCAGGATAAACCATAATTAGGCCGATTTCCAGAGTTGTATTGTATGGAGAAAGAGCTCCTGAGAGGAGAGGTTTTAATGAGATGTGGGAGAGTGTTTCCCCTCGTGACTGAAGGATTTGTTCCTCTGAGGGGACAACAGAAGCTGAAGAATACACGTGAACAAACAAAGAGCTGGAGCAGAGATATTTTGGGTGTGGTGTGGCCACACTGGAGTCCTTCCTCATGCAGGTGGACATTTCACATATGGAAAACCCAACCTGTGGCTTGTGTCAGTCCAGGGAGAATCTCAGCAGGCTGACACAGAAATGTGATGTAGGAGGGGCCTTGAGGAGGGCCAGTGGTGCCACCTGTGTTCCCCAGGGTGACAAAATTGCAGCTGGGGCAGGTGACACCAAGGCTTTGGCTGTGCCCTGAGCTCCCTGCACTGGGCATTTCAGGGCTCTGCTCCCAAGTAGGACACTGTGTATCAATTAACTCTGTGGAAGCTGAGGGAAGGCTTCTGGTCCAGCAGGATGTGCCCAGCACAGCGCAGAGCCCCAGCATGTGAGGGTGTCTGAGCCAGCCTCCTCCTCAGCTAGGGATGGATCAGCACAGGATGGGTGCTGGTGGAGGACCAGGCTGCAGGACAGAGCCACCCTGAAGTCACACAGTCCATGGGGCATCTCCTCCCTGTCCTATGTCCCACACCTCCCTGGAGGGTCCACAGCAAAAAGATAACAACTTCCATGCTCAAAGCCCAGAAAAACTTGCACAGCTCCACGGAAAACATCATGAGACACCGTGAACATCTTCAGCATCCCTGGCCATGCAAGAGCAGGGATTTACTGACTCAGCCTAACCAGGAGCCCCACGATACAGGAGAAGGCAGGACCCCAGGGTGACACCGCTCGCAGCCCTGGCACAAAACCTTTGCTCCCAGCTGGGAGACCTTGGCAAGTGCTGCCTCAAAGTCCAGCCTGGGAAAAAACATCATGAGACCTCCGTGCCTGCCGGTGAGAAGGGAGCTGGAGGAGGATAAAAGCATCCTGTTTGTGCAGGGAGGAGGAGGAGGGGAGGCTCACCTGGTGCTACCAGGAGGAAGGTGAGAGAAGACGGTTATGGGTTTTTTCTGATCTGCCCGTCCTTGCATTGCCTTCCTCTCCACCTGGCATCCCGGGGGAACGGTAAAACCCCGCGGAAGAGCAAAGCCAGTGCCCTGTGATTGTCTAATCTCTGTCTTGCAGGCTCTAATCAGCCCATTTAGCTGCGGTGTGTGAAAAGCACCTGGATGATTCACCATCTAAGTGCTGCTCTGGCGGGGCCAGTTTGCTTCAGCTGCTCCAACACTTGTTTACATCTGCGTTAGGGCAGCCTTGAATAAGCGTGAACCTCCCACAGATGCTAATTCATATCAGCTCTCCTTTGTGTTAAATATTTATGTTCCTAATAGGCACGCCTAAGAAAAATACTGGCAAAGTGAGCCTGCAGCTCAACTCCATTACAACTCAATTTTACCTCAGTGCAACTCGCACGGCAAGCGAGCAGGATGAGAAAACATTCTGTTTACAGAGCAGAGCAGCCCAGCAGCTCGGCCATTAGCAATCTGTCGATCAGACGGCAATAAAACCCATCGATGAGAACTTCCAAAGACTTTCTGTGGCTGCCTGGACTCCAAAGGCAGGCGAGCTTTCGGCAGATCCCCGCAGCAGCAAAACATAAAACAGTCCAGGCCCAGACAAAACGCTGTTAATTGGTCGCTGCACGAAATCAAAGCCAGCCTGTGCTGAGAGCTGAAGGAAAAGATGTGTCCTCGGAGCTGATATGGAGCCTGGACGGGTTCTTGGCAAGCTCAGAGCTGCTTGTTCCAGCCCCAAGCGATGTAAATCAGGGTGGGCTCATTTCAGCAGAGACATCCTGGCTTACACCAGGGGAGAAATTGATTTTAAAGTATGAAGCATGTTAATTTTTTTTGTTTTTTCTTACTATCCCACATAACAAAAGTCATTAAACAGTTCTGGCCTCCCTAGCAGGGGTGCAGGGAGGCTGCTTACCTTGCTGGAAAGTGTGTGGTGTCCTCGCAGGTGCCCCTTCTCCACCGAGCCCAGCGCCTTCTCTCCTCCTTGCCGAGTTCCAAGGCACTTTTGTTCACTGTTCTGCTACCTTGTCAGCTCGGGAACAGCACTGTTCGGTAATTCAATCCTCTACTTAACCGCAGAGACACTCCTACCCGGAGATCACACCCATTCCCAGGCTCACGGAGGGACAAAGAGGGAGCCGGTACGGGAGAGTTTCAACCAACTCTCTGTTTGCATCAAATATCCGCCTCTCTGGATTCACAGAATCATGATTAAGTGCTGCTTTCATTAAAAAACCTGTTTTGTCCAGGTTTAAAAGGGCACAGGAGGGGTTTTTTCCCTGTCCTTTCTCAGTCTCTGCGGGACAAAGCAAAGTGCGGTGCTATGTTAACTCTTGCGGCAAAAGAGTTCCAGCTCCAGCCTCTGGTTCTGACTGTCCCGAATTTTGGCAAAGCTGTTCCAAGGGGAAAAGTGCTCCAAGGGGAAGACCCCTGTTCCAAGGGGAACACCCCTGCGAGGCCGAGCTGGGTCTCCCTGTGCTCAGGGGAGCAGGGCTGAGGATTGCTGTCAGGATCAGCGACTGGAATGGGGATGTAACAGAGCACTGGAGTGTTTAACTGGGCTGCCCTCCCAGGAGAAGAGCAATGATAAACCAGGCAGCCCCAGCAGTGTGTGCCGAGCCACCTGCAGCAGCAGCAAGCTGCGTCTGGGGACACTTGTAGCTTATTGCTGACAAAATATTACCTGTGAAGGATGGCTGGAATATTGCAGCCACTGAAAGCTGCCCCAGTGTCACTGGCTGTGGATGACCTGAGGATAAACCATCTCCTGGCACTCCCAGCCTTCCCTGCCTGCCGTGTGCACGGTGCTGCTTGCTGCTGATGGAGGGAACATCTCTCTGGAGAAGGCACCACTTGGTACCTTGTCATCAGCCACCAGCTCTGCTTTTGGGGGGCCCAGGGCTGTGTCCAGCTGTGTTCTTTACATCTCTGAGGATGAAGACTTTTGGGGGGCCCAGGGCTGTGTCCAGCTGTGCTCTGCACATCTCTTAGGATGGAGACTACACAACCTCTCAGGACTGGGAACCATCCAAGGCCTTCCCTTCGGATACATTCTTCTCTTGTCACTTCCTCAGTTTTCTAGATTAGCCCCCACAATCTGAAAATAAATATGAATCAGCTCTCCAGCTAAGCCAGGTGGCTGAATAGGCTTCAACCACAGTTCCCACAGGTCTCATCCACTGACCACCCTTAGACCTCAGGGACCTGTAATGGGAAGAGTGCCCAAAATACCAGTGACGTTTCCTACAGAGCAGTGTGCCCCTAACCACAGAGAGCTGCAAAGCAGGGTGCGGGCTGGACCTGCCTGTTCAGCCTGGGTGTGCCCATTTCTGAGAGGATCACTACAGAGATCTGAGTTTCACTGTTAAAGATGCAAAACCAACTCCTAGCGAGTGATTTCTCCCTTAATGTCTGCAGGCTACAGCTCATAAACCCGTAACAGCCTTCACCTTTCCGTTTTGATTCTTTTGCTTTCACCGTGCTGAGAGTCTGTCTGTTGCTGGGGACAGAGGAACGATGTTTTGTGTCTTCCTCCAGCCCACAGAGGGTGGGGACCTGCAACAGGGTCTGCTTTTACCTTTGGAGCCCACCCCAAGCCCACTGCTGGCCCAGCAGTGAGGGTCACACCCCAGCAGATCTGGTGGGAGGCATTGGAAGGTGGGGTGAGGACACCTGGAATCTCAGAGGATTGGCACCAAACCGTCGTGTTCCCATTCCCCTTTTGCCACCTGAACTCCTTATCCCCAGCACCAAGGGTTTAATTAATAGTTGTGTGTCTGAGTGCTTTTTGGTGCTGATATAATTTAAGTCACTTCCATGGCTGTGGCTACATGAACTTGAGCCCTGGGATGCAGCCTGTCATTCCTATATCCACAGCTTTGCTAATGCACTCCAGGCTCACACACAGGTGATGCCTGAGCTGCCTGTCCTCTCCTCCTCTCCATTAGTGCCACAGAGAAAAAGCAGTAAATTATCCTGTTGAGCTTTTAAGGAGCCCAACTCTGCAGAAATATGTGTCAAGCAGTTGAGAACAGTCAATGCCGAGGGAAAAGAAGATCTTTGTCATAAAACACGGGCTCATTTAGTGCTGAGCTGTAGGCACTTTTGCTTCCTGCTAATTCTGGTCATGCCATGGGGTTATAGAGCAGAAAACATTCTTTCCGAGCAGTTTAACTCAGTAGTGGTGGAAAACTGCATAGCCTGGCTTTCAGAACTGAAACATGATCTGAGATATTCCTGTCCAGCTGTGCTTTCCACATGCACAACTTGATGCACTCGTATCCTGACCCTAAGCCTTGCCCTGGTATTCCCAGAGCTCACAGACCTTGTGGTTTGATATTTTTTTCGTGCATGCAGGTGGCAGATGAGCCTGTTTTCGGTGTCCCAGGGCAAGCCCAAGACACTGAAGACATTGTCACAGGTCCATGCTGGGGTAAATCAGAGAAAGCTGCTGGGAGGAAGAGTTTGCAGAACTGCAAACTCAGGGTTTGGCAGCAGAATGGCCCAACACCTGCCTGAGCCCGGACCATCCCACAGGCCTGTGGACAAGGTTGACATTGTGCATGGAGAAGCAGGCTCTGCCAAGGATGTGTTTGCAAAATGACACGTTCCAAAGGCATTTCCACCCTGCTTTTGGGTATGGAGCTCCGGGAGGGAGAGGGAAGGGCCAAACCCTGCAGATGAGATAACACAGCAGGGGCCTCATGCCTTGGAAAAGCAAGGGAAGGAGTTAAAAAAACCCCACAGGCTGCTCAAAGCAACAGTGCTTGACCCATCAGTGTGAGGTCAAGGATCCTGACTATAACAGCCAAAGCACTGCATGGATTTCTGGGAAGCTTTCAGGGGAGCTTTCCTTGGCCCACAACCCAAGCACCTGACACTTCACTGCACATCCCTCACGGAGCCTCGCCCAGGCACTTCCCTGCCCCGCAAAATCATGATGCCCAAATGAAAATCTGCACAGTGCCTCTTACAGGTGTAACTACTGATCTGAGAGAGGAGGATTGGGTTATAACCCACTGCTCCCTCACCTGCTGTGCTCCTGGGTGTGGGGGAACAGTTGAGAAGGCAATACAAATGCTTGTGTGTTGACCGCCAGATCATCTCTCAGGTGAGACCTTATCACACTCTACAGTCCCCTGAGAGGAGGTGGGGGTTGGTCTCTTCTCCCAGGTAACAAAAGAAAAGAGGAAATGGCTCCAAGTTGTGCCAAAGGAGGTTTAGCTTGGATATTAGGGAAAATTTCTGTACCACAAGGGTTATCAGCCATTGGAACAGGCTGCCCAGGGCAGTGGTGGAGTCACCATCCCTGGAGGGATTTAAAAGATGTGTAGATGTGGCACTTGGGGACAGGGTTTAGTGGTGGCCTTGGCACCTGGGTTTACGGTTGGACTTGATCTTGGAGGTCTTTTCCAACCTAAATGATTCTGTGATCCTGTTCTAGAGCTCTGTGGGCAGCCCAGAGCTGCCCCTGACAGGCAAGAGGGTGCTGTTAATGGTTACCAGCAGCAGATGGGAATGTCTTGGGACAGGAGAAGGTGCCTGGGCATTCAGGTGGGGAGCGTGGCTGTGCTGCAGTGCACAGCTGTGCTCTGGGCTCTGTCACACTCCTCCTGAGCCACAGGGAGTGGTTGCATCCTCCTCTGGTCACCTCCTGCCACAGAGAACCCTGAATCCTCCTCAGGAGCCCTCCCAGCACCTCTCTGGGGCATGGCTGTGCACGGAGCCCTGGGAATTGCAGACTCTGTGGAGGCAGGGGCAGGATGGGCCCCAGTTCTGGAGAAAGGCGTGGCCTTGGCAAGCCGAGGGCAGGAGGGTAAATGCTGATTTGGGGCAGGAGTAGCTTTGGAAGAGCTCTGGAGATGCAGTTCACCCTCCCAGAGCCAGCAGCTCGCAGCAGGTTGGGACAGGAGCAGTCTCTGACACGGGGGTGACGACACTGAGGCTGATCAAACCTGCAGCTGTCGCTCCAATTTATTGCTTGTTGGTGCAAACCCCAGTTTAAGCCAGTTATGTTGGGCTGTGGGCAGGGCATATGGGACTTGTGTTTCCTCAGGCTTATGGGCAAAGGTGCCCACCTGGAGAAAGACAGAGGTGATGACTTCTTGCAGCACGACAGCAAGAGGTCTGACAGGGCTTCTGGTCAGCCTTGAACCATCTGCTGCATCCTAAAATGTCTCTGACCCACCCTTGAAGGTGGGATGCACAACTGTGAGTCTCTGCTAGCCAGGACAAACTCCTCAGTGAATATAACTGCACCAACTACAACACCACTGATGGGATGGCTGTGTCGTGTCCCTTGCTCTGTCTGTGTGAGCTCTGGCTGCAGGTTCTGCAGAGGGACGTAGGGCAGCGTGTTTTCCAAAATCACATTTGGGAGAATTACATTCTCCCAGCCCTCGGGGAGGAGGTTTATTCCAGACTTCTACTGGTGAACAACTGCTGTCTTGCAGCAAAAGAGCTGCCCTCCTCTTCCAGGAGGTTAATCTGCAACTGGCTGGGTGCAGGGGAGGTGGCAGAGGAGGGGCAGCGGCCCCTGCCTGTGTGCACTGCGGGCGTGGGCTGCTCCGCACCTCTCCGCGTTTAATCCCGCCCGCCACTGCCAAGAACGAGCAGGTGCACTGAGAAAACAGGATGGCCCAGGTGGGACCCTGACGTGGCAGCCCTGGCTGCCTTCCAGCCAGAGCAGGAATGCAGCACAGCGGCCCCAGGCCAGATCTGGATGCGTTCAGGCTGTTGTTTTATCTGGGGGAACTTCCAGAAGCACCCAAATCCCCAAGACCCATCACCCCCCTGTTGCTGTCAAACCCTGCTCCCGATGCTGATGGGCACAAGATGTTCTTTGGGTTATCGACTCACTCCTTGCGAGGATGGATGAGGTTTGTGCTAGAAAAACTCAGGTTTGCTACTGCAGAAAATGAGCCTGCTTTTCCAGAATGCCAAGAAACTTCAGAGAAGTGCTTGGTGGCTGTGAAGACTCAGCAGGAGCTGATCCTTTAGGGAAAGAGATGGAGTCTAACGGGGTGAGTCTTGTGGCAGCTTCACAGAGTAGCCATGGGGGGGACAATGTGTAGGAAAACAAAGCTGTGTGTTCCTGTTCCTGAGTGTTTGTCTCAGTGGTACAAAAGGCACAACCAGCTGAGCCATTTGGACCATCAGCTGCTGATTCCTGCCGTTGAATTATAATCTTCTAGAGATCTTTATTAAAAGATATTCATTAATTAAATCCTGATTCAGGAGTTAATCCCAGGTAAGGCATTGTGGGAGCTTTGCACTGAGATGTTTTCCTGTCTCATGTCTGTCTTAAGAAGGTTGCAGGGATTATTGCTTGCTCTGATAGGGGTGATAGCAGGGAGGGAGCACAGGATACACACAGAGCTTTCCTAACCAGGATCATTGGCAGGAACTGGGTAATAAAGGCAAAAAACAAACCCAGATCACCCAAGCACGAGCCTGGTGACTCGGTAATGGCAACCAACCTCCTGCTGATCATCCTGTCACCGCCCTGTCCCTCAGCCACAGAACAATTAAGGTTGGAAAAAACCTCTCAGATCATTGAGTCCTTCCATTCACCCAGAGCTGCCAGGTCCACCACTAACCCCTGTCCCCAAGTGCCACATCTACGTGGTTTTGAACACTTCCAGGGGTGGTGATTCCACCACTGGGGAGCCTGTTCCAATGCCTGAGCACCCTTTCAGCCACAGGACGGATCAGATGTTTCCCTTAGAGCAACGTGCACACCTTGAAGAGGGAGACAGGGAGGAGAGGAAGAAAAAAGGCAGAGAGGATCAGTAAAACCAACACCCCTACGAAGAGGACGGGTTTGCAAACTGCTGCACAGATAGCTTAAGAATTTCACAAAACCTCAGGGGCTCTCTTGCAGCCCTAATGAAAACCTTATGAAAGCCAGCGAATTCCAGCACACTTTGGTCAGGGTCATCAAGCAGAGCCTCTGTCATTTCCAGCGTCCGCTGAACCCAGCAGAAAGGAGACATTTCACAGGCAGGGGAGGCTCAGTCCTGGCGCTGGTTAATGGGTGTGTGAGCCTGACAAAGGTCATCCCGTGGCATCCCGTGGAGGAGGAAAGCACTCGCGCTAGGGCAGTGACAACCCCTGAGGTCCAGGTTCCTTGGGACTGTCCTTTCATGGGATTCACGCCACGAGCTGGCAAGATGAGGGATTAATACCTCGTTCTAACGTGGGAGCTGAGGCAAACAGAGCTTATTTATGCCTTTTGGACATGATGACATGGGATGTCCGTGCAGGAGCAAGAAAGCTGACTCAGTTTCCCCACAGCTCAACCCCACCCTGCAGGAGAGGTGGCCTGGGTTTCTCTCCTGCAGGGTACAAGGCTGGTCCTTTAGCACTCAGTAATGCAACTGGGTTTTTATCCCAATGGTTTTACTGTGGGTCAGGATCACTGGGTGCTGAGGTAGCTGAGGAACATGTTGGCTTTACTGGTGAAGGCAGTTGGACTCTCACCCTGACTGTTTATTTCCTTTTTTAGCACTCAGGCAGAGCAGAGGTTTTCACAACTGTGGCAAACCTGGCTGCTCGTGTTGGTGACCATACCCCAGTGCCCCCAGAATAACTCCACCCTCCCTTGCAAACTTAATTTTTAACCCGTCTCGTTTCAGTGACCAGGCTGCACGTGTGAGTAAAGAAAGTCACCCTGTGCTCGGGGATGGGGGGTGAAATCCTGAATCCCTGCCTTTGCCAGCGCTCACCAGCCTCTCCCATGACGTTGTTAGGATCACAGCAGCTATGGGGCCAGCCTGGAGAGCATAGGGGATGTCCTACTCCTGTGTCAGGCGGGAATTGTGCCCTGGGAGAGAATCTGGATTTTTCTGAGGGACTTTTGAGTTTGTTCCCCGAAACAGAGCAAAGATTTCCCCAGGACAGGTAATCTGGCAGCTGAATTGAGTTCATCACTCCTCTTGTTCACATCTGCTAAAAAGAGAATTCATGAATTCAGCTCTGAGGAGGTGCAGGAGCGTGAGGACAAACCCTGCTTGGCCAGGGGGACAGCGGGTGGCCGGGCTGGGGCTGGTCAGGTGGAGCTATTGTCTGCAGGAATGCAGCCCTGCCTGTGCCAACCAGGAAGGAGCAACAAAAATCCACCACCCTAAAGGCTGGGAAACTGCCACCCTCCTGCGCTCACCCCTCCCTGCTCTCTTACAGTCCCCAAAGGGCGCAGTCACCGCCTGTGCCTGACGTCCTTCCTTGGCCCATTACCCCCACATTAGGTGTTGGTCACGTCAGGCTGTGGAAGGAGCTCTGCCACCTTTGCTGCAAACACCAGAGGGGTGATGAGCCCCATCACAGCCTCGGTTCAGCTGATGGGTGAGCAGCAGGGACTCCACCGGGTGCTGTGCACAGCTCCCCGTGTGGCCCATGCACTCCTGCACACCATCCCCACCTCCTTCTTGCAGACCAGCTCAAGGATCACAAACTGGGTGGGCTGGAGCGAGCTGGGTTGACTGGGACCCACAGAATTTCTCAGAAATGGGAGGTAGAATAGTTAAGACTGGAAAAGGCTTCTCATGTCATCGACTCCAACCATTAACCCAGCACTGCCACATTCACCACCAAACCATATCCCCAAGATAAAGTGCAATTTTGATTTGTATTATTACAGCTTTTCAATGAGTGAAAATTCGAGCAGCCATTTTTTAGGCAACATCGCAGTCTGTAGACTTCAGCTGCCTTATCAGAAATGATCTCCATACACTCCAAGCCAGAGCTGAACCCCCAGCTCCTGTCCCCGGTCCCCCCTGGGCCACGTGGAGTTAAAAAGCCAGCCTTGGGTGCCAACAAGGAATGGTGTCCCCCAGCCACCCCCTGTGCATGACACACTGGTGAGGAGCAGCGCTGCTGCCTGAAACCCTGCAATTTCCATTGCCAGGAGGCTGATACACCCCATGCTCCCAGGAACCTTGTGAGGATTATTCCATGTGAACACTGACACCGCCCAGCACTGGCTCAGAGCTCAGCTGGGCCCAGAGCCTTTTCCGAGGAAGTTCTGTGTTTGAACACCAAACAAGAAACTCACGTTACTTCCCTGTGGGACGGGACTCCTTCTAATACAAGGAGAGGTTGTGCTTGGGGCATCCCTGTGCCACGCCCCAGCAGGAATTGTCTGGTTTCTTGTGTCCCCTTCCTACTTTTCCAGGCTCTTCTGAGCAGCAGCACTCGCACAAAGAGCTCGTCCTGCAAAGGGCAGTGTTACCTCACCTGGTTTTGGCACGAGGGGAAAGCATCAGATGTTGCAGGGCTTGCCTCCCTTTATGCCCAGGGCTTGGCTGGTTTGGATTAAACACGTTACCCAGCAGAGCAGAGGGACACCAGCTCATCTGTAGCTGCAGAAACACAGCAGGAAATTTCTCTGCTCACCAAAACCGCCTGGGGACAGGCGGTGATGGCACCAGTGACATCACCACGCACGTGGTGGCATCAGTGTGCGCTGGCACCTGGGCCCTCCCGCGTGTCTGCTCATGTTTTGCCTCGCCTGCAGACAGAGCATCACTCCCTGTGCACACGGGGAGGAGGAGGATGAGGAGGAAGGTGACACTGAGTCTCACCAGCCTGGGGAGGAGGGACGGGCAGGGCACTCACACCTGAGCAGGAGTCCTGGACCTTGAGGGAGATCTGCTGCACCCAGGTTTGGGTTTTAGGGTGTTTTCTCTCCTCAGCAAGGATCTGGGTGAGACTGAGGATCAGAATGAGACTGGGACTCCACTCCTCTTTGCTCAAAGTTTTACTGAGGAGGACTTTTCCAGACCACATTCCTTCCTCACAGAAATCCAGCTCCAGAAGAGGATTTTGGGAGAGGCCCGCAAACGATGCCTGCAGGGTTGCATTCCTGTGCTGGGGGATGAATCATTTCCCAGCCCCATAAGGAAAGAACCCATCTCTGATGCACTGACAGCCAGGAACCAGTCGAGGGAGGGGATTGGAAGGGGCTGGACTGGTTTCCAAGCTTCAGGAGAGCAGTTAGCACTGAGCACCGTGTGGGTTTGCACATCTCTGCTGGTCCTGGCAGCTGCAGCCTCTGCTCCCTCACGGGAACTGCAGGGGACACGGGGATTGGGGAATTGCAGGGAACAGGGATTGGGGAACTGAAGGGAACAGGGATTGCTGCTCGGATAACTTGCACGGGGAGCACAGGACCTGATGTTTCTGAAGGACCACACTTTCCACAGAGAAAATGTGTGGTCTGAACAACTGAAAAACCAGAGGTTTTTCAGGAACATTCTTGCACTTTACACAGAAAGTGGCGATTATTCAATAAAACCCCATGCCCCAGCTCTCAGCCATTTCAGCCAAAATCCAAACCACTTCAGATCTCCGATGACGCAGGCTTGAAGTTATTTCCTTACATCCCCTTTCTTCTCTCCTAAATCAGCCTTCCCAGCTGGATCACACTTCCCAAAATCTCTGACACTCTTCACTGGGGTGCTTTGCACCTCACACTCCCTGAAAGCAGAGAGGCAGCAGGTAAGTCCTGCCTGGCTGCTGGGAGCTTCCACAACATTTGCTTTTGAAGATGAGTTCAGATGCATTTGTGCCAGAAAATTCCAGCTGTGGTCCCAGTCCTTGTGGTCCCAGGGATGGAGAGGTGGCAGGAAAGGAAAGGAAAGGAGAGGAGAGGGAGAGGAGAGGAGAGGAGAGNGCTGGGAGCTTCCACAACATTTGCTTTTGAAGATGAGTTCAGATGCATTTGTGCCAGAAAATTCCAGCTGTGGTCCCAGTCCTTGTGGTCCCAGGGATGGAGAGGTGGCAGGAAAGGAGAGGAGAGGAGAGGAGAGGAGAGGAGAGGAGAGTTTTTAGCTGGAAAGGATCTGCAGCAATCCTCCACTCCAGCTGCAGCAGGTGCCCTTGCAGCAAGGATGTGGCTCTATGGTTGTCCTCACACATTGCTGAAATCTCGTTTCTGTGTTGACAATTAATCCTTCTGTTTGATGTGACACAAATCAGACATCCAGTTGAAAGCCAGGCATTTATCCTGGTAACAACTTTCTCCCTTTTCTGGAATCCTGGAGTGGCTTGGGTTGGAAGGAACCTTGAAGATTGTTTAGTTCCAACCCCTGCCATGGGCAGGGACACTGAAGGAGAGAAGAGCCTCCCTCTGTGCTGTTTTCCTCCCACTGTGCTTTCCACACTCTCCACTCCATGGCACTCCTAGCCCACTTTATCTCTGATTTCTGCCCTAGGGCCCACTGGCACCAACCATAGCTCCAATCGAAGTCTCTCTGGCACTCAGCAGAGCAGCAGCACTTATTTCCCAGATTTCATAGAATTTCCCTTTTGAAAATATATTCCTCGAATGAAACAGGACATTTTTGGCAGTGGTTTGTCTTTTTTAAACTTGTGGTTGTTTTTCCTTCTGAAGCAGGGCACGAGTGATCCAGACCTTGTCACTCACTGCACAGGATCATTCAATCTTTAATTTGGAAAAGACCTCTAAGATCCATGAGTCCAACCTTTAACCCAGCACTGCCAAGCCCACCACTAAACAACATCTCCAAGTGCCACATGCAGTGTTTTTTGAACACTTCCAGGGATGGTGACTCCACCACTGCCCTGGACAGCCTCTCCCAATACCTGACCACCCTTTCAGTGAAGAAATTTTCCATAATATCCAAACCAAACCTCCTCTGGTACAACTTGAGGATATTTCTTCTTGTGCCATGGCTTGTTACCTGGGAGAAGAGACTGAGCCCCATTTCATTGCCACCTCCTTTTATCTCCCTGCTCTCCACTCATATGTTTGATCTGCATGGATTTGTCACTCAAGGAGATCTCCCTGCTCACATCTGCTTGTTACGCCATCCCCAGGGAACATTTACCTCTGCTCCTCATGGAGTTTGAACTGCAGGTTTGTTCCTCTATGGCTTCAGAGAGCCATCCCTGACACCCTTGCCTGGTTTGGCTGGGGGAGCATCACTCAGGTGTGGCTGAATGCACAGATCCACTGACAACAACGTGATTTTGTGTGGAGCTTCCCTAAAATAGCAGCAGTGTTTGTTTAACACAGTGCCTTGCTTTCCTCTCCCTCCAGCACCACAGTTCAGTTCACACAAGGCAGTAACCAAATCCTGGCAGGAAAGGGCTCTCCCTGGGGAAAATGAATTTAGAAATGATGCTTGGAAAGACCCTCCAAGCCCACCGAGCTTAAGTAGCTGAGCTTGAGACAGGAGGCTTTAGTTCTTTCCAGGGGGCTTTGGGCATGACTAAAGCATTTTTTCCCCCAGATTTTCTGTAAGCAGCACTTCTGGTCAGGCTGGGGGAGCTGAAGGATGAGCAAAGCTACGTTACAAAGCTCTGGTGAGACAGACTTCAGCTGGAGCAGGTAACAGCAGGGAAAACCTGAGCTCAGCCTGCCTGGCAGGAGCTGTCCCTGCCCGTGGCAGGGGGTTGGAACTGGATGCTCTTTAAGGCCCCTTCCAGCCCAAACCATTCCACGATTCCATGAATGACTTTTTGGGCATTTCCACCTTGGGCTGACCTGAGATGAGAGAGGCTTCTCCCAGCACTGTTTTTCCCAGCAAAGAGGCTCCCGATGTTGTTTTCCCCACCCTTGCCTGTTTCCCAGCTCCCACAGCCCAGGTTTGATGAGGTGCTTTGAAGCCGCTGCCTCGGCTGCAGATCTGAGGGCAGCTCCGGTACCTGACAGCTTGTGCTTCCCATCCTCCCTCCCACCTCAGCCCCGTGCAGTCATTCTCCCCTCCCACCTTGCACTGTGCAGTTTTAAACAGAGCATCAGGATAAGCTCTGAACAGACATTGCGGAAAACAGGGCTGTGCTTTCACACAATTTACAGACCTGGACTGGGACAGCCTCTCTCTCCACCTCCCTTCCCTTGAATAGTGGTTTAGGCTTCCTGCAAGCTAAAATTGAATGTTCAGAGGCCACACAGAGATCACTGGTACTGTGGCAGCCTCAGTTTTCCCATCTTTGTGTTTCTTTCATTACAGCAGTGCAGCTTTTTTGTAACAGCCTGTTGGTTGATAAAAGCAGTAAGGCTGTAGTTGCTGCTCATTTAAAGAAAAAAAAAAAGGCAATAAAATAATAATCACAGAACTGTTCTGAACTTTGAAAACTCTGTTGAAAAAAATTAGGTTTTTTCATTGTTCCAGAGCTGCCATAAAGCAGGAGAGAGGAGCAGAAAGTTTGTAGGAATCAACAACGTTGAGGATTGTTTTGATAAAATATTGGAATTTGAAAATGCAACTCAGAGCACCTTCACCCATCTCCAATTGCTGTCATTCTCAGCAGGGCCATGGCAGGTGGGATCTCTTAGAGTCCCAGAATGTTTTGGATTGGAAGGGACATTAAAGATCATCCAGTGCCACCCCTGCCATGGGCAGGGACACCTTCCACTGTCCCAGGTGGCTCCAAACCCTGTCCAACCTGGCCTTGGACACTTCCAGGGATCCAGGGGCAGCCACAGCTTCTCTGGGCACCCTGTGCCCGGGCATCCTCACCCTCACAGGGAAGAATTTATTCCTAACATCTAATCCAAATCTTCACTCTTTTGGTGTGAAACCATTCCCTGTGTCCTGTCCCTCCATGCTCTTGTACCAAGTCCCTCTCCAGCTCTCCTGGAGCCCCTTTAGGCACTGGAAGGGGCTCTGAGCTCTCCCTGGAGCCTTCTCCTCTCCAGGTGAACACCCCCAGCTCTCCCAGCCTGGCTCCAGAGCAGAGGGGCTCCAGCCCTTGGAACATCTCCGTGGCCTCCTCTGGAGTGGCTCCAGCAGCTCCAGGTTTTTGTTGTGTTGGGAGCCCCAGAGCTGCTCCCAGCACTGCAGGAGGGGTCTCACAAGGGCAAAGCAGAGGGGAAATCACCTCCCTCGACCTGCTGGTGCCAATGCTTGTGGTGCAGCCCAGGATGAGCTGTCGCTCTCTTTGTTCGCAGAGGTTCTTAATGATCCAATTCCTGCTTCACTGACAATCACACACGAGTTCTCAGGAGGTACCTGCTCTAAAGCTCAAAATGATACCAGGGAAAAGAACCCACCATTATGACTAATTAGTGGCTCTGCTTCAACATTTCTAACTGTCTCCAGGATGGAGCTGATACCTATTTTGGTGGTGAGATCCCTAAAAATGGGTGACAGCACACAAACCCAGTGCCTGTGTGATCCAGCCTGTCAGCAAGCACATCAAATTCATTATTTTAAAAAACATCACAACAAAGTGTCACAGCTGACAACCTGGTTATGAAAAAGTTAAAAGAAGAACTTGATTTTTCTGTAAAGTTGCAATTTAGAAAATCTGAAGCAGCCAGAAAATCTGGTTCCCTTTGCTGCCTGTAGCTGACTCATCGCAGGCAGATAAAAAACATTTGTCCCCCAGCTCCCAAAGATTTTCAGGAGACACAGAGTGATGTGGAATCAAATGAGATGAGGCCACAGCCTTTACAGAATATATAAGAAAATATATTATTTGTGGAATGGTTTTACCCCTTGGACAACCAGACATAGATAATTTCCTTCCCTTTCACAGGAGCGAAGGTGAGAAGTGCCTGTGCCCCAACAGCATCCAAGGAGCTGAAAGAATTCAAGGAGAAACTGGATCTTGGAGAGATCAGACTCACATTTAACATCAAGTCATTAGCTGGAGCCTGACCTTTTCCCTGGCATGCTGTAAAGGTTGGGAGATGCCTGTCAAGGAATTTTTCTCCTTTTAATTTAAATTCTCCATATTGGCTGGGTTACAGTCATCAAGTTACACCTTCATCCTGCATCCCAAGGGGAACGTGGATTTGCAGATAATCTGATTTTTGCAGCTGAGAATGTCTTTGTTTGCTAACAGAGATGCAGGAGTTACTTGCAGCAGCTTCTCCTCTGCTCCAACACCCCAAGGGCTGGAGCTGCCTGTGATGGGCAAAGCTGTCTCCTAGAAAAACCAGGAATTGGGCCCAGGCAGGGATCCCAGATGGGATTTAACTTTTAAGGAAGTCTTCCCCTCATGAATTAAAAGAGAGGCAAAACAGGGGGGACCATCCAAGCCAGAAGGAAATGTCCAAGGGTGGATGGCTCCTCCTCAGCTGCTGGAGCTGCAGAGCACTCCTGCTCTACCATGGTCACCCCACTCCTGGGGACAGGAGGTGGAGGATGAGACATGGGAATCACAGAACCAAAGAACAGCCCAGGCTGAAAGAGACCTTGAAAGATCATCAGGTCCAGCCTCTCACAGAAAGGGAGCCTGGATGAGTTTTCCATCACTGTCCAGTCACCCCTTGAAATCCTCCAGCCATGGGGACTCCACCACATCCCTGGGGAAGTTTTTTTCAGTGATTCTCGCTGTAGAAGTTTCTTGTGTCAAGATAAAACCTTTCCCGGAGAAACTTGCACCTGTTGTCTTCTCCAAGGCTCTGTGTGAAGTGGGAGCTTCCATCCTCTTTGCAGCACCTTTGCAGCACTGGGGTGCTGTGAGGAGGGGCCCCCTGAGCCTTCTCATCTCCAGGCAGCAGGGACCCACCTCCTCCAGCCCTTCCTCACAGGGCAGGCGCTCCCAGGTGGGAAGGAGCACGCCAGGAGAGCAGAAAACCAAGGAGATGGGCTGAAAGTGGGGCTGATGGCTTGGAAACCCCCCCCTTCTCCAAAAAACCCCACGAGTGTGTTGGGAATGTGACAGCAGATGCTGCAGTCACTAACAGGGAGAGGCAGCCCTGCAGGTGGGGGGTCCATTCCCGGGAAAGGTCCAATCCTGTTGTTCCAGCCTGGCCCCCTGTCCCCCCGGCTGCCCTGTCCCCTCGCCCCCGCACGCTGGACGCGGGCAGGGAGCGGATCTGGCACAGGGAACGTGCCTTGTCACACACCTGCCAGCCTGGCACCACATTTATTTCTCCTTTTTTTTCCTCCCCCTCCTGCAGATTCAACATTTGTCCACAGTTCTCCCTCGTGTACTTCAGCCAAATCCCCATTTAAGATGATGTTGCTTTAAAAAAAAAAAAAATAAAAAAGGTGAGCAGCAAAGCTTTTGGAGGAAAAAAAAGGTTTAGCACTCTAGGGGAGGTGTAAGGATGTAATTTAGAACTCAACTATTTGAGAAATGGTGATCTCCCTCTTTAATTTTCCTGTGCTGATCATATATTTCTGCCTTTTCGTGGAAGAAAAAAATGATCAGTGACTACAATTTTCATGAACACTTCCCCTGTATTCAGGTGTGGAGCCACCGGTTCCTTTCCCAAAGGAAACTCAGGAATAATTGGGCAAAGGAAGAAATCGCTTGTGAAATACCAGAAGAGATTTTTTTACCTGAAGGAAGGCGTTATCCCTGGGCCCGTGGAGCACAGTCCTGGCAGGGCACTCAGACATCCAAAGCTGTGGTGATGCTCTCAATGAGAGAATGAGAGAATGTCGTTTGAATTTCCCCCACGGCGCCTTTAAAAGGCAGCGCTGCACGGCTGCACCATCTCGTGGTGTCACCGGGCCCTGCACGGACCGAGCCCTTAAACCCCTCTTTTTTTCCCCAAGACTTCCATCACGGATACATCAAATCCAAGTACTCCCACTGCCAGACCATGCCACGGCTTGCACCAACACAATCCAGAGCCACCAAGGCCCTGCTGACCTTCCCCCCTCATCCTCCTCTTTGGGATGCAAAACTCCAACTATTTCCCAAGCATCATCATCCCAAATATTTGCCTGATCCCTCTGGTTATTATTCCAAGATCCACCCAGCAGTTAGGGATCAGGCCAGTGGGTGATTACTCATCTGAACCTGCTCTGAGTTACTCAGATGTGTTACAGAGGATTCCACTGAGACCCAGGCTCCAGGCACTGTTTAGAGGGAAAATCAGGAGGAAAGTTCAGGGTCACTGAGCCAAGGGCAGGACCTGTACGTGCCCAGCCTCAGCCCCGCTCCTACACAGCACCTGGTCCCTCTCAGCTGTGACTCTCTTCCAACCAAAATGATTCTGTAATTCTGTGATTAAATGGGTTCAGGACCTGATGAAAATCTTCCCCTCTTCTTCCCAATGCATTTGCTTGTAAAGGAAAAAATGGGCCATTTCAGGTGCACAAAAAATCCTACAGATAAATTTTACACAGATCTCTGGTTCTCAATCTCTGAAGGTACAGCAGATATTAACCAGGAGATTAGGTAGAGATTAGAGAAAAAAAAAAATCCTAAAAGCATTTAAAAAATTATTTTCCTATTAAAAACACTTTCATCTTTCTGTGGGTTGGCCTTCCAGCAAATGCTTGCAGCCTGACCCCTCCACACAGACCTAACTTGAGACCTGTGCCAGGTGAGGAACAGCTTCCCATGGGCTTCACCTTGAACCAGCCCAGCTCCAGCAGGAGCCAGCTCCCCCAGCTCCTCCCTTCCCTCGGGATCCGTGTTTGGCTGCAGACTGGGTGACCCAAGGCCTGTGCCAGGTCAGCTGCTCAGCACCAGCACTCACAACAGGCACTGTCACAGTTAGAGAGGTGACACTGCAGCCTGGGAGAAAGGCAGAGATGCTGATCCACTCTCAGCCCCGTTTATCCCTAAAAACCTGGGACAGGCAGGTGAGGAAGCACCCAACTGCTTCAGGGATGCTGTGAATGCAATACCAGGGGTGCCGCGTGCAGGGGTTGGTACAGGAACCCCACCAGCCACCACCACATCTCCTCCTGCCCCCTCATCCCCTCCCAGAACCCAGGATCTTGCTCCTTTTCTCAGCTCTGGCTTACAGGCCTCAGTGCCTTTGGAAAGCAGCCAGATGGATTTATCCAAACCTCAGCAGGTTAACCAGAAAGAACAGGAGCTGAACCCTTCTGCCAAATATGATGCCAGAGGAGGAAAGCCTTGGTGCTCAGCAGTCAAGGCTTTCATCTTTATTAAAGCCCAGCAGCTCCAAAGAACTGTGAGAAGAATGGAATGAGAACTTTCTGGCCTGGTTCTCTGAAGTCTCTGCTTCCCCCTCCCAGTGTTTCCCCCATGGAGAATGGCAGGTGGACAGAGGAAGGGGCATTTCAGGAAACAGACCTGAACTATATGCATTATCAGACATGAAGAGATTGAAAAAAATAACACAGGTAGTTTATTGTCAAACTGAATCAAAGCATGAAAAAAAAAATTACAAGGTTACACTGTAAAGAAATTTGGTTTTCATCACAAAAGCTCATTAAAATCAAAGCAAACAACCCATTGTCAAGCCAGCAACTCCCCCAACAACCTCTCAAGCTTTCAACATTTATTGAAAGGCTGGGAGCTCCGAGGTGGTGACATCACGTTTGTAGGGACAACAGGATCACCCCTCATTATCTGGAGGGACAGAGGTTCTCCAGGGGGTGCCACGTTTCTGGCTGGGCGGTGACTCCGTGTTTGCCTTGCAGCAGCAGCAGCAGCCTTGTCCTTGCTGAGAGCAGCCCGGGGTGATGAGGCTGTGCCAGCTGTGCTGTGCCTGTGTGTCCAGCTTTTCCTGCCATGTCCATCCCATCAGGTGTGTCCACGGCATTAAACCAAAGGGTGGGTGCAGAACTGAGCGACGCCGTTCGAGGAGGGCAGTGGGAAGCACCACAGGGGGGACACAGACACAGCCACCACCTCCCAAATCCAGTTTAATCCAATTTTAGCCATGACCAAACCTCACCTTTTTGGTATTGGGGTGTCCCTGCAGAGGCAACCCTACCCTAGGAGCCACACTGACCCCTGAGTGCCCCGTGCCTCAGAAATGCCCCTCGGTGCGGCACCAACCACGGACACCGCGCTGCCAGCACAGCTCCTTCCCCACAGAACACCTGCAAGCTCTCCAAGGCCGACTCTGCCAACCTGTCCAAACCAAGGGGTTACCCACACAGCATTTCTTCCCCAGCAGCTCCAGCAGAACCAGAGGAGTCCAGGAGAACTCTGCCTGGGCTCCTGCCAGTGTGGCTGGGCTGGGGGGAAGGCTGGATGGTTGAAGGTTGCTTGCCAGGAAAACTGCTGGAGGCTGCATCCCACCTGGAACAGCCCCATCCCATCCTGAAGGGAATTTCAGGGCAGCTGGTTTTCCTTCTGAGTCAAAAGACAACAAAAAGGAGGGAAAAACCCATTGGAAAGCCTATAGGTGTATAGACTATTGTGTATTCAGTTTTGCAGACACTTGGTTTCTGTCAGGACAGAACAACAGGATCTTTCTCACCACTATAAATGAGCTGTTTTATGAATTTTGAAACACTCGTTGTTACCAAGTGGGGAAAAAAAAAAATAAAAAGAAAGGCATCTTTATCCTAAGTAGCAGCTAAGGAGATGGGTAGAATTAAAAACAAAACAAAATCAAACCTAAAAAAAAAAAATAAAAAGAAAGGCATCTTTATCCTAAGTAGCAGCTAAGGAGATGGGTAGAATTAAAAACAAAACAAAATCAAACCTAAAAAAAAAAAAATAAAAATTAAAAAATCAAGAACCTGACCCACCAGTTCAAAGCAAAGGCAGTCCAGGTCCTTCGAACTGATCACAGGACTAACTAAAAAATATTTTTAATTGCAATTAATGTGCTATCTTGAGCCAGCTGCTTATTCCAACAGGCCTGAGGTTTCCTGCTCATAAAGCATCAATAATATGTGCCTTTTCCTAGAAAGGAAGGCTCTGCCTAAGTCTTACTGTGTCAGATAAAAAGTCCCAAAATAGATTTTTCCAAGCAAATAAAGTGTTTTCTTCAGATATTCATGTGGATATGGCAGTGATGGTAAGAACAGCTATTCAAGTAGCTGAAGTAAGCCCTTCAAAAGAAGTCACACAGCTTTGAGACTTGAACAAATTATTGTATGATCTCATCCACGAGATCTAAATAGCTGGAACATCTGCAAGAGTTGCCACCAATTTATTTAGCAGAGTTCATCAGTAGTTCATCAGCCCTGTTTGCACAAAGCAGGTGCCAGGGCAGCCACTGAGGAGTCCTGCACGTGACTGAAAAGGAGGAGAGGGGGAGGAGGGTGGGACAGAGATGGGAGATTTTTATCCTCTAACATGGATGTGCTTTAGGCAGGAGTAAAATCCCTGCTGAATTAGGGCAGTGCCTATTACTGAAGCAGAAGTGCAGAAATGCTTTTTCCCAGAGAAGTATTACATGCACAAGTAACTATATTGTTAAAATTTTTTATTTGTGACAGTAAAGAAACCATTCAATACCTGATTGACAACACTTCTCTCTCCTGCAAACACTCAGATGGTATCTGTAGTGTTTCTCAAGTATTGCTGGATTGTTCATTGCATCAAAGTGTAAACAGCTCCATCATAAGGAAAAAAAAAAAAAAAAAAAAGGAGAAAAAGAAAGAAAGAAACATTTCCATTGCTTGCTCCTCTGTTAAGGAGTTCCCAATAGATCTTTGACAAGAAATAAGAGAGAGTCAAGCTGGGATTTTACAATATCATGTGAAACAGAAAACTGACAGCTGGTTTTGCATAGTTAGCCCAGAGATTTTGAAGCAATTGCCCCACGCCAGTCTCACCTGCCCCTCCTCGCCCCACAAAGGCAAAAAAAACCATCACAGCACCTTGGAATCAGAGGCACAAACTTGTTTTTGTTTTACAAATAGGGCTGTGCGGAACTGTGGTTTATTAGGTTAAAAACAATCAGTCCAACAGAGGGTTATGCCTTCGGAAGTCACAGAGCTACAGATTCTTTGTCCTGGTTTGTCTTTCTTTTCTAAACACTGAAATTTCAAAAGCTGCAACATCAGCACACACCAGTGTCATTTAGATACTTTATTGTCCCCAACCAGTCTGATCAAAATCATGCTGTAAGAAAAGTGATTGCGTACACCGACAACCAAAACGTCTCCAGGTGCTGAGTTTCTTCCACGTAAAACTTTTGCTGTTTTAATAAAGACCAAAAGGGCGAAACAAAGAGACAAATTTTTCTTCCAAAGCTACCTAAATGAACACAGCAACATTGTACATTTGCTACCATCTCCCATGCCAAGCCTGCCACGCTTCCTGGTGGTGAACAAGGACTCTGCGCACAGCCCTAAGGTTACAAATGGCAATTAATTGTGAACACTTCAGTTGGAATTCAAGGGTCTAAGGCATTCTGCCTTACAGCTTGATTTAAAAAACCTATACAGGCAAAAAACCGTTTTTTTAACCCAACATAAAAAGGACAACAGAACTTCAGGCCAGGCAGCATCTCTTCAGAATGACCAACGGAGAAAAACTTGTTAATATTTCTATAATATCCAGAAACAGAATTGAATCCCAGGGTTTATAACAGCCCTGGTGACCTGCATGCATTACCTGCACTTCAAAATATGCAAGAGATTTAGGAAACAAGGTTTTTTTTTTCCTATCTGATTTTTTTTTTTAAATCTTGTATGTAAAAATACAATCAAATACCCGTATTGCAAATTTTACAAACATTCCACTCGTTCTCTGACTTTATGAACAGAACTCTATTGCTTTGTTAGAATCTAGAAACTCTAAATATATAGCGAATGTGTATCCACACAAACTCAACACTTGAAATTTCAAGTATGATGATAGTGTCAAAATAAACAACTGTGACAGTTTGATCCCTTTGGCCAGATCGGAATACCCAGGGGAGTCCAAACCTGATTGTAGAGCACTCCGAGTTTTACTTCCAGAGGAGTTAGGTGGGTTCAAAAAATAGAACTGATCAGAACTTACAAAAAATACTCTTCATACTAAGAGAGATCAAAGCTGTGCTAAGTTTTCTGTGTTTGTATTGTCACCAAGTGTCATTTTAATGCTGTACTAAGTTACAGTAAGTTGGTTTTTTTTTTTTAATTTGTGGATTTTAAGAGCCAAAACAATACAGTACAAGTATGGTTATACAGAACATCATCAGAACCGTCCCTCCAGAGGCTGGTGCAGAAGTTCAGTTGCCCATTCTATGTGGATTTGAAAACAATACAAGACACTTTAATAATATAATCAAACATTCATTCACAGACTTAAGGCAACTGGTTCATGAAATCGCTGCTTTCAGAGATGCCAACGGGTGACATGGTTTGTCTCACGTCCAACAGGTCACAACTGTCACACGGCCCTGTCTCGGCGGGTTATTCATTGTCTGATTGTTTGGTCTAATGCTAACGAGAAAAAGTCTTTGAATTTCTTCAGCCATTCCTCTCATACCTGCACGACTAACTACAACCTGAATACTTCCCTGCAAACTGCACCTGGGGCCCAGGAGCCACAGGCACAGTTGTAAATACTGCTCAGAGAACAACTCCTTT